>CM052708.1:75247738-75264656 GCA_028551405.1 Uromys caudimaculatus | reverse complement strand
AATTCCCTCCTAGAGGCGGGTTGGGGAGGGGATGGGGGGTATACAAAGAGGAGACTCAGAAAAGGGGAAACATTGGAAATGTATATAAAGTATCAAAAATAAAAAAGGAGGAAAAAAAAAAAAAGAAAGAAAGAGCCTGGGCCAGGGCGGTGACCCTCTTGTGACATTCCTCAGAGGCCTGGCTTCTTCAGACTTCGCTGGGTTACATGTTGGCTGCTGCCTCCAGCAGTCACCCCTAAGCAAGCACAGGTTTCCATAGCAGGCACGTGCTGGGAGTAACCTGACATCCACAACATGAAAGAATGACCTCAGTTTTCTTCAGCTTCCTTTACTCTTATCTATCAACACTGAGGGGGGATAAGCCTCATGGTGGACCAGCCATGGAGGACTCACACAGGGCTTTATCATGGAAGCTCCAGGCCAGGGAAGAAAGTGACTATGACCACAAGTTTCTAAATGGAGGCCATGAGGATGCTGAACGCAGTAGCATCCTTGACACACGAGGCCATTTCACTTCCCCCCTGCATCTGGTAGTTAACTGACACACGGAGAGAACAACTGTTTTATGGAGTTAAAAGACTGTTCAAGGCTGAGTGAGGGGATGGATGCTTGTTATCACAATGCTTAGGAGGCAGAAACAAGTGGACCCTTGTGGGCTCACTGGCCAGCAAGCCTAGCCAACTTGATTCTAGCCCAGCAAGAGATCCTGTCTCAAAAACAAACGGGCAAAATAAAACAGAACAGAAAACCACGGTGGGCCATTCAGTGAGGAATGCCTAAGCTTCAGTGAGGAACACTCAAAGTTGTTCTCTTGACTCCACATACACCCCCTCATACATGAACAACACACACACACACACACACACACACACACACACACACACACATACGAGGGAGTCTCCAAGGAAGAAGGTTGAAGTCCCATCATCAGTCAAGGCAGGCCAGAATAGCATCTATTGTCAAGCTCCACTGGAGCTGTAGGATAGAAGCCATGTCAAGTTCAGGTGGAGTTGAGCTTGTGATGGCCAGAGCCACAGCCAAGGAGCTTCTTCAGATCACCAGAGCTTTCTGCTGGTCTGCAGCAGCAGCTACAAACAGCCATGGCTAATGTTTATTGAGCACCACATTAGTGAGGAAAGCCAGATCTGGGCTGCAGTCATCACAGCTTGCAAACCTTAGTAACTTGACACAGATTTGTTTCCTGCTCACAACATCCACCTCAGACCCCGCCCCTCTCCCGGGTGAGGTCTGCGCAGCGACCCAGCCAATCCACCACCATACAGAACGCACCATCAGCAACATGTCACCTTCCCAGTGGCTGAGGCACATAAGAGATGGGAGGGCGGTGCAAACGGTTTGTACCATCTGTATTAGTCAGGGCTCTGCAGAGCAACTGCCTCCAGGAAAGACATAGACATGCAACAGCAGGGTTATTATGGGAATTGACTCATGCAGTTATGGAGGCTGAGAATATTCCATCTGATACCTACAGTCAGGGAGCTGCAGACATGGAAGCAGAGGTGGATGGCAGGCTCAAGGCTAAATGCCTGAAAAGCAAGACCCCCTTCTCCCCACCCTGCCGAAGTATCAAGGGGCAGATGGATAGTCTGGCTCAGAACAAGAGGGACATGCTTTCCCTTTGTGTTGGTGTCCTGGCTGAATCTCAGATGAACATGGTGATGCCTTCCCCTCTAGTGATAAAAGAGAGTTTCTTCATTCATTCTCCTGATTCAGCTGGGGACCACTTTCAGAATCTTCCACACAGACACCAGAGTGACATTTTACTGTGCCTCTCTTAGGCCCATCGGGTTGACAGATAAGATTGCTCGGTACCATTCCTCTTGGATGTCATTGTCTTGAACCACACAACCTTCATGAGGAGGTGCCATGGGCACTGTCATGCCTCATGTGGCTGCAAAGGACAGTCAGCCCTGGCTGAGCATAAACAGTGCCTACCTGGAACATTGATCCAATGCCTGGTATTGATCATGTACCTTATGTTGATTATATGATATTTATAAATGATGTTGTAACAACCTATGACACAAATAAGGAAACTGAGGGATGGAGGGAATGTACAGAAAGAACCTCTCCAAGGTGGACAGAGCTAGTACCAGAAGACAGCCATTCACACTGAGGTGGGCTGGGTTCTTGCTCCTCACTCTAGTTCCACCTAGAAACTCAGTCATTGGCCAACAGTGCTTCAGTCAATTATCTTCCTGGCCTGACAAGATGGCAATCTTGATTGACTGAAAAGCATGGGGATTAGTGAAACTCACCTCTGGGGGTGTCTAGAGTGATATTTCCAGAGATGATGGGGGCTCTGACCTAATTAGTGGGTTCATTCCTTGACAGACTTGAGTTATTATGGCTATTATTGGGAGGTGGTAAAAGTTGGGAGACGGGTGTTCTAGTTTAGTTTCTGTTACTGTTATAAACACCATGACCAAAAGCAACCTGGGGAGGAAAGGGTTACAGGCTATCATCAAGGAGAGCCAAAGCAGGAACTTTCAAGGTAGGAACTTGAAGCAGAGACCACAGAGGAATGCTGCTTACTGGCTTCTTCCCTCTGACTTGCTCAGTTCCTTTTCTTATATAGCCCAGCCCACCTGCGTAGGGACAGTACTGCCCACAGTGGGCTGGACCCTCCTACACCAACTAACAATTAAGAAAATAGCTCATGGACATGACCACAGGAAAATCTGGTCAAATCTCCAGTGGAGGTTCTCTCCTCTGTGGTGGCTTTATGTTTGTGTAAAGTTAGCAGCAGGAGCTAACAGGACAGTGTTTCACAGAAAGAAGTAGGTCATTTGTGTATGGGTGGCTGACCTTGGATACTAGGTTTTGACTTGTCCTCTTTCTGTGAATCCTTTGCTTCATGGGTCTCCTGATGGGGTCTGTTCGGCTACGCCCTCCCCAGCATGATGCTCTGACATCTGACATCTCTGAAGTTACTCTTCCTTTCTTACGTTGTTTTGTCAGATGTTTGGACTGTAACAATATGTACATAATATCCTAGGTGGAGAAGGATAAGGATGTCATGCTTCTCTGTGTCCTGGGCATCCCAGTTTTTTTGGAGCTAGATACCCACAGGCTGAAATGTTTCTCCATGAAGAAAAAGCATGGGTCCCATTGGAGGACAGACCTTCTCTGTATGGCTTCTGAAGCCACCGAGAAAAGCTAGCTCCTGAAAGTCACTCAGGCTGTCAGAATATTCCAAGTACAACTGCCAAATGCAGAGGTTATACACAGACCATCTCTGTGGTCCAGCCTGTGACCTGGGTTGGAGACATCTAATTCAGGGCAGGGGAAATAATAAGTAGGCATTGACTAGCAAATCCAGCTCTATCGACTTGAAAGGTCGCATATTGATGGACAAAAAGCCAAGGTCAATATTTGATTTTGAGGAACAATAAATCTTGATACCCATGGAAAGGAGGCATCGATGCAGGTGCTGTTAGCTGGGGCTGGAAATGCTGTCACCACCAGTAACCACACTTCCTCCATGACCTGGAAAGTGGGGGTGGGGCGCTGAATATGTCAAGCAGTTTCTAGGTATCTCTGGGTGAATGTGTGGTTTGTTTGTTTTTTTAAGTCCACAAAAGAGAAAAATAAAACCTGTCCCCAGAGGACTGGCAGAGCACACATTCCAGACCCTATTTGCACAAATGGCAGGGGATAGGTACCCTGCAGTCCTCCCTAGATTGCTTCTCAGCCTGCTATGATTTGAAGGTTTCCTTCTGTCTCCTGGGCTGGTGTGTGATGGGATGTCCCCTTATTTGCCTTCTGACTCCTTAATCAGCCATTCCTCGTTGTCTATACCTTTTATCTCCTGAGGAAGGCACACTGCCAAGCTAGAGAGAGGAGCAGAGCAGGTCACAACTGTACCCCAGAGGGGTCTCCTCCGTTATCCCACCTTTCCAGACTGTGCTCCAAAGCCCCATGCATCTCAGCACACAGAGTCACTAAGACAAGACAGTGTGCCATCCCTCAAATGCTGGGCCTGTCACATCTGAGCCCTGCCCGCACTATGTTGGGCACTTCCCCTGGGGAACTCTCCTGAGTGGTCTGTTTGACACCACCCTTTCCTAGGGACTTTTTACCTTCCCCAAGCAGTGTGGAGGTCCCTTTCATTGTCCCTGGACCACCTCTAGTTGGTGACCCCACCCTTTAGGCAGTGACTTGGATGACTGTAGAGTTTCCTTTTCCAGTGATTGACCTCTTCCAGGGCGGGGGATGTTCATACTCCAGCCCTGCTACCCAGGCAAAGATGACACAATGTGTGTTGGATGCATGGCTGGACAGTGGGAAAAATAGATGCGCCAGGGAAGGGTTTTGGAGCAGTCCTGTCAGAGCTGAAAGGGGCCTGAGCAGAACCTGTAGAAAGTGGGAAGAGCAGTGCCCCCGGCAAGCCCTGGAAGGGGAGCTCGGCAGAGTCCAGACCTGTTGGCTCCTCTTCCTCACTGGCCACTGCCCTGACGGTATTAATCAAGGACTGAGCTGTGGAAATATCACTCTACTACATTCTATTCAAGTTCCCTGGAACTAAATTATGTTGTCAGGATTGGACAGAGCAGGAATGGAAAAGACCAGGCCCGGTGACATGGGGCTGTTAAAAGGAGATGAATGAGTCTATGGTTTCCATTCAATTTTTCAAGGTTTCCCAAGGCAAGCTTGACAACACCACCTTATAACTCCCCGGCACCCTGCACATTCCCTCCACAATCTCATTTTTTTTATTTCTGCCCATCAGATTAGAAGGACAGGGAATCTTCTTTCGGCATCACAGATGAAGAAATAGAAAAGCTGGAGCTAAGGGTGGGGAACACATCGACTAAGGTAAAGGTCGAAGCAAGGTCAGGCTGTAAATCTGTGATACAGCCAACAGGACCAACTCTGGGCACGCGGTATGATGCTTCCATTTCTCACTTGCTCAGCTTCTTCTGCAAAATGGAGTTGAGCAGCTCTGTCTCCTAGGCTGCTACAAGGCATCAAAGAAGTGACTGAAACTTCAGTCTTTCATTCATTTATTCATTCACTCATTTCTGGTTAAATAAGACATCTCATGGGTCAAAAATGTGTTAACTCTTCTCGTGTAAGGATCTTAACTTAAGAGAATTTCTACTTGATAGCTATCTGACAGCAAGTCAAGTGCTAAGGCTTTGTCAATGACAAGCTAACCCTTAGCACAATTTCTTCATGTAGCATGTGTGCACCTAGGTGCATAGATGTGTGTGCACCTGTATGTCCATGTGTGTGCAGGCCAGAGGCCAATGTGGGTGTCTTCTTCAGTTCTTCCATTGATGTCTGTCCTGTTTTTGAGACAGAGTTTCCCACTGAATACAAAGCTTGCTGATTTGGCTAAACTAGCTTGCTGACAAGATCCTGGGGTCCCTCTGTCTCCTCCCCAGCATTGAGATTACAAAATTGCACAGCCACAGTCAATTTTTTTTTTCCTATATGGGTACTAGGGACCAAACTCAGGTCCTCGTGCTTGTATATCAAGCACGTTACTAGCTGAGCCATCTCTCCAGCCATCCCTAGCACAACTGCATGCAGGGAGAAAGTCATAGGTAAAGACTTTCTGCATTGAACGTGTCCTCTGACAAAGGAAGGAGGCTCTTCCCCGTCAGTATGAGGAACAGCTACACACCGTGTGCATGGAATATCCAGCTTCCAGCCCCGCGGTGTGCCCCTGTTAAACGCATCTCACAAACCAGTGGTGAGTGAGCCTCAATTGTAAACAAAGGCCTAATTAAATTAACATAAATGATTTTATGTAAATTAAAGATCCACATGATGGCTGTTTATTGGTGGCAGCATCGTATCTTGCACTGCACATGCTTGTTTTAAATTAATGTGCATAAATGCTCCAAACACCGTATTATTAATAATGATAATAATGTTGATGAGGACGATAATAATAAACATATTCTCATAACAATGGTTCCCAGATGACTCTAAAATCTCAGCAGGGAGTGTGTAGAGTGTCTCTGCTCCTCTGGGAAACAGCAAAAATTTCATAGGCTTCCTAGTCTCCCCAGCCTTCACGCAGAGGTCCGTGCTGATGTCTTCACTGGGTCTGGCTAAAGAATGGCCTCTTAAACTCCCTCCATGGCCTTACTCCAGACCCACTCTGCTATAAATCAGCATGACCTGCACAAGCGTCAGAGTGCTCTCCCTCCTCCCCATCTCAGAACCCGCCTTTCCCATCAGTCTTCCCATCTCTTGTCTTCTTGGACTTTCCTCAGATGTATGAGGTCAGTGGCAGCCATATTGATGGTTCGTTCCTTATAGGTGGGTTAATGGAGGTCAGAGAGCCGAAGCAACCCAAGGCCTACAGCAAGATCACAGAGCTGGCACTAAAGTTCTTCTGACTCGGGTACTACTGAAGTACACAAACGAGGTATTGGCTTAAAGCATATCATCGCTCAGTTCGACACATCTGCTAGGGAGACTGAGAGAAGATGTAAATAGAGGAGGACGTGAGAAGCTGACAGAGAGAAATTGTGCAGAACATTCTCTCTTTGTTGTTCTCTAGCCTAGAATCAATCAGCCAATGACGTTGTAAGGATTGTTTTTCCCAAAAGAATTGACATTGTGGGGCATCTACTGAATGTGAGCCCAAACACAGACCTTCATGTGGCTCAAGGGAAGATGCTCCAGGATGTCTCCAAACCAGAGGGTGAGTTTGTATTAACTTCAGAAAGGTACCAAACTCCCTGACTGTCATAGGGACTGGAGAAGACATGTGGTGATCCTGAACTTACCAAAGGCAAGTTAGTGAGCACCATCACCTTCCCCAGAGTTCCAGGTCACCCTTTCTCTTTGTGATAGCAGGCAATGGCTGACAGTCTCATGGAGTGTGTGTTGTTGTGTTGGACTCGTGGCTTGTGTCAGACAGACCACACCAGGCCAATGCAGTTCCAAGTGAGAGAGGTTTATTGTGGGGGCAGGGGCAAAGAGGGGACGACGGAGATGAAGGGAGAAAAGAAAGCAAAGTTTAAGAGGGTCTGCCTTTTACTTGGAAAGTAAACCAAACAGACACTGGGAATGTATGGTGGTTACCATGGCAACTGATGCGTGGGTCCCTGTCACCTATGAGTGATATCACCGCCATCACTGGGTTCGGAGGCGATCTGCAAAGCAGGTTCCTGATATCAACATGCGTATATGCATGTGAGTTTGTAAGTATGGAATATGTGTGTGTGTGTGTGTGTGTATACATTTATGAGTATGTACAAGTGTGTCTCTATTTCAATGCATGTATGTAAGTTTGCATATATGTGTGTGTGCATGTGTTTACATGTGTGTGCACGTGTGTGCCTATGTGTGTACATGTTGTTTATGAGTGTTAGTGTACACATCTGAACATATACAAGTGTGAGAGTGTACATGTATGTCTATGTGTGTACATATATATGTGTGCATTTGTGTATGGGAGTGTGATTACCTGTGGGTGTGACTGTATGTGTGTAGGTGAGTGTATATATGTGTGCTTCACTAGTTCGTGAGGATCTGAGAACCAGAGACTAATGGGTCACAGCACCAAGTGCTCCCAAAGCCCTTGGCTTTCATAGCCACCAGCACCTTGGGTAGAATTCTAAGGGTTCATGACCTTGAAGGGAGGATGCTATTTTTTTCTTCTCACAATAGAGGCAGTAAGCCACAGTTATACTTGCAATGCTTGAGACTAATGTCACCTATAAGAGACCATAGTAGGTTTTCTATTCTGTTTAAGTTGCTGCAGATATCTCAAGAAAGGCCAGGAGTATCTATCTTGCGAAGACCCAGAGAGCTTTGTAGGTACTGGTCCTCTGTGGTAGCTGCTATCCTATCTCAAAATCGGCCTTAGACAATATGTAAATGAATGTCCTCAAAACCTTGTTCCAGTTAAACTTTATTTACAAAACGGGGAAATCATCAGGCCCATGGTTTCCTGGTCCTTTGTACAATGAGTCATCATTTGCAAATTTCAATAGCTCTTGGAATCTTGTTACCTAGCACTTAGCAGAGAAGCACTTCCGTTATGCCAGACACCTTTTTGAACTTTGAGGATTCACTTTTAGTATCTTGTGTTGCTTCTGTGTCCCCACATATCTTGTTTCAACCATTCAAAGCCCTTCTTCTAAGATAGGGTCCCTGACCAACCTCAGGAGCCCTTGACCCTCTCTCCCTGAAAGCGAAGTGTGCTCAGGATTGAACATGGCTCAGCTTCCATCCTGTGCCGTAGGAAGAGCGCAGCTAGCAGGACTAGGCTTATATCAGAGGCTTCCTGTGTGAATTCAGTAACATTACGAATGCAGAGTGTTCTCTTAGTAACACTTTTGTTTCCCCGATGGCACCTATTGCAGTCCTCTGTACCTGGTAGGCACTGGATAAATTGTTGCACCCGTGTGAGTTGAATCAAGAGCCTGGCAGCTTTCCAGGAAGAAGGGATGAAGGGGAGGAGGAAGGAGGGAGGAGGGAGAGAGGGAAGGAGAAAGAGGGGGAGAAAGAAGGGAGGAGGGCAGAGGACCCTGACGGCTCTGTATCGTTTCTACTGCTGTCCACACAGAGTCCATAAGCATCTCATCTGTTTAAAAATTGCACGGGGTGGGGGGGGGTTGCAAAGAGGAAGCAGGGTGGGGGGAGGGGGCTGTGTGCCGAGCAGAGACTTCCTGCTGATGCGGCAGGTTTTAAGAGCACAACTTGCAGTTTGCCAAAGCCCATGAACCTTGAAATAGAAATATGGACCTCTTAATTCATCGCGCTGTTATTTGATAAAGTATAAGGTAAATGAATGCAGAACCTTTTCCCTTTAATTACACAAGGAGAGGGAGGAGCAGAGGCCTGGGGGAGAGAGGCCACAGTGAAGTCAATGACATAGAACAGAACGAAGGGGCTCAGAGTGCAGCTCTGATAGCCTTACCCTTGAGACAGAGGCTGAAACCATGAATACAATGATAGCAAACTGCACCGGGCACTTCCCATAGGAGTGCATTCTGAGAGAGACAATGGGACCAGTGGAGCCTTCAAAGGCCATAGCCCACTTGGGTGGGGAAAGGGACCCTGGCTCACCTCACCAGGTACCAGGACTGTCCTACAGAGAAAGCCTGTAATAATGATGGTGATGGTCCCACAGGTAAAAGCAAGCAGGCATCGAGCCCCTGTTACCCTGCTTGAACAGGCCAAAGCCTCATTCTGCTTACCCACACAGTATGTACTAGCCTATCCTTAGAGTCAACACCCTAGTACGGAAAGGGACAGTGCTAGCAAGCACCTCCCACCTCAGATATTATTCAATGTACTTAAAGCCCTAACAATTCCTTCTAGCCTTCTAAGGAACCCACGTTGTATTCGAGGGGTTCTGACTTGTTAAAGTTGTCCTAGATAACAAGAAGATACAAGATTGGGGCTCTGTCAGGTTGAGCTGTGTCCCCCTCAATTTCAGATGCTCAAGGTCCTACTCCGTCCTCTGAGAAAGTGACCTCGTTTGGGAATACTCACTGGTTACAATGGAGCCTTGCTGAAATAGAACAGTCTCTAGAGTCCAGTGCTGCTACTGTTCTCATAGAGGGAAGATTTGGACATAACCATGGCAAAGAGGAACACCCAGGAGGAGATGAAGTCAGAGATCAGAGCCACATGTCTGCCAGACAAAGACTGTCCAAAGACTGATGGAAGCTATCAGAGAAGCAGAGGACAGACTCCTGAAATCCATAGATGATGGCCACTATGCCATCAGCCTTTCAAACCCCTGGCCTCCAGAGCACTGAGATCCATGATCTAAGTCACCCACTGTGGTCCTTTGGGATGCCTACCCCAGCATAGTCAGGCGGAATTCTACTTTAATGTCTGCTGGATGAGTCACTTTGAGAGGTTTCTGATCTAGTCTTCACAAGACAGACTGTCTGTCCCAGCAGGGATACCTAAGACTGGATGGTGTTGAGCATTCTGCAGCTCAGCTACAGTGAGATCCTGGGCAAGGACAGAGCTCTCTCTACCTCAGTTTCCTCCTGTCTGGAGAGTTAGTAATTGGTACGTGCTCCCCTGCTCAGGCACTCCACAGACAAACAAGAGGCTCCTTTAAAATGGTATTGTGTGTCTAGCAGGGGTAACGTTTGTTAGACACTATGCAGCTAATGGGATTTAGACAGTGTAAAATGCAGCGATGTGACAGGCTGAGCCCAGCTCTGGGCTGCTGCAGCCAGTTTCTGTTGTGGAAGGGAGTTTGGAATGCTCTGTAATCTCTGTGCCTTCATAGGGCCAGGAGGACTAGGCTTGTAAATACAGCCCTAGAATGGGCTATCATATGCTACAGAATGATCCTACTCTGTCATTGTGCCAGTAGCCCATGTCAGTCTCCACTGGACATGTGATGAGCTGCAAGGCTAGCACCTCTCCCATGGAAACAGAGTAAAAGACACTACAAGAAGACCATCAACCATTTTCTTGACCAGATCCCAGTCACAGTCAAGGCTCAGGTGAGAGGCTCTTTGATGGAAGTCTCAAGGCCAGCTTGGTCTACAGGATGAATTCAAGACTAGCCTGGGTAGCTAAGCCAGACTATGTCAAAAAATAAAGAATAAAAACTTTCTTGCTTGCCCAGTTAATTTTGTTATGCAATAATAACTCAGAAATAAATATTTTGTTATTCTAAGTACTCTCTGTCTATCCCAAATCAAGAAGTGGCCCAGATTCCAGGCCCTTCGGGAGCCTGCAGGCATCTAGTCCTCTCTACTGCCTGGGGAGGTCTCCAGAGATGGCAGCTTCCTCCTGTCCACCTCTGTGGACTGAATGGCCATGCATAATTAAAGTCAGGGTGAGATTCTCCAAGTATTTCTTACTGGCAATGGAGGGGCTTGCTGGGGCAAGACCCTGGTGTTGTTTGGAACATGAAGAATCCCTGGCTCTTTGAAAGAGAAGAAGAAAAGAAAAAAACCCAATAACAGCATGGCCTGTCCATTAAAGTCACAGACAGACAGGAACCCTTGATGAGGAATTTTGGGGCATTCTCCTTGGGCAGTGAGTTGCATGTGAGTGCGAGAGAACTTGGGGCCTGAAGCAAAACCCTGCCAGAGAACAAGGTGGTTCTCCTAGGACACGCCCCCCAGACCTGCCCCACAGAAGATGGGGGTGGGAGGGGAGTTCAGCTGTGACTGGACTCTACACAGTGGGTAGGATCAAGTCCCACAAGGCCATCGCTGCCAGATACTCTTCTTTTTTAAGTAGTATCTTACATAGCCCAGGCTAGCATCAAACTCACCATGTAGCCAAGGGTACCCTTGGACTTCTGATTCTCCTGCCACTTGCTAGGATTATGGGTATGCACCACAGCTCCCATTTTATGAGGCACTGAGGATTAAACTCAGGGCTTCTTGTGTACTAGCTAAGCACTCTACCAATGGAGTACATCCCAGCCCCAGAACCCCCTGTATTTTGTTTTCAGTTTAATTTTTTATTAAATATATTCTTATTAATTCTTTGAGCACTTCATATTGTATACTATGATTACATTCACACCTACTCCTCTGAATCCCTCCCAGATCCACCCCTACCTCCCTACGTCCTCCCTAATTCATGTCTTTTTCTTTGTTTTCTCTTTTTGATCACTTGCTGAGTCCAACGGCAGGGGCTATCCTCTGGAACATAGTCAACTAACCAGGGACCACATCCTTAAAGAAAACTGACTCTGCCTTCCCTAGAAGCCATCAGTTACTTATAGTTCCTCAGATAAGGGTAGGAACTACTGATGCCCTTCCTCCAACCATAGAACACTGACTGCCTTGATCTTGCTCAAGTCTTGTTCAGGCAAGCCTGAGCACTGTGAGCAGCTCATTATCTTATATTGTGAAGACCAAGTAAAGGGCTGGGTACCCAGTGCTCCTCCGGGCACTATTGCTGGGACTGGAAACAAAGTCTGACCTCAGTAAATAAGGCAGTCAGCAGCTCTATCCTTTCAGAGCTTCTACGCTGATACAATGGCAGACAGTCATATGGTGACAGTCACATTGAAAGACGTGATAACATTGTTGCTAGAACGCTACCACCTGCTTATGAAGTGACTGTGCCATCCCTATTCCTGTCCTGTAGGTTCACAAACAGACAGGCAACATGGCCATCAGACTTTGAGAAGAGCCCAGTTCACCCTCAGTGAGCTTTATGACTTCGGCCACATTACCCATCTTCTCTGTACCACAGATATTCAGTAGGACTGTGGGGAAAGACATTGAGTTAGACCTTTGGTCCCTGTGCCCAGTGTTACAATTGTCTGAAGATGATTGGACCACACATGTTTAACCCCCACTCTCCCACAACCTCATCTTCTGTAATTCATCTTGTCTCCAAAATGCTCAAGACCACAGGTCTTTACCTCTGTGAGGCTGGCCTGGCCCCAGCTGCCTGAGCTGCCTGTCCTCCACTTTTGTGGCACCCTACAGTGAGAGAGACCGAGCCCTAGAAATCACTTCTTGGAAGAGCCACCCTATCACTGTGCTTGCCAGCTTGCTCTGGGGACAGCCAACCCCAGGTATGAACTTTGTTGTGCTACTTACCAACCATGTGGCCTGGGCCAGTTACTTGCCACTCTAAGGGACTGAAGCAGAGCTGATGCCTGCTGCAAAGGATGCTGGGAGGACTCTGCAGAGGAATAAGGTGGGGTACTTAGGATGGAAGCCAGGGGGAGGGAGGTGAAGGTATGATGAACTTCAAAAGGGAAGAGAAGCAGAGAAAAGCTTAGTGTTTCAGATGCTGTTCACCACCTGCTCCAGTCCAGGAAGGCATTCAACCCCCACTCCAGGAAGCCATGAGCTGGCTCATTGAATGACTATGCTGGGACATAAAGGGGAACTAGTCAGATTTGCAGGCCATATGAGTTAGAAAGGCAAGATAACCGAACAAAAGATCGGTCTCAAAGACTTTTAAGAAGTAGGAACGGAAGTCAGGCATAGCAGTGCACTCCTTAATCCTAGCACTTGGAAAGCAGAGACAGGCAGATCTCTGTGGGTTCGAGGTCAGACTTGTCTACAAAGTGAGATTCCAGTTCAGCCAAAGGTACACAGTAAGACTCTGTTTCAAAAGACACACAAAACAAACAAACAAGAGGGAGACGGGGTGAATGAAGACGAGAAAGAACTGTATACGATAGTCAACCATGAAAATGAATGGAAGATTCCATGGTCTGTGCTCAGTGTCAAAGTCTCAAAAGCTGTCTGTCCATTCTGGATAAGAGAGATATGTTTTAACATCACCAAGGTTTTTTTGGGGGGGGGAAGTGTGTGTATGTGTGTCTGTGTCTGTCCCTGTGTCTGTCTCTGTGTGTCTCTCTGTGCCTATGTATGCCATAGCACACGTATGGAGCCAGAGGACAACTTTGAGGAGTCAGTTCTCTCTGTCCACATTTACCTGAGTGCCCAGGATTGAACTCAAGGTGCCAGGCTTCTGCAGTACGTGTCTTTACCAGGCAAGTCAGCTTATGAACTCTCCACCGTGGTTTTTGAGACACAGTCTCTCACCACTTTTGCTAGACTGGCTGGACAGTGAGCTCCAGGGGCCTGCCTGTATACTGCTGCTAACACTGAGGTTAGAAACAAGCACCATCAAGCCCAGCTTTGATGCGGGTGCTAGGAATCTGATCACAAGACCTAAGGCTGTCACAGCAAGCATTTGCAGACTGAATCATCTCCCCATTCTCTGGACATGAAATTTTTTCATCATGAAATTATTTTAACAGCCTAATCCATCAGTAAACAACAATTAAAAAAAAAAAGAGTGAGTTTTAAAAAGTCAAGTGAATGGTGTGGCCTCCTAAAAATTATTACTAACTTAGGCCACAATAATCAATTTATAGGGTCTAAAATGAAGGCAGAAAAAATAAACTATGTATTTCATTTGTCAAAAGAAATACTGTTAACATGATCTAGAAACAGATGCCAAAGGAAGAGGAGGAGTCCAAGATGGCGTTCACCTCCTTCTCTACAGAGAAGAATCCAAGCTGCCGGTGGACAGCTGCATTTTGAGGAGAGCGACCAGGAAGAATGCTGCAAGTCATTGTCAGTAGGCACTACCGAGTAAGGTAAGACAGCCCCTGCTCCTGCTCAGGGACACGTTGGTGCTGCTTTCACAGGGGCAAGGCTCTTACAGAAGGACAAACTCCACCACCCTTCGTCCCCACCCCCTCCCCCTCCTCACTATGGGCTTGCACAGAAAGGGCTTCAGTATGCCAACCCCTCAGTCTTAGCCTTTCCTGCCTTCAGAAATTGAGAGGTGAATTCTTAGCCATCTCTAGTTACCTCATAATCTCCATTGTTAGTGCAGGGCACAGCAGACCCACTGGGTGTTTTCCTGTGCCTTCCTCCTTTGTGGCAGTGGGAAGTGCTTTCTCTGGTGGTGCACATGTGCTGACAGCACCCATCCCATCCAGCTGTCACAGACATGGCAGCCCTACCAGGTCCTCGGAGCTCTGTGTTCTGGAACACAGGAGTCTCTGCCACTTCTTGTTCATCTGATTACTTTTAATGATGATGACATTCCTAAATCCACAAACCGATATGCTGGCCTACCAATTGCCTAGAAGGTTGAGCTTTGGGCATAGTTGGTGGAGAACCAGATAGTTAAGTGATACCTGTTGACGATCTCTCTCTGTTATAAGGGGGTTCTCCTGGGGAACCCTTGCTTGACAGAGAATAGTCATCATATACCAAACGCCCCGTCTAACCACAGTGTTACAGTAGGGTTCTCTGCTCAGCTCCGAGAGGTCACTGATGTCCATCCTCCAAGCCCTATACCCTTCAAGTAGGCTTCGGCTAGCAAATTAAATGTGTATCCCTTTAACTGTGACTGGGACAATCCTAGTGCCAACTTGGAGTATCTGTGGTCATCATTACATAGGACCTAAAAGCTCTGGACAGTCACCCCCATACATAGCTGCCATGGTGACATAGGCCCTTCTTCATGAAGGCCAGGGCTCTATCATTCAATTGCACACTCACGTGTGAGTGGGTGTGAGCATGTGTATGTTATGATATGTGTATATTCTGTTAGTTTCCCCAAAGACAAGATAACCCATTCACCTCAGCAGGCTCAGAACTTCCTTGATTTTAGTACCAGGAATTCTACATCCTGAAAAAGGAGGCATGGTTAGTCTCCCTGCCCTAGAAACATCCTCTTCCACCAGCCACGTAGCATAAATCTGCAGACCAGGTCCCTTGGTCACCACTCTGCCCATACTGCTCATGACAATCACCGTGACTACCAGCTTCTGAGATGATAATCTCACACCTGTCCCCATTGTTACTGCTGATGTCACCTACTGCCAAACCTGGTCTAAGTGACAGAAGCCACCACCAAGAGCTCTGCTCACGTGTTGGAAACATCTCTGACTGTAGGCAGCTGGCAGAAAGCCAGGGTCCTGCTGTGGGATCAGTAGGGGTGGATTCCAGCCGCCACCACGCCCTCTTTTCTGAATCTCTGGCTCCTCCTGACACCTGCCACAGTTATACTAGCAATTCTGCTAATAGTGTGGGCCTTATTTTCACAGCTCCATGGTCCACAGGAGCAGCATGTTAGCCTCTCCACCACCCAAGGAGGTTGTACCATGTCAGTAATCTCTGCCATGTGTGGCCCCTGGCTCTCACCCCCTCTTCTACTCCCAGCCTCCCACTCTTAGCCCTTAGCCACACTCCTGGGACATTACTGCCTCACCCACACCAATTTCTTCCCTCCCTTTAGAAGACCCAGCACTGAACTGGCTGCTCCTTGTAGGTATAATCCTAACTTTTAGCTGTGTCCAGTAAAGGAAGGGAGTTGACTAGACAGCATGAGCCTCTGTAAGGCAGAACCTAGCACTACTTCAAGCAAGGGCTTAACACTAGTCTTGGATAGCAGAAAATGGACTACTCAGTAGACCTGATTTCCAAATGTTCAAGGTCACTGATCCAGACACCTCCAATGCAATTTCCATTCTTCTGTTCCTTCTCAACCAGACTGAGATCTTGACCTAGCCAACTCACCTGGGTTTAAGACTGCAAAAGCCTGTATTTGGAGCTCTGCCTTGTAAGCAAGCTTGAATCTTTAACCTCAATGTCTTGCCCCCACCTCTTACTGCAGAACTAAAACTCCCAGTAGAGATCAGAAAGCCTGTGACTTTCACACTCAGCCTTACATTGCTAATTATTCATGCAGGACTTTTTATTGTTTGTTTCCAATCAATAGACTACATTCAGCAAAGGCCATACAATTTCACTGTCCTTATGATTATGAGGTTGCTGTCCTTTTCAACTGCCTGCCCTACTTCCCTCCAGCCCAGTTTCTCCGCAGAGAAAGATTTCCCAGCAGCCCCAAGCACTGTCACCTCTGACCAACTCTAAGATTTCCCACACCACCAATGAGTACATCTACCATGTTTCTAGCTAACAGATGATCCTCCACCATCCTACCTGGATTTTGCTCCCCTAGACTACTCCAAATCCTGGCCATGGTGGGCCAAGTTCTAAGATTTCCATAGGGTCTAGCCTACAAGAAGTTCACCAGAGACTGACTTGGGATGGGTACCCATGGAGGGTGAAGTGTGGGGCTGATGGAGGGAGAGGCTGGTGTCAGTGGGGTTGAAGCAGACACACAAGTCATCCCCGTGGGATTACGAGGCAGGGAAAGGCTTCTCAGGGACACCTCTAGCCGCTGTAGAATTGGGAAGAGACAGAAGTCTGCTTGAAGGATTCCCTGAGATGAACTCAGCATCAGGCAGTAAACCAGGTTCTAGTCTCCTGGTCCTGAAGTGGGTTTGGGAGGTCCCCAGCCAGCACCACACAGACTATGAGAGGAAGAGCAGAGGGATGGCGAACCCAAAGACCCCATGGACCCACTGCTGTGCTGAAAGCACAGAATGATAACCCTATGCTTTAAGATGACGGGCAGCTAATCTGCTGGCCAGAAGCAC
>CM052708.1:75194836-75247238 GCA_028551405.1 Uromys caudimaculatus | reverse complement strand
ATTTCATTAAGTCATTGTTTTTAATAGCTGAGTAGTACTCCATTGTGTAGATGTACCACATTTTCTGTATCCATTCCTCTGATGAGGGACATCTGGGTTGTTTCCAGCTTCTGGCTATTATAAATATGGCTGCTATGAACAGGCTCTTTCTCAGGACAGCCGTAGCCTGAAATCATCCTAGAGTTGTAAAGACAAGGTTGCTTTTTGTGGGTACTCAAGTCTGTGTGATGGTAGTTCAGTCAACTTTTCTAGGTAACGCCCCAGTGTGTTTCTGTCCTCTCTATGTGGAGGGGACCTTGCAGTGAGTTAAGGACACAGTGATACAGGCAGAGGGTGTGAGCCTCAGCCTATGGTAGCCCCGTTGGTGCTGACACACTGCCTAAGCTTGAGTCCTTGGTCTACTCCCACATGGCCTCCTGGAGGCCTGGTGCAATGACTCCTGAGGGTGCTCGGTGCTCTGTGGCTCTTAGCCAGGGCCCATGATGCCACTTTTCTACCCTCTACAAAGCCACATGCTCACGTGTATGCTGGGTGAAGCAGCTGTTTATTTAATCATGTTTATTGACTACTGGAAAGGGCTGATGAATGAGAGAAAGCACCTTCACAACAGAAAACATAATCCCCTGCTTCTTTCTGCTTTTCAAATACTGCACATCTCTATGGCACAAGGAAACGAACACCTCCTCCTGGAAGTCCACCCTGACTCTTCAGATAATACATAAACGTGTTCCCTGTTCTCCAAATAGGGCCAGCTATCACTGCAAGGAAATGGACGGCTGCAAGCCATATTCTGTCTGTCAAACGTCTGCCTTTACCCACAAGGGCAAAGGGACGATCCGTTTTGTTGTCTCTCTGGTGCAGAGCACAGTTCCCGGCGCAAATCTCAGCAAACTCTGGAATGCCTACACAATGTCAGGTTTTGTGTTTCTTCCTCTGCTAAGTCAGCTGTGGTTCTAAGGAAGTCCTAAGCATGATCCTAGACTTACCTGAGCCGGATTCCCAGGCTGTCTTCTTGCATAAAGGAGATGGTATGTTCCAGAAGCAAACCCACTCACGATTGAAGTCCAGGAAAGGTTAGTAACTCATCTTACCCAGCAGCAAACCAGGCCTCAGCCTGGCTTTGCTGATGTCAAGCTGCCCCTTCAACCCATTTCCTCATACATTTCTAGCAGATTCAGATATTGCAGGCTCCACCCTCACAGCTCTTGTCTTGGGGGGTCTTGGCAGAGCTGCCCTAGGCTGCGTAGAACCTCAAACTAGCACATTTTATTTATTTTATTTTTTTCAGAGAGGAGACTGTTTGTGTAAACCATCCGAACCACTCAAAATCACGTGAGTACCATCTCACTGGCTCAGTGCCCTGCAATTCTGTGATAAGAATGCTCCCCTGACTGGTGGAAATGTTCCCTCTACCAGGCTGCCTGGCTAGCACTGCTCACCTCACTCTGAGGCACCAGGCAATGCTAGATGGAAGAATGATTAGTCTCTGAACAAGAGGAACAAATAACAGGGAACTGCACAGAGAGATTCAAGCATGATATTGGTATGGACCACCAAGTAGGCCAGTCCTCAACAGAAGGAAGTCCCTTCATGGAGCTGAGGTGTGGGTACCACCATAGGACCCTCTTTCGTCTAGATCTTGAGGCAGTGTTTTGCAGAGGTCTGGCAGCCTGCCTCTGCATTTCCACCACAGGGGACACTCATGCAGGGGTTCCACAGGTCCTGCTTTGAGAATCGTTGCTCCTTTGGTCACTCTGGGTGGGAAGACCTTTCTGAGATGGGGTTCACATGGGACTGTCCAGCTCAGTGGCTGTCACTGCTCTAGGTCTACAAATAGGAGGAAGGTGGCAGGAGACAATGACAGTGTGGCCTCCCACGAGCCTTTGATCTGACAGCTCTTGGAGCCCCCTCAGCAGCCTCTTGCTTACTAGGCCACTGTCAGCTCCCTGATGCAGAGGGACCCTGGTAATGAGGTTCTATTAACGGAGCTGGATCCGATTCTCAGAACTCAATGTTCAGAATAAACAATGGGGCAGAAACCTATTAAAAAAGGCTTCCAACATGGACAAATTAAGCCCTTGGGAATGTCGTACAAAGAATACATTTTTCCAGTGTTGAATCAAGATCAATAGAGAAAAACAAATAATTTCAAGTGAGAGTTGTCATAATGACACTCAGGTTCGAGCAGGGGTTGTACACGGTATTTTGGCCTGAGGACATCCCAGTTTATATAATGAGGGTGTAGGGGTGGGGCTGGTCCAGGACGGCAGGGGTGCATCGACTCCCAGGTGGCTCAGCCTGGCTGACACTGAGTCTCATTTGTCTCTGTCAAGGCTACCCTCCCTGTGGAGCTGTTAGCCTGTCGCGTGCTACCGTGCTTACTGAGGTTGGCTCAACTCTGGAGTAGCAAAAGAAGCCAGAGCTTTGTTCAAAGGGGAGAGATCTGTATACACCCAGCAGAATGCTGTCTGTAACTCTCCCCAAGGGGGAAGATCCCTAGTCATCTGCTCAGATGCCTGCTCTTCAATGCTCCCTACTTGCCACACACTTGGAATTGTCATGCCTGCAGCACCCAGTGTGTTCTCTGGCATCAGTAAAATTCTCACCTGTTGCCCCACACTGGTCTGGAGGGAGTCTTTCTTTTAGAAACCTCTGCTGAATTATTTCCTTCTCTTCCTGACTCTTGGTGACCTGAAAATCACTCTTGTCTGTTTCCCCAGAGCGCCAGGCAGGGTTCTCAGCTGGCGTATACCCCTCTTGCTCCCCCAGTGGATGTCCCACTGAATCGGGCTGAATCTGAGTCACTGGATCAGAGAGCTCCCTGATTCTACCTGGGGTCCCTGATTCATCTCAGCCCCTACTGTGGTCTCTGAGTATATACCCCAGTGAGCAAGTCGTTTCCGTTCGAGCTCTGGGGGACTAGGATGGGCAAGACTCAGGTCTCAGGAGGCAGGGACTCTTAACACCTGTCTGCTCTCTACTAGGAGACAAGGAGACAGGGTAAGAGAGAGTTGATACTGGTACACAGTAGCCATGGTCCCTGATTTCAACCTGCTGTGCTATTGTGCTTTGGTGATGTCTCTGAGGTTGCCCTCTACACAGAGCTTGTGCTACATGCACTAAGTGTGTGTGTGTGTGTGTGTGTGTGCACACGCACGCGTGTGCGCACATGTGCATGTGTGCCCATGTCCATGCACATTTTTAGGCTGAGTCATAGCACCCAGTAGGTGCTGTATCTTTCCCCACTTTCCAGCTGACAAACAAGTGACTGGGCAGGGGCCTGGGGTCAGGTGGACTCTGAGCTTCTGCCTCCTAGAAAGATCTCCCCTGCTCTATTGGGGGGTGGGGAGGTATAGGGTGGGTCATGGGAAGGCAAACCTGGAGAGGGGCTGGAGGTGTCATGGAGGGTCTTGGCCCAGCCATGTGGGAAGGTGGAAGGAGGAGAGATCCCAAGCTGCCTGCAGCCCTGGTTGGCCTGAGGTGCATGCCGCTGGGATGGCTTGAAATGCTTTGCCTCTTCTAAAAACCCACAGTGGAGCTCACTCCCCCCCCCCCCCCCATGAAGTATGAAGTTGGAAGCAAGGTGCCTTTAGTGAGTAGAGCGAAGCTTTGGGGGACAGTGGGAGTCTGACAAGATCAGAAGGGTGGAGCCCTGTGATTGAATGCTGGTGGTCTCCCAAGAGCAAAGAGAGGCTAGAAGACGTGTTTTCCATCTCTCTTCTCTCTCTTCATGGGCCTTACCACATGACATCCTACCCTTCTTCAGGACTTTGCCAGAGAGAAGGCCAACATCAGACTTGAGCTTTTGACCTTGGACAAGAACTGTAAGCCCCCAGTCCTCCTGGAGTTTGGACCACCAACCAAAGAATACACACTGATGGACTTATGGTTTGGACCACATATGTGGCAGAGGATGACCTCGATGGCCATCAGGGAGAGAGGAAAGGCCCTTGGGCCTGAGGATGTTAGAGGCCTCAGTAAAGGGGAATGTCAAGGCAGGGATATGGGGATGGGTGGACGGGGGTGGGGGTGGGGGTGGGAGGTGGAATTCCCTCCTAGAGGCGGGTTGGGGAGGGGACAGGGGGTATCCAAAGAGGAGACTCAGAAAAGGGGAAACATTGGAAATGTACATAAAGTATCAAAAATAAAAAAGGAAAAAAAAAAAAAGGACTGTAAGCCCAAAGAAACGTCTCTTATTTCTAACTTTACCTATCTCTGGTCTTGTTTGTGACTTTCATCATCTCTGACCTTGTGTCACGGTCATTTGAGGTTGGTTCAGATAAGGGCTGCTTCCCTGAGACTCCTCCTATCTTCTCTGAGGATCACTATAAAGAATTAGCTTGTTCAGTAACAGCTCCAAGAAGTCCTGAAGCAACTTTTGCCTCTCTCAATGTGCCAGGTACACTGGACAGTGGATGCCCTTTCTTGTCCCCTTATAGCTCTAGTTGACACACTATGTATGCCACTTTTATAGTTACCCATGAGCAATGTGGCCAGCTGGACAGAGGTGTCCCTAGCCCCAGAGCTTTGGAACATGGTGAAACCTGTTGCAGAGGAGTCTGGGATCTAAATCCCTTGCAGATACACCCATACTGGTTGCTATTACGTGTGCACACTAGGGTGGTAGCTTTGGTGGGGACCTATCTCAGCCATTTAAACGGCAGCAAACTTCATTTGTCTGTGTTCAGCTTATACAGAGGATTGGGCAGAGCTGGGCAAAGTTGCTTATCACAATCTCGTCGGTGAGACTCAGAAACAGGTGGAGCTGGCGATGCTGCTCACTTGTTAGAGTGCTTACTTAGCCGGCAAGAGGCCCCAGCACCACAAAACGTGGTGCTGCGTGCTGTGCTACTTAAAACCTCTGTCTCAAGATCAACCCACCAACCAAATAAGCCAACAGAAATGGAGACAATGGTGATGACTGTGAGGAGGAGGCCAGTGGAGGTCCTGTGGTCCTTCTGGATCTCAGTAGTCACAAAGAATGGGAAAGATGCATGCACACTGAGCAGGGGGGCTCCCCAAGCATGTGCTGGGTGAGCAATGTAAGCTGCAGAGCATGGGACCTAAGGCCTCTGAGGTACACCCTAGACCTTCTAAAAATTATCATTTTGGGACAGGGTCCTACTGTGTAGCCCAGGTTGGCCTTGAGCTCACTATATTGCTCATGCAGGTCTTGAACTGGTGATCCTCCTGTCTCAGCCTCTCTAGGGATGACAGACAGGCACCACCAGAGTCAATATGACAGTTAAATGAAGGGGGCAGGGAGAAGCCTATTTGGGTATTTGTATTCATTTTCCGAATATGCACATACATAGGGCGCCATGGAACCAGTGGGAAGAGAAGGAGCTGTATGTACAGAATCTGTGAATTCCATGCCCGCCCCTCACTGTACCTCAGGGGAAACAATCGGATCCATGTATTCTTCAGTCTGTTCATCCAGCAAATGTGGTAATTATATTTCATCTCCAGAAATTATGGAGGGAAGTCAGCAATGAATTAAGTCACATAAGCAAGGTTTCTGGGTGGTTGACCGGCTATCAGCTAGGGCAAAATAAGTGAACTGTTGTTGTTGGTTTTTTAAATTTTTTTTTATCATGGTGCATCTCTTCTGGTCCACAAATCTTCACATCTCAATCCAGTGATGGAAGTGTGGCTTTCCATTCAGCCCTTTGTGTTGGGGCATAGTGGTTTAATTAGAAATGCCTTTTCTGTCCTGGTAGCATGTACCCTAATGACCTGGCTTAAAAGAAGAAATTGAGGTACAATCAACTGAATTGTTATCTATGGTGGTACTTCCTGGGGGTCCTGCTCTGGACTGAAGCCTGACAGGCAGTTATAGGATACCCCAGCCAGTTGGCCCCCTTGGCTTCCCCAAGGAGAGGGTGCTGGGGGGGGGGTGTCAATGGGCCTGCAGCCCATCGGGAGGTCTGGCGTTTTATAAGCAGCGAGTACCCATGTTTACTCATGCTTTTGCTTAGCGTTGCTGGGCTGCAGACGGCAGACACTAACACTGGTTAACTTCAGCAAAAAGGAATTTATTGGCAGGATGTCGAGAGCTTGGAGAAGTGACAGCAACCTAGAGAAGCAGACTCTGGGAGGGCAAGAGTCTGGGCCTTTCTGATCACCTAGCACAGGAGCTGTGGCCACCACCTACAGAAGGGAACATCTGGTCTGCACGCTGCTGAGGTTGAGATGGTGACCTCCTGCTTAGACTCTGGATTCAGTGGCTTTTTTTTTTTTTTCCCATTCTTCTTGCTTGTCTGTCAACTGAGGATCCCTCTTTTCCAGGCTTGTTGAATTCCCTGCCTTAAAGTCTTGCAGGCAAGTGGTGAAGTCACACTCTCACTTTGGATGGAACTATAGATCCTAGCATCCTGTGTAGGGTTCTGGAACACAAGGTCTGTACATCCTTTGAGGAAGGGCACAGATATATATGTATAAGTGGGTCAGTTACATGTCACCTGAGGAAGCGAGTAGCAGGCAGTGTCGCAGAACACTGTCAAGGTACTTCTGTGTAGATGGCCTGCTGCTAGGTTAGCTGCTGCAGCAGCCACCAGTTGGAAGAAGATCCATGTTGTGCCCCGCATGGGAAGCAAGGTGGCACGCTGCATGTAGTGGCCTCATGGATTGGTGTCCTGAGGACTATTCTGCTAAGATCCCAGCTGTGGCCTGGCTGCCTGGCTGCTGCCCATCTGTTGGTCTTCCCAACAGGGCCTGTGATCTTTCTCACCTTCTATGGAATAAATCACTGTCTGCTTCAAACTGACCAAGCCGGATTCTGTTGCTGGCAACCCAGAAGCTTGGCTGACATTCTGAATGACTCTCAGCAGATGTGTGTTCCCAGAAGAGAGGTCGAGGCACGTTCCTGCTCCCTAAGGGATCCAGGAGACTGGAGTTGGCCCTTTGGCTTTCATAATGGGAGGCAGAAGCCTAGAATTCCCCTCCACCCAGACCACACACAGTGGGGAAGAGGCAAATTCCAGAAGGAACACAGGCTACTGCTAAATGAGGAGTGTGGGAGCACAGTTAGCAAAACAGGACACATGTGCGCTAACCAATCTCTCTTCATCCAAGTAAATAGTGAGCGCCCTATGCGGAGGAAACGGATCTCTCTCTTCCTTCATGTACAGCACACACACACTGCAAACCGGATGCATGCAGACACTGCAAGGCCTTCAGGATACAGCATTGAGTGCCCTCCAGACTCTCTGGTAAGTAAAAGGACCAAGGAGAGCTCCAGAGAAAAGGTGAGATAAGTTAGGCCTTGGAGGAGGACTGCGGGGCGGGGCAAAGAGAAAAGGGGGCGGAGCCGCAAAAGCTTAGCCTGGTCTCAGCATCACCCAGGGCTACAAGCACAGGCTCCGAGGAGAAATAGGGGTACAGTGGGGCGGTGTCTGTGGGAAGATGAAAGTTTGGGGAGAGAGCCTGACGGCCAGGCTGGGGTTTGGAAGTAGGAGCTTGAACGTCATATGAAAACGGGTCAGCGGACGTGTTCCTTTGGGAAAGACTTGTTAGACCAATCTCTGAGAAAGTTGTATGGATGGTGAGCAGTATGAGCAGTCAGTGGTTGGAGAGAAGATACAACGCAAGAGAGAGGAAGCCGGGGCTGCAGGCTGGGAGCCTCGCTGACGGCCTGGTGGAACCCCAATTAAGGATCTGCCGGAAGAAGAGCTTGTACCCAATACTGGGTCTTTAGTGTGGAGGAACTGGGAACCCCTAGCAGTCATACCCCATTGCCACTCCCAGCTCTGCCCAGCTTGCTAGCTGACTGGTTTTTCCTTTGCTTTCAGCCATGATGACTTCCAATGGTGCTCTGCAGAATCTCCAGGACTTCCTCAGAAAGAGCTCATCAGAGTCTGCTATACATGTGGAAATTCTGCTTCAGATGATTGTCACAGAAGAGATCCTGCCGTTAAAGTCCATGCCAGAAAAAAAAAAAAAAATCAATGGATAAGCTTTCTGAGTTCCAATGTGGCTCTCTTACTACCCTAGGTGACTAACATGGCCTGGTTTGCCACATAAGGTTCCATTTTATCTAGTACCATGTTAAGATGAACACCCCCAGTTAAGTTAGAAAGTTGGAACCCTCAATTTTAACATTCTTCTCTTAAAAGACAAGCTACTGTCTGGAGATGTCACAGGGTTGGATGAACATTGGGGTTGCGGCCGGGCAGTGGTGGCGCACGCCTTTAATCCCAGCACTTGGGAGGCAGAGGCAGGCGGATTTCTGAGTTCGAGGCCAGCCTGGTCTACAGAGTGAGTTCCAGGACAGCCAAGGCTACACAGAGAAACCCTGTCTCGGAAAACCAAAAAAATCCAACAACAACAACAACAACAACAACAACAAAAAAAAACCAAACAAACAAAAAAAAACAAAGAACATTGGGGTTGCTGGCCTCTGCTGCGGTGGAAGTACATGAGCCTCCTGAAGGAGATGGGCCAGAGACCCACTAAGGCAACTGGGAAAGCTACATGAGGTGAGAGTCTCTACAGTATAAGAGATCAGTTCGTGGAGTCTGCCTCCCTTGGACTGGAATCACTTGACTAGTGTGAGGACCATCCTGGACTATATTTCAGAGAACCATAACACCATTTGCCTAAGCCCACAACAACTCATCCTTATGGATAGGCACGAGGCCAGAGATGTTCAGGATAAGACAGGGTCTCCACAGAGCTTGTGGGGTTCAGGCTTCTTCATCCTGCCCCACCAGACTTGCTCATCTCATCATAGAACTGCAGGTCCAGCTGTAGCTTCCCTCCTGGAGGTCAAGGATGGCACAAGAAAGGAGCAGCTTCTGAAGAAGGAACAAGGCAAAGTGTATAGCCATCCTTGTAGACAGTAGCTTCTTCCCAATGGCCAGGGCTGCTACAGTGCTTCCTCTTGAAAAGAGGCTGGGAAATGGTGTGTTTCAGCTGACTGGAACCAAATTGGGGGGGGGGGGGGGGAGAGACGGAGGCGGAGGGGGAGGAGGGGAGAGAGAAGGGCTCTTGTTTGGATAATTAGCAGAGTCCTCAGGAGATTCTTAGAGACTTCTAAAAACACTGGCCATCCAATCTCCCTATCACATGAGCTTATGTCTCAGAGTCCCCTGGGTCCCAAGCGCCATAAATGCCAGGCTTGGCATGATTCACACTGCTAGGGTGCCACCAACGGGCTGCCGGAAACCCCATTTCTTTTCTCTTCCCAACAAAGCCAGATGGCAGGCAGTGTGACTCCATCTCCGGCAAAGTCCAGGGGACTTTGTCCCCTCCCTGCCTGGAAGGCTGTGCCCCCTCCCGATGCACTTCCTGTGGCTCACAGCCCAGCCTCTTTGCGAGTGAGATCCGCCCTTCCCCCTCCCGCGCAAGCCCAGAGCGAGTCAGCCCATCTGGTTCTATTTCACTTCGTGTTACTCATCAGGATGTGTTTGCCAGGAGTTATTTGATGTTCAGGAAGAATTCTGAAGCTTTTGAAAAGAGGTAAATAAAATCCTTTATCCCCCAAAGAGTCGTGAAATTGTGTTTTGCTCAGGAGGTGGCAGGCAGCCATGTGAGGTCTGGAGGCCCCTGCCTAGCCAGGCGCAGGGACTGGAGTTTCAGGATTTGTTCTTCTGTCAGTCAGTCCGCATCTCCACTCCTCCAAATCCTTGCTGCTGCTCTCTTAGAATGCCCGAATTTGGGAACAGATGAGGACTGCCTGTGGGGACAGCCCAGCCTGTCTCTTGCTCTTCAGCCAAGAAAGCTTTTAGGGAGCGCGATCCTTCTGGTCCTCAGCCCTGTCACTCCACAGCCATGCATATGAGCTTCAGGGGGCGGAACCGGAGCCGAGTTCCTTGCCACAGAACAACCTGTGAGGGTGACTGACAGTGGGCCTGGGTTGGGGGAGCTCACCCCATCTGCTAGGGTCTGGATATCACAAAGCAAGGGAGTTGACATTCCTCCAAGCTCCTGTGAATGGCAACAGACATTATGGATGCCAGGATACCCAGAAGGAGAGGCTCTGCCCACAGGACTGTCCTACAAAGGAAGGTCCCAGCCCCTTTAGCATCAATCTCTCTGGAGTCCACACAGCCTCCTTTTAATTCCCAGAGAAATTTCAGTGCAATGTCAAAGTTTTCCCTGGCAAGGACTAGAACCTTAGGTCTCGTTAATCCGAGGTGGACCCCACTCTACCTTGCTGGGTGCCCTTAACCATCCTGTTGAGGAGAGACCAACATTTGTGTGATTGGTTGCTCCTTGGGCAGAATCTGAGTGTTTACCTCCACCGAAAACACCCCTATTCTATGCAATGCCCCCACATAAGCCCCCAGGTAGAGGAGTGTGGGCTCACCGCTGTCCCTCTTGATCTGTCCTCTCTATTTACAGGGATGCCAGAGGGCTCCTCCACAGCCTAGAGCAGTGACATCTCAAATCCTGCAGCATGTGAGGCTTCCCACCCACGGCACCCCTCGTGACAGCTTACAACCCTGACTATTAAACATTGATCACTCAAATTTAACATCCCATCTTCCCTTTGATATCTTCAACTGCTCTCTGCATAAGACAACAAGCTGCTTTCCCCAGCTCTGTATGAGGGAGACTTCAAAGACTTCTTCCTGGTCCATCAGCACTGCAGCTCTGGGATTCTGCCAGCGACTGTCAAGAGGAAGGTTCAAGGCATCCTCTACTGCAGCATTTATGGACTCAGACCTGTGGGGAAACCTCCACACTTTAAGGCCTGGATTCTGGGGTGATCCCTGCATAACTGGGAAGTCAATCGTATGTTAATTTTTCTCTAGAAGCATCCGTGAGTCCTGGGAAAGGATTTAAATTCAGAGGCAGAGACATCGGACTTACATCCTTGAGGAACTGGGCCTGAATCTCTGAACTGCCCCCTGACCAACTCTGGGTCCTCAGGAAAGTTCTGAATTCCTATCTGTTAAATGGATACAATCATTCTTAGTTCTCAGCAAAGTCCTTGAACAGGGAGTGTGGGTACCTGGCCCATCACGAGACGCCATTCTGCTTTCTCTTGGTACCACACAGTATGGGCACGTTCCTGGACAGGAAGCTTCAGTGATGGAGCATGACAGGAAACATTGAACTCCTGAGAGCTAAGCACTTGATAGTCACAGCTGGCAGCCGGATCACCAGCCATTATCATCCTTCCCCTCACACAATCCGACTGGGGCTTGTACTTTATTACACCTATGCTAATTAGCATAGCTACCATCCAGGAAACACTCCCCATGGGTTAAGGCCAGAGCAAAGTGATTGACCAATGTCACCTCACATCAGCCCTACGAGTACCTCAAAGGTAGCCTTCCTCATGGGACCTATTTCTGCAGGAGCGTCTTCCTGGGTAACAGAGTCTACCTCATGTTAATGGCCGCGTGGGGCTTGAAACCAGGTCAGTGGGGCTGAAGTTCCGACTCTTGCCTCTGTCTTCTAGCTGTAGTGACATACTCTAAAAGGCACGTGGTGCTGTGTCTCAATGCCTTGGGGTCTGCAGTGGAAGATGTCATGGTACAGAGAGATGGAACAGAGAGTGACAAAGACAGTCTGTTCAATTTCGCACACCGTGTTTTGAGTAGCCATCCACATTGTATAACACCAGTTATAAGATCATGGCCCCAGGTTCCTCATGGCCCAGACTTAAAAAATTGATCATGTATTCCTGATCTCTAGAATCCTGTGGCCTCTAGCCCTCTGACCTGCTGGGATTGCTAGGAGATGGACTGCTATTCCTTTGTGGGGAGTGTTCTCCCCTGGGAGATGCCACTTGCAATGGAGTGATTTCTGAGTTTGGGGGGAACACTAGAATCTCCATTTTATTCCTGGCAGATCCCGAGTGGACACCCCAGAAGTTTGGCTCACTGGCTCCACTGCTACCCACTAGGGTCACACAGACTGCATCTGCTCCTTTGTCAGAGATTTTAGAGTGGTGTTTTCACCCAGGGTTCCTTTCTGCAGGTCAAACAGTTCCAGCTCCTTCTTTCAAACATCCCTTGGAGTATGTCTCTGCAGCCTGTAACTTTGCAGGAGAGAGTGGGACATGGGGACTGGGCGGGAAGGAAGGTGATGTCATCATACACCCGTAGGAAAGCTGCTGGGGCTAATGCAAAGGCATAGTACCTGGCTGCGGGAGGGAAGGAATGGATGACTGCCGTCCTCTCCCAGACTCCCTTCCTCCTAGTCAGAGCCCCTTCCCATCCCCCCATGGAGAACTGAGCATGACAAAGCCCTTGAAGGGTGGGCCCCACCTTGACCAGAAGCTTTCCCTGTGCTATGGGGAAGTTGCTGGTATCCCCTAAATGGTAGGGCTGAGCTCTCAAGAAGGAGCATATCAATGTCTAAACTGTTGCCTGTCCTTCTTGAGGGAGACAGACACTTTCATTTGAGAAGAGCCCTCATGTCATAATGTTCCAGCCTTGCTGACTTATAACCATTTCTAAATGGCTAGCTGAGGCAGAGGAGCAACCCTCTAGTGACACTGCTCTTTGTGCGGTATATGAAATCCCATATATAAAAACTTCCCAACCCCCTAACGGTCATTTGTCATCTTTGTAGATTTTCTTTGCTTTCTGTATAATAAGGAAGGACAATGAATGAGGTAGATGGTGGACTGGCTTTGGGGTCTGAATTAGGACTTACATCATCTTCTCTGTGATTTGGGGCAATTTAATTACCATCTCCAAAACTCAATCCTTTGCTTGGGAAACAAGGTCAATAATGCATGACTCACAGAGTGTCTGGAAAGACCAAGTGAAAAGGCATTGGCAAACTGCCAAGCAGTGGTATACAGAGGGTGCTCAATAAGTATTAATGGATGAGATAACTTCCTGATGTGGAGAAGACAAGGTGTCTTGATACTCCCTTGTGAATATCTCTTGATCAGAGCTTGGGGTTGGGAGCTGGGGATGTGGATTGGGCTTTCTTGAGGGGAGCAGGTGAGCAAGTTGGAGAGGCCAAGAGCTATCTATGGCCATCATTCAGCCCTGACCCACTGGCTGGCAGTGCGTATTAACATGCCAGGGATAGCTTTTGGAGAATCTGCATAAAACATCAAGGAGCATGGGTAACCTGCTCTCCACTCTTCTGGAGCATAGTCCTCAGAGATCCAGCAACAAGCTCAGCTCTGAGCCTGACCCTGGGAGACATAACAAAGTAACCCATTATCACCCAGTATCATTCCCATGCAGCTTCATTTGTCAAACCACACTGCTGTTGGGAGAGGCGCAATGGAGGACTCCAGCATGTATCTGTGCCATGGTGCCTAAGCCCAGATCTGCTTTGGAGTGAGAAAAAGGCCAGCATTGCCTCCAGACTGTGCCTGGCTCCATATTGGAGGCTTTGTGCATCTCTGAATGTTAACTGCCTAGGAAATTAGCTTTGCTGCTGCTGCTGCTGCTCCAGTCAGCCACAAAAGGAGTAACAGAGAAAAGGAAAGAACTGGCCTGAGGTCACATGGTGGTCAGAAACCGTGAGATCAGTACTGAAACTTGAATGTGGCACCAGGACTGTGTAACCTCTATGTGGCGTTGTCCACATGGAGGTGTTAAGCAAAGCCCACTGTTGCCATCTTTTGCCCAACCTCCACCCCCATACCAATCTTACTAATCAATATTTCATTATCTCCATGCTCGAGGAAACTGATGTCAGCTTGCTTAAGGGACTGGCTCAAAGTCACACATACGATGTCATGTGAAGTGGCATTCGAGGCCAGGTTTATTCCTCTTCAGAGCCCCCAAATGCTGATCGTTCTGTTAGGACCAGCCTCAAATTCATTCATTTATCAAACCTTTTCTCAGAGGCTACTACAGAGAAAGGGTTGGGCTTTTTTGTTGTTGCTGTTGTTAAACACCTAGAATTACAGAGATGACTGTATCATCGTCCCTGACCTCAGAAATCTCATCTAGCCCCAAATCTATCAAGAGACTTCTTGGCCATGTACGCTCTGACCCTCTCCTCTGAGTTCATGGGGATCCAGCTTTTAAAGAGGCAGGTTGGGCAGGGAAGGGGGCATTTCCATTGAGGGAGATTAATCAGGACTCCTTTTGCCTCTGCCCTTAGGAGTTCTTCCTTTCTGCCCCCTGCTCCGTGTGTCACCTCCATTGGCATCTCTGCTCCTTCTGTGGAATTGGATAATAAAGTAAGCTAGACAGTGCAACTGACAATTGACTTGCCAACTTTGATGTACTTCACCTCTGAACACATCCCACTGGCCAAAGCAAGCTTTCTTTGAAATGGCTAGATTCAAAGTAGGTTGAGATATTCATATCCTACAGACTTCAAAGAAGAAGAGAACTGGAATATTCATCAATCATCAGGTTTCTTAACTACCCAAACCAAAACCAACCAACCAACCTAACAAACAAACCCAGCAAACATGCTAAAGTTTGGACATAGAGCTTTTCCTCTAAATCTGAGTGCCAAGTGGCTCCTGATACAATGTTCAGAGATGAGAAGGGGCAGGGCGGGATTCCAAGGGCTGTGAACTCAGTAGAGGACAGCTCCATTGATGGATTCATAATTGAACGCTCTCTTTCTTAAAGGGGGTGAAAACAGGGAGATGAATCCTGACTGGAAAAATGGATCAAGAGAGTCATGCCTTTGAAAGGCAGATCTACCGGGGCTTCTTCTTCTCTCAAACTTGATCTGCCTCTAGTGAGGGATGCCACTGTGTGTTACCAGATGCTCCTTGTCATGATGTTCTGTCTTACTACACATGGACCCAGAATCACTGGAACCAACTGGCTAAGACCCAATACAACAGTGAGCCTGAATAAGACCTCCTTCCATCAAATTCACCATGTCAGGCATTTTGCCACAGAGACAAAAACTAGCATGTAAACCGAAGCAAGGTCTCCGAATTCTACCTCTGCCCTTGCTCACAAGGGGGCATTGGTAAGTTTTAGAGGAGTCTTAAAGATGATTAAGCATCTGGGCCTGTGGGTACAGCCTGGAATCCTGGCTCCTTGAGAGGTAGAAGCAGGAGAATCCCAAGTTTAAGTCTAGCCTAAGTAGTTTAGTAAGACTCTGTCTTTAGATTAAACACTGAACCAAACAAAACGTGGCTGAGGTTATGACTCCGTGGTCAGAGTGCTTGCCTAGAATGGGTAAAGATCTGGACTCAGTTCTCAGTGTGCCTGTGTGCATGTGTGCACACTCACACACACACATATACACACACTCACACAATACACATTCACACACATTATACATACACACATACACACTCACACACATAATCAGAAAGAGACAGAGATAGAGATGGAGACAGAAAGACAGAGAAAAAACAAGACATATTAACCACCAAGTACAATTTTTCTATTTGATTCATAATATCCAACCATGTATTAAGAGTCTGTTGTGGGCAAAGTACATAAGACATGCATGCCAGGGAACAGATTAAGTGAAAGTCCCCACCTTTATGGAGCTGCTGTTTTAAGTGGGAGCAGCTATTGAATGATAGACTTTGAAAGTAAGAAAATCCCATGTTGGCACATGAATGGAGAGAAGACTGGGCAGAGAATTGAAATTTTGCATCTTCACTCATGGATTTGGGGTTGTGGAAGCTCCAGTCACCCCTGTGGGCTCAAAGTGAGCATGGTTACTGCATGCAGAACATCTGAGATCTACCTGCTCATTCAGAACACAGAGGGCGGGGGAGGGACTTTCTGTATTGCCAAAAAGAGCCTCACCCCAACTCATCTCTTTCCCCACATCGTCATTGGATTGCTTGCTTGCTCACTCGCTCATCTGCCCAGGGCTCTCACTGTAGGAAAACTTGGTTTCAATGTGTCAAGACAGCAAATTACTGGTATACTTCCTGGTAAGTATGCAACTTACAAATAACAGCAGACGACCTTCAAGACATACTCATGACAGGTGACTTTATGTCTACATGTTGGGTATGGTTCTTGATGTCCTTGAATCATCAGGACAGATCACCTGTGAGCCTTGTCCACAGACTGAGTGCTGCTCAAGCCACTGTCAGAGCAGCAGGGGAGCAAGGACAGACTGACTGTGTTTGTCACAATTTCTGCTCTCCATCTTATCACAGAACTGCCTACATGTTTTGGGAACAACTGAATTAAATATTTATTCACTTCTTGAGTTTGCAGTATTCCTTTCCATGTCTCAAAGTGTTGAAGTGGAGAACATGTTGTCGATCAGATGGGAAGCTGGCAACCTCCATTAGCACTGGTGGGCATGGTACTACCCTAAGAGAATGACTTGGGAAGAACTAGACTTTGGAGTTCATAGGTTTCTAAAAAACACAGGCTTTTGCCTTTATTAAAGAGAGAAGTATTTGAGCCAGGATCCCTATTATTCATGTAAAAAGCTAGGCTATCCTTTAATCCTCCCAGTGACAGGGAGGCTGAGACAGGAGGACTCCTTGGACTGTTGGCCAGTCTAGTCGAATCTATGAGCTCCAGGTCAGTGAGAGATCCTGTCCCCAAAATGAGAGTGGTTAAGGAAGACATCCAACATTGACCTACTGCTTCTACACACTCATGTGTGCACACATATAAACAATTATGTGATAGTGTGTGTGCATGCAGTAGAATGCCACTCAAATGTTGTGATGAGCTACCACAAGTCGCCCCTAGTGTAGGACAGTAGCTGGGGAGTAAATTGTGGTATGCTTGCCCAGGTGTGCAAAAGCACGTATGCATAGGCATTGTAGATTATAATTGTGTGAGTGTAGAGGGTGATGGGCGTTGCTGAAGAGAACTTGGGGTTTTTATACTTCACTGTCTCTCTGTAGGCCTGGTTTAAATGTTTTTGCCCATGTGTGTTACATGTGCTGCTAATATCTGTCAGCAACTATCTCCAATGCTCTGTCAACTTAGTTAATCCACGTGACTGTGGTACCACATGCTACTGTGCCATTTGTTCTTCACAGTTGCGAAAACTGAGGCCTGGATAGGCACTCAGCTGGGTCACCGAACATGGTGCATTTCCTGCTGTGCTTTTGGACTTTAGGGCTAAAGTATTTTTGTTTCATGCTATTGGAAAGAAAAAACGAAGATGGGTTGCTATGGTGGGGTTGTCCCCTTTTTGTCTTCCCATCTTGGAAGGATTGCCCCTATCTCCAGGCTGAGTTCTTGACCAGGCCTTGCTTTTCTCCCTGCTTCTCTGATCAGTCATTGCCTCAGCCTAAAAATGAGCCAAACTCTCCGAAGCTTTGTATGGCAGAGACAAGGCTGAGCGTTCATGGAACCACTTTCCCCCAAGGACCTGGTGCATATTTCCTTCACACTTTCAGAACATTGTGGAAAAGGGGGGAGGGGAAAAGTGAGACAAGGAGGATGGGGAGAAGTGCCAGGAAAACCTGTTACCTGGATACAATATGGTTGCTATACACAGCAACTGCTATCTTCATGAGACCAACACAAGATCAAGCCATCCTCATTTCACCATAGAGGGGCTCCTGATGCTCCGCCCCTACCTGAGGTGCTAATGGTGGTGAATGATTGGTGGAAGAGGTGGAGTTGTTTTCTTCACTGCTCTGGCCAATGTGATGTTGCCCATGTTCCAGTAAACAACCCACCGTCTAGCCCCAACCAAGCTCATGCAAGCAACCTTAATGAAATGCAATGTAACATAAAATATTGCAAACAAACAAAAAACCCAAACCAAACAAAAACTCCAGACTAATAAAAAAGACATGAAAACAAAGGGGTGGGGGGATTGCTGCAAAAAGAAGGGGTTCAGTGGGAGTGGAAGGGGATGACAGAGGATGCTGGGTATGAAAATGACCCAAACCCATTATATACATGTGTGGAATTGTCAGAGAAGATGAGGTAGGGTGAAGTGTTCCTTCTGACATGAGCAGGCAGGCTGTCTTCCTGGCAGATGGAGACCAGGGGGCTTCTGAGACAAGGAGAGGTGGGTCTGTGACATGGTAAGTTGCAACATACAAGTGGCCTGGACCTTTGAGTCAGCGTTGTAGGAGGATCTTGTATGACAAAAGCAGGACTGTGGGATAGCACAAGGGTAGGTGCTGCTCCTCTGCTGGACCAAGCCACTGAGAGCCTGGATCTCTGCATCCTAGCATAGGTAGCCTCTCTCTGGACCAATGTCTCACTGCTGTGGGTCCTCTCTGCTATTGATTTGCAAAGTTGATACAGATTCTCCAAATGCTGTCTCCTCATCTCATCTCCTTTCTTAGGCATACAGTCTAAGAGCCTTCTTCATCAAGAGACAGAAACTTAGGGTCAAGCAGCCCTGATCCAAATCCTGAAAACATTTATAGCCCCTTACCTGGAACTCCACTTTTTCTGTCTGCCACGGGCAGCAAACAGAGGTCTGAGAAATGGCTTGAGATGGTACTCACCAACAAAGTAGGACTCCATTACAAAGACTTTGGATTGTGTTTTGTTGATAGGGAGTGGCCATGAACAATTCTAAACAGAAGAGAAACATGGTCAGTTCCATGCTCATTAAGGAAAGAAGTCAACTGTCACAAACCCCACAGTGTCCATTTATAACGATTGATATGAGGGCTCGTCACTCAGGAGAACCTCAAGCAGCCATTTGGAACAATGTGGTGGCCTTTGCACGCATATATGGGTTCATTTTCAAGATAAAGTACTATGGTTAAAGTGTTCAAGGTGAAGTGCAGAGCTCACAGAACTGTTCTGTTTGTCTGACAAATGTGTGCAAATGGGCACAGAGATCTGTCTGTTCACCCACCCATCTGTCCATCCATCCACCCACCCATCTGTCCATCCACCCATCCATCCATCCATCCATCCATCCATCCATCCATCCATCCATCCATCCATCCATTGATCCATCCATCCATCCATCCACCCACCTATCCACCCACCCATCCATCCACTCATCCATCCATCCATCCACCCACCCACCCATCTGTCCATCCACCCATCCATCCATCCATCCATCCATTGATCCATCCATCCATCCACCTATCCACCCACCCATCCATCCACTCATCCATCCATCCATCCACTCACCCACCCACCCAATCATCCACCTATCCATCCATCCATCCATCCATCCATCCATCCATCCATCCATCCATCCACCCACCCACCCATCCATCCACCCGTCCATCCATCCCTTCATTCTTACATGTATCTTAAGTAATTTCCATATAGTACACAAAAGTCATTAACAGCTTTGCTTCTATGGAGGGGAATCTAACTGTGTGGTTGTTTTAGTTTCATTCTGTTGCTGTAATAAAATATCCTGGCAACAAGCAACACAAGAGTGGTGGCAAGGGCCTGTTCAACTCACAGTTCCAGGTTCCATGGTTGCAGGAAAACCAGAGAGGCGGGAGTTAGAGACAGCTGGTCATATCACCTCTACTGTGGCTTGCCACTGTGCTCATTAGCTTTTCTATTTTTCTACTTTACTTCTATTAACAGTCAAGACAGTCTCCTACAGACATGCCCACAGGCTAAACTGATGGAGACAATTCTTCATTAAGACTCTCTTCCAGGATGATTCTAGGCTGTAGAAGGTTGACATTTAACACTCATCAGCACAGAGTAAGACTGAGTTTCAGTACACATTTGCACTAGCTGAACTTTCAAGTGGACTTTTTATGTCCCAATGGATTCAATGTGTGTTCTGCTCAAAGAATGAATGGCAGAACTCTCCCCTACCTCCATTCTCATGATGAACAGAGTTACCTTCCAAAACAGCTTTATTCTTGGGGCTGAGAGTACTTCAGCCCTGCCATGTCTAGTGGATCATCATATCCAGCCTGTCCTTACCAGGAAGCTCTCTTCTCTTAGCCCAACACAATAGAGAGGTCAACAGGGGAAGCTGTGCCAGCCAGGAATGTACAGGATCATGTATAAATATCTAGTGTGTGATAATGGTGGAGCAGATTGGTTATTCAACAAATGATATGTGTGTGGGGGGGGGGAGGGAAGTCACTCAAACAGTCATAAACTGAAAAAAAATCCTGGGGAATAAAAAGTTTGTATATAAAAATACACTTGAAGGAAATGTAAGTCAGACTTGACGCAGTGCGGAGAACAATTTGAAGGCAGCTGTAAATAAAAGGTATTATGGAGACAACTCAGACAGGTGAGACTGCATGGTATCATTACTACAATATGTCATAGATATCATAAAAATACCAATAAGAGGAAAGTAGAAGATGCTTACAAAAGTGGTGTGCTAATATGCTTGTTTTATACAGAAAGCTCCTCACGATGAGAGAAAGATAAACATGCCAGCAGGCAAGTGAGAAAAAGTAAAAGTAAGGGATGGAGGAGAAACCCAGAGCTCATTAAGATAGCCGTAGAACCCCATTTTACCACTTTCTGACATCTTTAATAGAAAAATCATTTTTCTTTTTAAAATTTTTCTTTTGTTTCTTAAGACAGGATTTCAAGTTGTCATTGCATGAGTAAGTTTGTGTGTGTGTGTGTGTGTGTGTGTGTGTGTGTGTGTGTGTGTGTGTACACTACATGCCTAGTCAGAGCAAAACTTGTGGAGCTAATGCTCCTCTTCCCCATGGATTCCAGAGATCAAACTCACCCAACCCTCACTCCCTGCCAGGTTGGTAGTAAGCACCTTTACTGGTGGAACCATCTTACTAGCCCAGAAAAAGTATCTTGGTTTATAATATATTTGCTCACTGCACATGCAGACAATAACCTTTGGTTTACTTAAATAAATCTCTCCATGGAGATGACAACAAAGTTTACCGAAAGTCCAACATCTTAACCACAGCTGCCTCTGGGTAATTCTTATTCCTACTCTGGTGTTATAAAATCACTCTATGTCATAAAAATGGCTCAATAGGTTACAGCTACTGGAAAAACAATGAAAACACATATCTATAACTTACATCTACAAATTATAGGTATTTATGGCAGAGAACCAACCTGAGATCTGGAGATGGATGAGAGCTTGAAGACATTTTTTACAACACTCCAAACAAGGACAAAAACTAGAGACTACTTGAGAGTCCCAAACTAAAGAATATTTAAATTAATGATGGATCAGACAATAACGCCATGCTATGATTTAAAAAGGTGGGGTATAGGGGTATATGGTATGGTTTTCCTTAAGACTGAAAATATGTTATTAAGGGTGAAAAGGAAGGTAGTGCCAGGCTCTGAAGCCACAGGTATAAGATGACTCTTGTTTGAAAAGCATAGAAATATTACAGACTTGTTTTCAGGTGGCTTAGTTGAATGAAGGCAAGGGCTACTGTTTCACTTTCAAGTGTTCTGTATGGTGTATGTATATATATCCCACAATTTGCTGTCTTCTTCTTCTTCTTCTTCTTCTTCTTCTTCTTCTTCTTCTTCTTCTTCTTCTTCTTCTTCTTCTTCTTCTTCTTCTTTCTTTTCTTCTTCCTCCTCTTCTTCTTCAGAATTTTAAAGACAACTTAAACTGAGAGATAAGTTTAAAATCTAGGAACATATCATACATATCCAAAGTGGTGTGTATGTCTGCACACTCACAGTTAACCTAGAAATGGCCATGGAGAAGAATACAAACATCTCAATAAAGAGATCTGCAGTGGAGATAAAAAAGTTACTAAGAAAAGAAAGATGGTCTTGTATTCAGAACATTATTAGAAGCTGATTCAGGAGATTGGTGCTGGGAGGGGATGGGATGCTGGGAGTACAAAGCATACCGGCTATCCTGGGGGCGTGCTTTGTTAGAGAACCCAAAATCTCACTCCAGGTGACCCAAAGGTTCAATGTCTAGAAATAGCCTCTGGGGAAGTAGCCACAGATGAACAGAACAGTACACGGCAAGCGTGCTCACTGCAGCCTCACTTTCTGATCACGAAAGCCTTGGAACTACGCATGCACTCGCTGGGAAGGTTTGACCTGGCTGGCAATCACATGGTCCATAACATGACATCTGCAGTCCCAAACCTACAAGGACCTTAGAGCTATCAGACTGGCCAAAGGCTTGCTGCACCTTTAGCATGGCCAAAGCCTGACCTTGAACTGAAGAGAGGCTTTTTAAATAGCCATCCTTGACCTCAGCATGGACATGTGAGTGGTCTTTTGTCTTGATACTGCCTTTGAGTCCAGGCTGCTTTTAAGGTGTCACTATCAGTGCTTCATAACACCCCACTTTAACCTAATCTCACCTCACCAAAATCTAAATGACTACAAAGTCTCAAATACCTGGTCCCATATTTTCAGATAATGTTCAAATAATGGAATATTTTTGTGTCAATTAAACACATCCTTTTCAGAATATTCTCATATTTAGTTAATTACACATTATTTTAGTTGTTAAAAAACATAAAAAACCATTAGGATATCAAACTGCATTACTATTTTTAAAAAACGCAGAAATATGCATCTTTAAATTATTTGAAATACTGAAGAGGCAAGGTAAATCTACTAAAAATTTAACACAATTTATAGATTTATAGATAAAAAATTATGAGAAATTTCAATTTTCTTCTATCTAGTTATTTTTAGTTGCCAAATTCTATTTTATTTTATATTTTGTTTTTTTCAAGACAGGGTTTCTCTGTGTAGTTCTGTTTTTGAACTTGTTTTGTAGATCAAGCTGGCCCTGAACTCAAGAGATTCTCCTGCCTCTGCCTCCCAAGTGCTAGGATTAAAGGTTTGTGTCATCAACACCTTGCTCATTTGCCAAACTCTATATGATCTTTTCTTTCTTTCTTTTTTTTGTAATCTTGGCTGTCCCAGTACTCACTGTGTAGATTAGGGTGGCTTTGAACTCACAGCGATCCACCTGTGTTTGCCTCCTGAATGTTGGGATTAAAGAACTGTGTCACCTTGCCCAGTGAGCTTTTATTTTAAAAGCCCAAAGTAAGTTCCGGTGGATTTCCACCTCACAGAAAGTAAAGCTCAAGTTGGCAGAGGCAGTGGCGTGTAGCTGTTGCCAGCATCCAGGAGAACGGGGCAGGAGGAGGGATGAAGCTTGGGCTACATAGGAAGTCCCCGTAGTAACAAAACAAAACAATAACAATAACACAAACTCACAGCAACAGTTGAAAACAGCCAAACAGCAGAGAACTTTATTGGTCAAACACACACACACACACACACACACACACACACACACACACACACACACACACACACACACACACCACAGCCAAGGTTCAAACTCTGTTTTTCTGTATTTGGTTCCAGGTTCCTTCTCCTTAAATGTGTGTAGTTAAGCCGCGCTTTTGTTGTTTTTGTCTTTTTAAGTAATACCTAATGTAATCTTAATAAATGTTGCTGTAATTGGGATCGTAACTCTCTCCTAAACGCAAGCATGGGACTCTTGGTCTCCTGAGTGGTGCTGCCAGGAGGTGGTAGAACCTTTAAGAGGTGGGGACCTTTGAGTGAAAGGCTTTCCTATAACTACAGGAGCGTCCCTGAAGAGGAGAGTGGGATCCCAGAACGCCCTGTCACTTCCTTTTCTATTGCTTCCTGCCGGCCACCTGGTGACCAGTATCGCTTCATCACACGCATCTGACCTGACCTGTTGGCTTGCCAGAGGCTCACAGCCATAGAGCCAGCACCTTGCTGAGACCTCCAAACTGTGAGATGAGAGAACCTTTTCCTGTTTCTAAGTTGATTGTATGAAGTATTTGTTACAGTGACGGAAAGTGGACCAACTCAAAGGCCGAGTGCAGCTTGTTATAAACGGTGCATATGGAAAGGAGGGTACCAGGGACTTTCAGTGGGACTTCTCTGGGCCTTGGTAGTCACGGACACAGGGCAATTCTGAGGGAGAGAGAGAGAGAGAGATTCTGAGCGTGTCCAGTGCATTTGGTTACACATCTTTTCTGTTCCCTTTTATTTGCATTTTGGTTCATGTTCTCTCATGGAAAACCTTCAAGGGCATCTTGAGATGTGTTTTACATAAAATGATCTGGAACCGCTAGCTCTGTAGAAGATTTCATTCTTAAAATGGAAGTGAGCGCAGTGCCCAAGAACCATTTCCAGGGAACACTACAGGTCTGAGTGTTCCTCATGGCATGTGGAAGGTCCCGTTGCTGGAAGGGTGTGCTTGTGCCCATTAAGGATATCACTGTGACCCATGGTGACCGACAAGAATGCACATGAGGAATCCTGCTGGGAAGTCCTTGGAGGCAGAAGACTTAAACCTACAGATATTGTTCTCCAACTCCCAGAATTTTCCCCTCCATGACATGTAGATGAAGAGGTAGTGGCAAAAACCAGGCTGAGGGCCTGCAGCAAAGCTGGAAGAAGGCTCACCGGCACCAATTTCTCAGGTAACTTTTGCCAACCCGCTCCTTTTCTCTGTGTGTCAGTAACTTCATTAATGAATGAGTTGATGTGGGTAGAGGAGCAATTTTGTTGCATCTTCTATACCCATTCTAATCGATGGATAAGAGTTTCTTCGGGCTGTATCCCTGCTGTGATAGATTATTAATGTCTGCCTTGGGCAAAGGTAGGAAGTATGGCAATATTGCTGCTTTTTTGCCCCTCAGAGTTGAGGGACACCTAAATAGTCCTGAAGACTGGGCTGCTTGGGCAAGGACACAGGAGTCAGCCCCCAGATCTAGCTAATGTTTCATACTCTGATAATCCTTATTTAGCTTTTACTCTCTTTCATCTAGAGAGCTTCTAAACTCCTGACTTTGGTCCTTGTAATAGACAAGCAATGGTTTTCTATAGCTTTATTTTTTCCTCTCTTTCTTTCAGTCTCTTGCCAGGAATGAAACTGTTTTTACTAAAAGGGGAAAAAAAGGGAAAAAATACATTTGAAAAAAAAATCACACATTCTTACCATGTACAAAAATCGTGTTTGGCACTAAGAAGATTTTTTACTGAGGCCAAATGGATTTTTTTTTTTTGCAAAATGAGTAGAAAAAGAAAGTCATACATCTCCAAAGCTGGTATTGAATTACTGGCCCTTGTCAGTGGCTGTCACTAAAGGCCTCTGGTCATGAAGACCTGTGATGCTAGGGGAACAAGAGTCCTGGGGATTTGATGTTGGGCTGCATCTCTTCACCAGGTAAAGACTGCAACACAAAGCACAGCAGTTGGCTGACCCACCATCATGAGTATTAGAGGGAGCTGCATGCAGATGACAGCCAGAATGGGTATTTGTGACAGCTCCATCAGGCACTAACTGTGTGACCTTGGGCAGAACACTTAATGTCTGAGCCTTTATTGGATCACAGTAACAAAACATACAGTAGTCACTGCATCCCGGGATTCCACCAGTTGCCAGAAGCAAGGCTATCTAGAGAATAAAACAGGAAGCTGTGATTTTGTGCAGATGGACATTTGGGAAGACTGGATAACCCTTATTCATTCCAGGGTCCCACCTGCGATGCTGCAACAGAACACTTAAGCCTGGATAATTTACCAATGGTAAACACGCTGGTGATTAAGTCTCAATTCATAGATTTCAGGGTCAGATTCAGATCATTGGAGAGCCAGGTACAGAGTGTGACACAGCAAGGCATGGACTCCTTCCAACCATAGGGTGCTCAGAGAGGCAAAGGGGCATGTAGCCACTTAGGGAAACTTGTATCCCAAAGAGGAATAAGAAAGTGTGCAAAGGTCACTGTGTCAGAAATAGAGTTGGTAAAGAGAATTGTGGAGCCGGGGTTTAGTTATTTTAGGGAGAATGCAGTAAGCGACAGAATTGAAGTTTTGAGGTGGCTTTTGCAGACAAAATTCATCTCTCGTGACAGTTTAGTTGAGCCTGGTGCCATGGTGGGAAGTGTTGGAACTTCTTCCCACTGTTCTTTACCTCCAGCCTAGCACAAACACTGTAGCCAGTGTTCCCTGCCTGATATCAATATTGAACTTCATGGTTGAACTTGGATGTTGTCAGAGGCATTCCTGAGTGGGCTGGGAGAGGAGTCCATGAAGCCATATTACAGGGTAAGTATGTCTGCAAAGACATGGAGGGTCCAGGGCTCTTGCCATGATGAGGAAAGAGAGGCAGCCAAAGCAGAATGGGGGAGCTTGACCTAAGTTACCTCAATGTGATTGAGGGGTTTGGGGCTCCACATGAAGCTGTTTCATAGGCATCTCAGAAGGATGTAACTCTCCTTTTTATGACAACGAGAGTAGGCTCTCATCAAAAGCATTTGTGTAGGCTCAGCAAACCGACTGGTTTAGTGAGCATCAGCTCCTGCTACACGGGCAGGAGAAACCAGTGGCAGCTGGGCTGTGAAAAGTGATGGAGGGCTACACGGACCAGACTCCCTGCCTCCTGTTCTAGGGTGCCAGTGGCAGAAGAAGTTTTGCCACTAGAACCAGAAGAGATGTCAGGTCCATAGGCCCTGGCAGGAAGGAGTCTGTGGTCACAGCTGAAATCCGTTAGGCACAGGGAACATCCTGTTCAAAGGACATCTGCTGACCGTTCCAGATGTTTCCAGCCATCGGGAGAAGGAGAGAGAATCCAGGATACGCATTTATCCAGGACAGCTTGAAGACGCCTATCTAGGCTTGCGGTGGGCTGTCCTCACAAGAGGGATTCTGCACCTTGCCATACCTGGCCATCCACAACACAGCCATAGTGTGACTTCCTGTCTCCTGAATGGGAGCCAAAGGCCTTTAGAAGGCAACCAGGATGTTTACCATCCTTCCATGCAGGCATGTGGGAGCCTCAGGTGCATAGTTACCCTGTGTTGCTTGTACTCTTGTCCCTTGGGAGTTGGGGTGGGTCCCTTGAGAGTCATGTCAGGAGCCAGGAGTCAACAGTGAGTTCTGCCTTACATCCACTTCTGAGTTACAGCCTGCTGCAAGGTTGATGAGCATTAAGTCCATGGATACCTGATTGCCTGGGAGAAGGAGCACGTGCTGGCCCAGCCCTCTCTAAGCATCCCATCTTGTATCTACCTGGCTTTCTGCCCCAGGGCTGTTGGTTTCCTGACCTGAGGCCTCAAGGAGACTGTGTTTTATGCCTGGGAGGGCAGCGGTGATGAGTTATTCAGGAGAACCCAGCTATGTGACCATGAGGAGGTTCTACCTGTTGAGCTGGCTTGGTTTCCTCATCCATGAAGACGCTGTGCCAGCACCCACTGACAGAATGCTGGGACACAAGGCATCCACATGCACTAAGACTGACACTGCCTGCCACTCACTCTGGCTCAGAGGTCATTGCTCTCTGTCACCATTTCTATGGAGGCTCTGAAGGTGGTGAATACGCCTGCAGTATAATGGGACAACAGCATTCTACTATCCTGTTTAGCCAGCTATGGCCAGCTTTGGAGCCCACACTCACATCTTTAGGGCCTGGGCTCTGTCCACAGGTCTCATGCCTTCCCATAACCTGAAGGGGCTCCTGAGCTACAAGGTTATCACACCAGTGGGTGGTGTTGGCAAATGCAGTGGCACCCAGGAGCCCTGGGGTTACTTTGGGGCAATTCTTGGATGGTAGAGCTTGGGTAACCAGCCCTCTTCAGTACTTGGCACTTGCCAAGGTTAGGGTGCAGTTTTCTGTCACCTTCCTCAGACTCTGCCTGAGCTCTCACAGATGTCGGACTAGTGCTAAATGCTAGGCACTAGTGCTTGGTGCTTGGTGCTGGGTGCTGGGTGCTGAATGCTGTGTACTTAGAGTAGATGCTCTGTGCCCACAGACCCAGACCTCAGGATAGTTGAGAAAGTCAGACAAAAAGGGCTGAAACAAAACAAGCTTTTAGGTTTCCCATTTGCAGAAGGTGAGGTAATCCCCTTTCTTTAGCTGTGTGAAGCAGGATGGATGTTTGTTGCATGAAGAAGGACTTACTCTGTTGGCACTTATCTTCGCTTCAATTTCAACTCGCCCTGTCTTGGGTGGGGGCTGCCTCCCTGGCTGGTCAATGCCAACCCACAGCCACTGCTGCTGCTTGACAACTGGATGTCACTTTCCCCCTAAAGAACACATCATTTGCTCAGTTGTCTGAGGGCAGCTGTGCACACAGCCTGACTGCTGTGCGACCTTTGGTTACTTCACTTCCTGCTTTGGATTCCATGAGCTGTCTCTCAAACTCCTGGACAGTCCATGGAGCAAGATCACAGAGGTCAGAGAAGGTAGACAGATCTACTTGTTTCTCATATCACCCCCGGCTCAGGTGCCAACCAGGCATCCAACAGTCTGGTAGCCAGGTAACCAAGGTCGGAAGGACACAAGTTAATCATTGACTCCAAACACCTTGTTTCTCATTCCCCTGGTTGCCCCCACAGGACTAATAAAAATCACACAACCGAAGCAAGGCGCAGAGGTGCCTTTTCTGAACTGCACTGACCCCAATTAGCTGAGTGACCTTGGGTACTTTCCTGTCCCTGTGACTTAGCTGGCTACTCCTTGGTGTGAGTCTGGAGTTCAAAGAAACAAGTGTAAGGGGGACTGGTGTCACACGGCTCTGTTCCTTGGTGGACTTGAAGTCTGGATGGGTGGTCCAGGTCCAGACTTCCTCATGACTTCTGACCTCCCCACCTGTTATCTTTGAGCCGACTTGTAATAGAATGTGCTCTCTGGCTTCTCTGCCCAGGGCATTGACATAGCCACACAGCTCTGATCCTGGAAACCTAACAGACCTCATCTCCTCCTCAAACCTAGATGCCCCCTAGGGCAGGGAACCTTTGGTCCTCCTTCTGGTTGGCTCTAGTCTCTGACCAGAGGCAACTGCCAATGTTTTTCATAGTGCTTTGAGCAGCCAACAGTCACAGAACCATAAAGGACTGAAATTCCACCTAGTTACCTGCTTCCTCAGGGCAGGGGTGTACGGAGCAGGGCTCCAATTGCTAGCCAAAGGTAGGCTTCAGGGGACACAGACATAATGAGGTGTCCTAGAAAGACCATCAATCCCAAAAGACCTCTGTGTGGTGAGTCTGTGGTCATGTGGTAACCTGATTCCAGAAAAGCTGAACCCACCACAGCAAGTAGGAAGAACTCCATGCTGGGCTTCATCCACGTGCAAGAGCACACAAGGTTGCCTCTGTGGAGAGTGAGGGTGCAGGCCTGACTCTGACCTGGTCCTGCCTGGGTAAGTGCTCCAGTCATTAAGACCAGGTGGAGGCCACATCCAGCACCATGGCCTCTGTGCCCTTGCTAGCAGCTTCATGTGCATCTGTTCTTGGTTTGTTTTTATTTCTGACCTGACTAGGCTTCCCTGGGGCCTGGGGAGTAGAGAGCCAATAGATATCTGCTTCCCTAGCTTCCCTCATGAACCTGTGAACCAACTTGAGAAAATGACTTCCATCCCCTTCAAGTCTCCCATCCTGCCCTCCCTGGGGTGAAGGGCAGAGTGAGGAATGTTAGATCTGATATAGTGAGAAAAGCAAACCTTAGGGACATGCTTACTGCAGATGCCTTCTCTTTCTTCCTGTTGGGGCCAGGATGAGACATTGTCACGGAAGGCTGACTAGAAAGCCCTAATGTCACTTGGCTGGACCTAGCATGGTGTCCTTCCCTAGTCTGCTTCTTTAAGAGAAACCAGAGGCTAACATTTACTGGCCTCTATGGCCCTGCTGCATGTGTGGCTTCAGTGTTTACAGGCCTGGAGGGGGTTGTGCAGAGGAGGCACATTGGCGTATGGGTGGAGAATGTTGCCATTCATGGTGCTGACTGGGGTAGGACTGGGTGTGTAGCCCAGGGAACTAAGAGGCTTGTGCTTATAAAAGCCCACTGCCAGGATAGAGGTCCTTCTATGCTGGTTATAGGTGGAGAAGGGAATGAGAGAGGCCTTGTCTCTTCCATGTGCCTTGGCCCTGGAACTAGAGATGGCAGCCAGGTCGGCTACAGCGGCTAGCGGGTTGTGGCCATTGAGTGTATGGAACCCGAATGGAGCATGGTTTGTCCTCAGAGCCTAGAGCAGACCAAGATGCCAAACCCAAACCAGGTTGCAGGCTGAGCCTTGTTGATGGAAAAGGGTACGTGAGAGGCGACTCAGAAATACATGGGGGGGTGCCCAATAGCAGCTGTGTGCCATGGCCAAAGCCCCTCATTTCTGAGTCTTCATTGCTTATCTGGTTTTGAGTGATAGATGTAGTCCTAGGGTGTTATGGGAACTCAGTTCATGAAAAGTGCTGGACTTCGTACACACATGCAGTAGTAGTTCATATGTTCCCCACACCCACCCACTATTGCAAATTGCCTCACATGCTAACTAGCACTGCTTTGTCAGCCGTGGAGTGGTGTAGGTTGCAGCAGGGGCTGAGCATCCGGAAGATCTCCTTTTATGTCTTGTTCTTTCTAACAGGAGGATAGTGCTCTGCTATGTCACTCAAGGTTGGAGGATGTGATTTTCAGGTAACATCAACCAGGAGCCAAGCCAAGTTACCTGTGTTAGTATACTACCAAATGTTTCTTTTGATCACTAACTTTTAATTGTGAGAATATTCAAGTATATGTAAAAGGACTAAATTGTCTCTTGAACCTATCACTGAGCTGCAATTGATGTTTACCATGCATGCATGCGTGCGTGCATGCGTGCGTGCATGCATGTGTGTGTGTGTGTTCGTGTGTGTGTTATGTGCATGTATTATGCGGGTATGTATACAAGAGGTGGCTGATGTTTGGTGTTGTAAGTCTGACTCAGTTGCTTTTCATGTCATGTTTTGAGAGATGTTGAGTCTCTCACTGACCCTGGATCTCACCAATCCAGCAGGACAGGCTGGCAGCAAGTCCTGAAGGTCCTCTGCCTCTGCCTCTTCCTCTCCCCCTACCTATCTCGTCAGTGCTGAACTACCTGTGGACACCCTGTCCTGGCTTTTACATGGCTTCCAGAGAGCCCTGCTCAGCTCTTCAGGTTGGTGTGGCAATCACTTTACTCACGAATCCACCCCCCCCTTACTGTTTTAATCCATTCCTTCTGGCTTTCTACCCCACACCTTCTTCCTTTTCTTTATCTTCCACCTCTTCCCCCTTTTTTGTCATCTTCTGTATTTTTTTTTCCTCCCTTACTTCTGACTAGAGTGTCTAAAACAAACTTCAGACATTCTATCATTCACATATAAATACTTATGTGCTGTTACGAGTTAAAGAACTTTTTAAATGAAAACATACTTAAGTAAACAATATAGTTTTTAAAAATGTGTTTGTTTTGTTTTTCTGAGACAGTGTTTCTCTGTGTAGCCCTGGCTATCCTGGAATTCATTCTGTAGACCAGGCTGGTCTCGAACTCATAGAGATTTCCCTGCCTCTGCCTCTTGAGTTTGGTTCAGTCATCTAACAACCAGTTTTTGTTTGCTTTTGTTTAATTTTCAAAATAACTCTTGGGAATCACAAATATTGCTTCTGCCTTTTGATGAATGTCAGTGGAAAGGGGGCTTCGGTAATCCATACGCAGTCCCCTGCCCCAGCTTAAACAATAGCCATGTGACCCCTGCCTGCCAACCTTTCCCATTACTTTACACTTTTGACAAATGTTTGTTCTGCAGTCCCTAGATTTTAGCCAAGTTAGAGGAACCTAGGATCCAGTCTATACTGCCTTGGAGTTTACAGCCAGATATACTCACACTTTTCAAAGCTTGGTCTAAGGCCCAGTGGATTTGGCCTGTGGTCTAGGAGTTAGTTAGAAAGGACCTGCCCAGCCCTGCTGAATTGCAATCTGTATTTTAACAGTATCCAAGGGATTCATTCATATGTCTTTGGAAGGTAAAGAGTAGGGCCCTGCCTTGGCCACACACTCAAATGCCCTGGGGCATTTTGAAAAAGTCCTATACCCAGCCCACCCAGACAATGAAACCAGATTCCTGCGTAGTGTTTACAAGCTCTCTAGGCAAGGGGGATTGGGACCCAGTGTGATCGGTTTAAGGATAAAGGAACTAAAAGCAATGAAATCTCTAGCATCCACTGGGAAAACAGTAGGTGCTAAATTAATGCTACCCCTTTGTTTCTTTTTGCTGTCTAGCTAAGACCCCCCATGGAGTTGTTAACTTGGGTGGCAGATTGTGTTTCCCTGGCCTGAAGGCATTCTTGGGCCACAAGAGTCTTTGGAATGTAGTTCTTTGCAGGGAAACTCTGGAATCATCAACTTGGGGCCTATGTGTGGGAAGCCAAGCTGTAGAAAAAAAAAGTAAGCGGGTCCCCATCTCCCCCTCACTCACGACCTGGGCTTGCTGAGTTGGAGAGTTGCACATAGAAATGAATAAATAAGGCAAAGCTTGGGCATGTGTGCAAAGAGCCTTTTTCTCCACACTGGATCCCTGACCAGACGTTATCTCATTCAGTTCACTCCCGCCAGGTGATGCAGCAGGGCAGGTGTCACCAGCCAAAGCTTTCAGGGAACTGTAGGTTGAGTCACCAGTCAGGTGGGATGGGGCTCTGACATTGAACTGTAGGGGCAGAGCAACCTGGCCCCAGATTCTGCCCACTCCTATGGTCTAATGCCTCTAGGATTCAAAGGATCCCACAGTGGGAGGAGTAGGGTGGGGTGAGGTCTCAGTCCCCAAGCTGCTGTAGGTCACTAGTGTGCACTGTGCCTCAGATCATGGGGATGGGAGCAGTCAGTCAGAAGCTCTCCTGTGAGAGTTCACAGTGGGAAGGTCTCTTGGGAAGCTAGGCGTCCATGTAGCTTCTCTATGTAGCCTTTGGATCCACGAGAGACATGGTGTGTTATGCTTGACTGTTAGGAGGATGGAGAGGACGAGGGATTCTCCAGGGTCACATGGGCTGGTGCAGCATGAGCAAGGCCCACATCGCCCCTCAAATGTAACCCATGGGGTCCAAATGCTGCCTTGGGTCTATCACACATATCCAGGGATATGACTGTCCCCAGACCTAGGCGATTCCCAGGGTAGGGAGAAATGAGGTCATAGGACAAAAAGTGGGGACAGGGGATCAGACACAGTTGAACTTTGCTCTTACTTTTGCTGCTGGCTGGGGCTCTAGGCAAGTTGTTTCACTCCCCTGTCTCTGATTTTCTCATCTTCCCCCCTCCCCAGTCCTATACTGATCTCACAATGTGACTCAGCAGCCTAGATTATGAAGAACTTCCCCTGAGGCTGAAGAGCTGGTTTGACCAGTTCGCCATACAAGCATGAGGACCTGAGTTTAATCCCAGGCACCAACATATAAAGCTTGGTGTGGTAGGTAGATCATAATCCCAGCTCTGGAGAGGCAGAGACAAAAGGATCCTTGAAGCTTGCTGGCCAGCCAGGCTAGCATCATTGGCAAGTCTAAGGCCCCACAGAGAGACACTGTCTCAAAACATAAGAATAGCACCAGAGACTGATCCCAGGCCTCCACACTTGCAGACACTGACACATGTACAACACACACACACACACACACACACACACACACACACACACACACACACACACACACAATCTGTTCAGATGATGCATCTTCTGTGTAATGGTCCACAGCGGGCACGTTACACTGGAGCTCCCATTCCTCCCCAAAGAGCTCTGCATGCCCCTTTTGATGTCCAGGTTCATTGTGCCCAAGCTCCAGCCCTTCCTGGAAATGCCCATATGCTACCTCCAGTAAAGCTTGGACTTGACCTGCCAGGGGCAGTAAGGGAATGAAGAATGGGCACACATATGGAGAAGCTGTGGTCAGGTAGGTGGTGTGCATTCTGTTGGCGTGGCACCATCTACAGCAGCACAGAACTCCAGCATGTTTATTACGTACAGTCTGAGAACAGGGGTTAGCTGGGCTCGGTAGGAGGGTCTGTAGTGAGCATCCTCAGGCTATAAACATCCAAGAGGACAAAGCTGCAGTTGCTCCTTTTTGCACACACTGCCAATGTTCCGATACAGACCTTCCTAGTGGGAAGGCTTTGCCAGTTTCCCATGGCTGACACATGTCAAACAATACACATTAGCTCGGGATGTCATTTGCTTGGAACTTTACTCAATCCCTACACCATCTCTGTAGCAACATCTTCTCAGTAGATGGTAGAGAGGACAGGTGTCAACATGCCCTCTGCTATGTGGGAACAGCTACCTAGAGCATCCCAAGCTAAGAAAGTCTTAGAGAAATGTCCACAATGAACAAGAGGAAATGCTGCCAGTTAGTTATGTCTGCTGAGAGCTAGGCCAGCTCAAGGAGCCCTTGGTAGAGAAGGAAACTTGGGCACTATCAGAAACACTTAAGATCTCCTGGTTGATAGTCTGTGAAAGCTCAAAGGGGTGAGGGAAGCTATCCTGGCCAGGGCAGGCTGGGCTTCAGGAACTTTCCTAAACTTACCGTTTTCTGTTCACAGACGTTTGAGGTATGTGCTACCATCCACTAAGCTTACATGCAAGGAGACAGAAGCTGGAGAAGGTGATGATTAAGAATGTACAGAGTTGGTTTTGGCCCCCAACTCTACCAGATGCCATGGCTGGCCTTCTCTAGCAGAGTGATCTGATTGACCTCAGCATTCAAAGCAGGTAGCCTTGGGAAAGCCTGGGCAGCAGGCTTCAGGGGATAGAAGGGGGTGGCTCTCTGATACGCCGAGTCTGGGAAGAAAACAGGGTCCCAGTGATACTTCAAAGTCATCAACTTGCTAACAAGTTTGATGTGTCAGTAGAATTCTCATGATTAGCTTTGAATCATTGTCAGTGTTAAGACTTGGGAGTGTGCAGAAGACCTGTACATTTGGTTTCTCTTAGAAAACATATGTACTTTGGATGCTGGGTTTGTAGAGTCACGGGTGACAGTGGGTAGGAGCTAAGCGTGGGCTGCCTGGCTAGTTCTTTGTTCTTTCAGTCCCTGGACCATTTGAATTTCAGGGTCTCCCAACAGAGGATAGAGGGTGGTGTCACTCCCTGCTGTCACCTTTCTTGGTACAACCTCAGTTAACTTCTGAGCCGTAATTGGCCTATGGCAGATACATTTAGACTCAAGAAGCCAGAGACTGAGAATAAGATCTGTTGAACGTGTATCCTTCCAGAGCCTATTGAAGACCCGCACCTCTGCCCCTTGCCTCATGTTCTCTAGGAAAGGAGGAGGAGGAGGAGGAGGAGGAGGAGGAGGAGGAGGAGGAGGAGGAGGAGGAGGAGGAGGAGAAGAAGAAGAAGAAGAAGAAGAAGAAGAAGAAGAAGAAGAAGAAGAAGAAGAAGAAGAAGAAGAAGAAGAAGAGACAGAAGCAGCAGCAACAGCAACAGCAGCAGCAGCAGCTCCTTCATGGACCCTTGAGTCACTTGCACACTCAACAATGTGAGCAGACTGATTTATAGAGTTAGCTCTTGAGTCCAAAGTCTGACCTTCAAGCTCAGCCTGGCCGTTTCAGCCGAAGACGGTGAGCCTGAACTGCTGACAATGCCAGGGGAGAAAGGCTTCCTTCAGGCATGAGTAGGGAATCTAGCCAGCCCATGTGAACTCACAGGCACTTGCACGCCCCCTCCCCCCACACACACACAAAGAGAGAGACAGAGAGACCAAGTCAGGGAGTCAGATAGTAAGAGACAGAGACACACAGAGAGAACAGCATCTGGTAGGGAGAAGGAGGGATAGACACCATGGTCAGAGTGGATCTTGGACACCATACTTCTCCCCATGGCTGGGCTGAAGCAGCCCCATGTGTGGAGGTGTTATCTCCAGGCTCCATCACAGGCAGTGGGAGCCACAGTTAAATTTAAGTGTGCATCCACACTCCCCACAAGCACCAACATTTTCCATCCCTTTTATGGATTTCTGAGGAATGATAAAAAGCAGCTGTTTTGGCTTGGGAGCCTGTGAAAGAAGGGAAGGTGGTCCAGCTTTCTCCAGGGAAATCAGCGCCTGCTTATTTGTTTTGCCTCCCAGACTTCTCTGCCGGCTCCAGGATGTATGTGTCGGGTCCTGCCCCTCACTGCCCTCACTGCAGTCTGCTTTGGGGGGATTTCTGTAGATACCCAAGGGCTTCCTGGCAACAGGACCTCAGTCAGGGTCTGTCCTTCCCTTCCCTTCTCTAAAAAGAATGATTCTCAGAGCCCCTGTGCCCCTTAGGACCCATGGTATGGTTAAATGCTATGCTGTAGGCCATGAGCTGGCACAATGCCTGACACAGCAATGTCACCTGCCAGCCTTCTTGCTTGTCCTTCCTACTCTCTGTGGGTTAGAGCTTTCCTGTGAAGTAAATGGGCCTGGCTAGTGTTCCTAACCTGCTCTTGCTGTTTCTAGTCTCTTTACTATGGTTGATCTTGGCCTTCAGAGACCCTGGGTGCCCAGGCTCACAGGCCAACTGGGCCTCACAGCAACCGTAAGACTGAGTTTATAGTGTTGCTCCCCTGGTGGTATCCAGAAAACAAGACGGTCTCATTCAAGACCCTCCACGTATGTAGGTTATTGTAAAGATTTGCAGATGAGCCACGGAAACCTGGACCAGAACCACTCCAGCAATACCATCTTCTGCAGCAATCATACTTTGGAAGGGTTGCAGTCATGACTGCCCACTTGGCTTCGGTACCTATTTGTGTCTTACTTTCTGAGGTAGGTTCCATTTCACCACAATCTGGTGTGTGCCTGTGATCCTAGCACTGGGGAAGTGGAGTGAGGGGAAATTATTAGATCCAGGACAGTCTGGGCTATATAGTAAGACCTTGCTGGAAAAAAAAAAAATCCAAGGGCTAAGTAGCATAGTACTTGCCTGACACGCACAGGGCCCTGGGTTTGATCATGCTCATCCACTGTCTGAAGCATCAAGTATTCAGGTGGCAGAAAGCAACCTTGAATGTACACTGCATGTCTTATTACCCCTAGCATCCCCGCTTCTCACCCTCAGCTCCCACAAAGCCCACACAGGCAGGAACATGCTACTGTTCCTGCTGGAACCCAGCCTACCCAGAGACCCTGCAGGGAGATGATGAACAGGCAAGACAACCTTCACCTCCTGCTACAGACCACACCCTGTCTGATACCTGCAAGCTGCTTTGGAGTGTAAATGACACGTCCAGAGTTGTGAGGGGATGCTGGTGTAGAACCATGTCCCTGAAACTCTAGGTACCTGTGTATTTGAGGACTTCCCTTCCTGGGACTCTGCAAGTGCAGCAAAGTTAATGATCTTGAGATGAGATCATCCTGCATGCAGGATGGGCCCTAAGGCCAATGACGGGACTCCTTATAAGGAGCGGGAGTTTTGAGACACACAGTCAGGGAGAGCCCCATGAAGATAGAGGCGAAGGGAGGATGTGTTGACTCTTCTGAAATGTCATGGACTGCAACAGCCGTTAGGCGTCTGAAGAGGTAAGCCAGCCAGGCAGGGTCTTCCCCGGATTCTCTGAAAGATCCTCTGAGCCTAGCCTGCCCAGGATTTCAATGCTCTGATTTTGAGTTTCTTGAACTCAAAGAGGATAACTTTAGGTTTAAGCCAAGGCGTTCTTGTTAATTTGTTTCACTAGCGCAAGAAAACTCGTAGATGGCACAAAGAATAAACAATTCTAAACAGAGTGTCCTTGTGTTTGAGATGTGTTCAGTATGTGTGGCCTGTGATAAACCTTTTGATGGATCCCAAGAGCCCCAGAGTACCCAGGGAACGAAGGGGAGGAAGATGGCTCATGAGGTAGGTAGCCTTCTGCGAAGGAGGCTGGGCAATAGAGTACTCATTCCTTTGTAGAGTTGGAGGTAACTGTTAGAGTGTGTGTGTGTGTGTGTGTGCGCGCGCATGTGCCTGAATTCATGTGTATCTGAGTGTATGTGTGCATATGTGTACATGTCTGTTTGTAGGTGAATATGTGAGTGTGTGTGTGCATATGTGTATGTCAGAGTGTGTGTGTGAGTGTGTGTGTATGCATGTGCATGTGTGTGAGTACATGTGTGTGAGTGCATGTGTCCATATATACATATGTGTGTTCATGAGTGAGTATGTGGATGTGTGTGTGCATATGTATATGCGAGCGTGTGTGAATGTATGTGTGTGTATGCATGTGCACGTGTGTGAGTATGGGTGTGAGTGCACGTGTCCATATATGTATATGTGTGTTCGTGGTTGAGTATAAGAATGTGTGTGTGCATATGTGTATGTGAGTGTGTGAGAGTGTGTGTGAGTGCATGTGAGTGTGTGTGTTGGGGGCAGGGATGGTGATACAAGAGACACAGAAAGAAGGGTAGCTATTGGGAACTGTGGGAGACCAAGTCTTGCAGCTTCCTTATAGAACCCAGTGGACCCGGGAGCTCCATCTTCACTCAGAAGCAGGGACTCTGCAGAGGGCAAACCTGGTGTTCTGGGAAACCAAAGTTGAATTACTCCTGTCTGACTAAGAAAGGTGTCAAGGAGAAGATGCCCTAGCCCAGAAATCCTAGATCATGGAGGTATAGGGGGAAAGCACATAGGAGATGGAGCTGGGAGCCTTCCTGGAGCACCCTGCAAGACTTCATGGCACAGGGGCATGGGTTTGGCTTTGTGAGGCTGGTGAGAGGCGACTCTGCGTGGCCGTTGAGCAGGTTTGAAGAATGGGATGTGGTCATGGGATGTGGGATACTGGAAGCGGTGGCCTGGGCAGAGCAAGTGGGCTGTGGAAGAGGGAGGAGGCCTGGACTGAGGCCGTAGGGCTCAGCTGGAGGCAGAGGAGACGATTCTGCCATGTGACAAACGTCACAGTGCTTTGCAAGCAAGCCAGTGAAGGAGCTGACAGGAGTCCAGGCTGTCACTCCTGCCTGGGGACCTAGAGAGAACCTACTTGTGGTTTCAGGGTGCTAGTTCTATATGACAAGCTAAATGTGAGGTTCACCTGTTAGGACCCTACAGATGCATGAATGGTCATGCACAGACCATGCCATGTGCTCGTATACACATGTGAATAGATTCAGATAGTCACGTGTACACAATACCCACGTGTACAAACACACGCAGACAAACGCTTGGATAGCCATGTATCAGCCACACTCCCATACACAGACATCCAGATGGACACATAAAAAAGGCCATGCATAGAACACATGTGCTTACACACCCATCTTGACAGACAGAGGCATGGATAGTCACACATCGATCACATCCATGTGCACATATGTATACAAACTGAAGAACAGATGCCCACACAGATACCTACAGAGGCACACGTGCTCATGTTACACGTGGTTGCATATAAGAAATGTCCATGGATTAGTGCACACAGGGGCACTGAAGCACATAGGTGTGCACACACAGGCACCCAGAGGCTCCTGCTTCCTAACCCTGTGCTCACTACCTCTCACCACCTTCTGCTTCCTCTTTCTCTTTTTCCTTTAGTCAACTCCTGTTTATTCTCACTGGATTCCTTCCTAACAAGGAGGGCAGCCTCTGTCTTAGAAGGAGGAGGAAGAAGAGAAGATGAAAACGAAACTCCAGAGACCCAAGCAGTCACAAGCATGGCAAAGCTAGATGGGCAATGCCCGGTGGCATGCAAGGACAGGTGACTGGGGAGACTGACCCTCAGACACTTGGAGAGATGAAGATGACAGAGGCACATGACAGAACCAGACAGATAACCAGGAGCGCATACAGGCGCGCACGTGTGTGTGCCCATGCGCATGCACGCGAGCGCGCGCGCGCGCGCGCACACACACACACACACACACACACACACACACACACACACACTCCTTGCTGACACCCACATCAAACATACAAGTATACAGTCACAGACGTGCAAAGACATTCTCCCACATATCCTCACACATTCCAGTACTCACAGACAGACAGACAGACAAACCGACACATGGCCAGGCTGATGCAGAAGAGGAGTGAGAAGACAAAGGGGCTTTGAGTTGAGGCCGCCTGCCCCAGAACCCAGACATCACAGCTTTGCAGTTCCCCCAGGAGCCCTCTGCAACGCCAGGAGAAATTCCTGGGATATTAGCTAAATTCAGACACAAACATTCCTGTCTTCCTCTCCAGATGTACAACTCATGAAAGCCACACAGCCCTCAGGCACCTACCCAGCCCTCATCCTTGGCCCCCTCCCTAGCCTCCTAGGAATGCTGCCTGGTGACTTGATTAGAAAGAGAGGGTGGCCAGAAGAGTACAAGAACTTTGCAAGGGTCACACTTAGGGGTAGGGGGTGGCTTAGGGCTCTGCACCTAGCTGTGGAGTGGTTCTGGCAGGTAGGTGGGCTCAGGCAGAGGAGGGGCTTCTTGAGGTAGTGTGGGGATGCTGTGGAGAGCTGGATTGGCAGAGCTCTCTAGTGCTTCCAGAGGGCTGGGCACAGGCTAGAATCCCTGAGTTCGGTTGCATATCCAGGCCAGAAGGCTCAGCTCAACATGGGGTCCTTAGAAATCTTGGCACTTGCTCCTGTACCTGTGGACACACAAGCCACCTTTCAGAAACAGGGTATGCTACAGTTCTGTACTGTCCTCTCTGTCTGTCTGGGGCACCTGTCCCTCGACTGTGCAGTAATGGTGCCTTTTTCAGACAAGTATCCTCACCCTTTATGAGGTTTATAGTTGATTCTTTTCGACACTGGTGACTATCCCAGTATCTGTCTGGCTCCTGGGTAGACCAGAAGTTCCTTGGGGAAGGACAACAGTCTATTTATTGACAGAGTCAGAAGTCATTGTGTGCCAAGTATTTAGCAACAGTGGGACTGGTTCACACATGCCACAGTAAAGTCTGTCAGGCCTCAGTTTCTATATCTAGAAAATGGGTTGAAATTAAAATTTCCCCCACAAGAGTCTTGTGATAAGAGAGTGAGATAGTAGGAATGAGGGATTCTGGGGACCTCTTTTCTCCCCTCCTGTGAGAGCTATGTGACATTCTTTTTAGACCCTAGGGGGAAGCTCAGGGACAACACACACTTCAGCAGACAGGGCTCTTTAATCACATGCCTGGAAGCTGTAGGTTACCTAGAAGTATGTTTTAGGAGGGCTGCAAAGTATCTTGAATCCTTTCAGGTACTTCAAATGAAATGACTACAACTCTGCTGTTAGGGGCAGCAAACCCGTGTTACTGCATAAACCAACTGAAATAGCCTGTCTCTCACCATCAATGTAAAGAGTTGTTCAGCTGGGTCTTTCTTAGAGGCGCCATCAGCCTGTTAGATAGTTGTCTTGATGTCTAAGTCAGCGAAACACCATTGTATGGTACCATGAGGATGCTAGGACCACCAGACACTGGCCCTGACACAAGACAAGTTTCATATTTTCAGTCTATCTCAGCAACTCACATCCCCAGGAAACCCCATCTTCTTCGATGGATAGCAGCCAACCCTACAGACCCTGTCTCGTGTGTGGTGGATTCCTACATTTGATTTTATGCTGCTAAGCTTTCATTTCTCCCTCCATCCCCCAGCCCACAAGAGAGTGGCCCAGCTGGCGACGCATAACATTCCTAGAATGAAAGAGTAAATTGCACCTGTGCTGCTGACGGACCCCATGATGATGTGAAGTCCCAGGAATTCTTTGGGTGACCATGCGGTGGGAGTTTGCAGCTGTGAGTAGATGTATTGGGCCTGAGGCATGGGCTTATTTGCCTTTTGCTTGAACAAGGTCTGCTTCACAAGAGGCAGCTCATTCTGCTGGAGATAGATGTCTTGTCATAAAGTGCTTAATATTCCGCCCCTGATTGCACTAGCAGATACAGACAACTACGCATGCTCGCCACTCCTCTGTGGACGTCTCTAGCAGGACCTGCTGGGCAGTTACAGGTGTTTCCTGGTGGTCTCTTTGGAAATCTAGGACCACATAGCTGTCTCTGCTCCTCAAGCCTGTATGAGGAGGAGGTGCTGCACTCTGTCAACAAACAGGGACCTGTGTGTGGCCTCCTGAGGGTTCAGGGTGACTAGCACCGAGCCATTTCTTTCTAGCTGCCTGGGAAAGGCTTCCTGTTGGTTAAGTACTAGCATCAACTCACTTGATCTTCTTAGTAGCATTGCAAAGAGGAATTGTTAACAGTGTTCCCATGAGCAGTCGGTGGGAAAAAGGGCTTCATTCATTTACTCACTCATTCATTCCTTTATCCATATTCCTGGTAGTAGTCCTGGCATTGTGAAAGGTAGGGACAGTGAGATGAACACGACCCAGTTGGTGGACTGAAGGACTCATGTCCCTTCTGCCTAGCAGGGAATGTTCCCTATGTGAAGTGTGGTTCCAAGACTCTCATCAGCCTCAGATCTAGAGTTCATGAGACGATTGCTCCTGTCTGGGTCCCGATCTAGAGTCCATGAGATGATTGCTTCTGGCTGGGTCCCGAGGCTGGACATTTCCTTTTAAATTCTGTTTGAGCCACTTGTCTCTTCCTCTCAGCCCACCATCCCTCATCACACACTCCCATGCACTGTAGATATCTGTTCCAGCTCTGACCACTGCCCATGCAGTAAACATACTCTCTTTTCAACTTCCTGCCACCCAACTAGAATCCCAGGATTGTTTGGGTATCAGTCAGAAGTCAGGTGACCTCCAGCCTCAGTGTAAACCAATTAGAGAAACTCATGCTATTTGACGGAGACCTATCTTAACCTCCCTTGTCCCCAGAAGTGACCAGTCCGAGGTCTGAGTCCATGAGCTTCTCTTCTCTGAGGGCTGTAGGACAGAAGAGAAAAGAGTCTCTGTGAGCTCTAGCTTTTCCTGCCCTGACAGAAAGTGAGTGTGACGTTGGGAGCTGCAGCTGCCATCATTTAACCACGTGGCAACAGACCAAAGCAAACCAACCAATGAGCAAAAAGATAGTCCATAGAAAGAGCAGAAACAGGTTGATTCAGGTGTCTGTGAGTGTCATGTGACCTACCAGGACCACATTGGAATTCTACTGATGCAGGAAAGGCATGCTGTCCTGTTTCTCCCTCTGTTCTCCATGCTCGGCCTCTTGCACTGGACATGTAATGACGGACACTCAGTGTGTCTCCTTCTTCTCCTTGCCTGCAGTATACCCCTTCCACAGGTCTTGCTCGGTAAGCTGCAGCTCATGAAGACTGAGGTGGTAATATTGTCTATGGAATTCATGGGCTCTTCCCCTTAACATCTATAGTACCCCCAACACACATTAATTTTTTGCAGTCCTCGGTGCAGGGACATCTCTCTGCATCCTTTCCTGTCTGTGGGAGCCTAGAGTGGGTGAGGTAGTTCAGGTGCCTGTCCAGATGAGAAGAAATGGGCTTCTGGGAAGGTTACTGTGGAAGGAGTCCCAGGCAGTGTGAATGAAGCCTGCGCCGTGCTCGCTGGGCTCTTGCTGACCTCGTGAACTGTACTGGAGTGTACTGACATTTGTTGTTGAGAAAACAGAAGTCAGAGAGATGGGGAGCCCACAGGTTTGTGCAACTTCTTCCAGCTGTGGTACGGGTTGCCCAGACTGGCCCCTTTGCAGGGCAGTGGGGGGTAAGCCAGGCGCTCAGCCCGGGGCAGTGAACAGACCCTGCTTGTCCTGGCAGGGCCACCCTGGGATGGGCTCTGAGACCGTTTTTCTCCATGCAGCTGGGGCTGGGGCCCATCAAAAAATATGATCCAAACAGAGCCTGTCGCAGGGTGAAGTCATGAGGAAAAAGCTCAGGCAGAACAAGACTGTCTTTTTGCAAAGGACTCTCTGGCTGCCAGCAGCCCTGGATCACCCTGCCTCTCACCTCTCCCGACCTGCCCATACAAGCTCCTCAGGGCTGCTTACATCACCCAGCAAAAGGAAAGGTTACAGAGACCCATCCAGGGGGGACCAGGGATCTGGTGCCCAATTTCCTTGTATAACTGAGGTTTTTACCTATCTACTAGACTGGGCATCAGCCTCCTACGGCTTATGTGCTAAGAGACACTCAGTAAGCAATCCCAGATGCTTAGGGAACTAGAAAAAAACCACTTAAGAAATGTGTACATTCATATATTCAACTGACATTTAATTGAGCAGCTAGTTTGTTTCCGTCATCTGTGTTGTTCTTGAGTTAAGCTTACAGATAAAGGAGATGGTGGTGTGAGTGTGGAGTTGGGGGTCCTCATGAGACAATAGGGTGCTGAGGGTCAGATCACCTGAGGGAGAGTTATGGAGGACACTGATTCTGGCCCTCATTTCCCAAAACTGTTTCTTGTCAATACCATAGGTTCCACACTTGGGGACATGGAGGACACTCAGATCCTAAAGCACATGGTGGCTTTTTGGCCTTGGCTTACATCTGCTCAGGATACAGATGGCCTCAGTGATACAGGTTGCCTGCTGCACATAAGTACGGACAAAGAGTTGTGGGTCAGACAAGGCAAATGCTGGGGTGCTGGCCAAGTGAGTGACCTTGAAGAATGACCACAGCTGGCTGCTCAGGAGGTGGAGAGACGGATCTGGGGCTCTAGGAACATCTGCTGAGGGCACAGAGCACATGCGGAGTGTCCAGCCTTTTGACACTGTAGGATGATTTTGCTACCCACTGTGCAGTGTTGATTTTGCCACCTTCAAAACTTCAAAACAAAACAAAAAGAACAACGAACCTCTCAAGAACCTTTAAGAATGTTTATCATTCTTTTTGGGATATATTTGTAGTTAGCTTGGCTGTATGTGGCTCAAGGGCTCTGGGTTAGACATGCTTGCAAGTGGTAGTTAGATAGAGATGACACAGGGGTCAGGGAAGCAGACTGGGGCACTGGCACGGTGAGGTGGCTTTCACTCTGGGGAGGATGAGGAGAGTTATAGGTCTTGCTCTGGTGGGGATGAGGTAGAGCTGCCTATGCAAGCATTACAGCTTCTTTCAATCACCCCTCATGGCTGTCTGAGAATATGCTACAAATCTGGACACAAACATCATAGAACATGGGGCCTCGGCCCCTCTTTGTGACTGGAGACTAGAGCCCTGCAGCACAAAGACCTCTCAGGAGGTGCTGAATATATATATATATATATATATATATATATATATATATATATATATATATATGTATATATATATATATACATATATATATATGTATATATATGTATATATATATGTATGTGTATGTATATGCATATGTATATGTATGTATATATGTATATGTATGTATGGATTTGGATATGTATGTATATGTATATGTGTGTGTGTATGTGTGTGTGTGAGAGAGAGAGAGAGAGAGAGAGAGAGAGAGAGGAGTCAGAGATCTTGGAGAATAGGCACTAAGGGGCTGGGAAGAGTGGCCAAGAACAGGGAGCCCTGATGGTTTCAGGAAGTAAACTGGGTGAGGAGAAGTAGGATCTATTGATGTTTAGGGCACTGAGGCAATTAGCTAAGTTACTTCTTCAAATGGGATGTCAAAATAACAAGTCCAGGTACAGGGTCCCAGGCTGTGATCGTAGCTCCCTGAATGTCAGAGACCCAGACCTCTGCCATCTTGTTGCTCTGCCACCCCCAATAACCAGCTCTGATTGCATGGCCCAAATGGCTGCACCAACGTGAACCTCATTCTCTAAGAAGACCCACTTATAGGGCTGAGGGGAAAGCACAAGAGTCAGTGTGTTTATTCATTTCAAAGTTTTCCCTTCAGATTCTGTACATCTTGGTTAGCATCTTAGTGGCAAAGCTTAGAGACAACACAATACTTAGCTGAAAGGGAGGCTGGAAACTGCAAGCTTGTGCATACCCAGCTAAATGGTCCTCCATTGTGGAAGAAGAAAGAAAGGATCTGAGTAGGGCTTTTCTGAGCTCAATAGCTCTCACCAGTCAAACACATTCTGCAAACCATCCTAAGTAGTTTTTAATCAAGTAAATGGGAACTATGATCCATTCTCTGTCAACCATACCCCATGTCCCATCCCCTGGGGGCATGTCTGATGCCCCTATTTGGACTAGGTTTTCCCCACTGTGGAGGGAGATGTTAGAAATGTAAGGGAATGATCTCTATGGAGCCAGCTGAGGGGTTTGGGGATGTGAATCCATTGGCAAACAGCTTCATGACTTTTATGAGGAAGTTTGTCACACTGGAAAAAAAAATCAAGAAACAGCTGCTTGGCCCTCAATACCTATGTTCTATCATCCCTATGTACAGCTTTGCAGTGTACACTTAGACCCCAAGAAGAACTGAGACTGAGGTCCTCAGACAGTTTTGGGAGTGGCTGCTATCGCCGGCCTTCCTCTTTGCTCTTGGCCCTGGCTGGGTATAAAGTTGGCTGGGTGTGGATGCCTGGCACACTCTACCCAGTGTCTCCCCTGCAGTCCCCAAAGCTCCCAGCCAGAGGCCAGCTAGGATTTCAGAGGCACAAGTGGGCTGCTGTGCTGGCCTGCCAGGTGAGCAGAACAGAGGCGCATTAAGCAACACTGCTCTGGGGATCGGCTTTCCTCTCCCGGCGACAGCTCAGACCCAGAGCAAATCTCTGTCTCTTCAGAGCCAGGGGTTTGAGACTGTCATGAATGAAGGTTTTTATCCTAAGCTAGTAGTCTACCCTCCACGGCGTCTGATGCCCGTGCCAGGGTTGGCATGGGAGGCCGACTGGAGGAGGAGTGGGTGGCTGGGGTAGGGGAAATAAGGCTCAGTGACTCCCCCCACTGCCCTGCCACCCAGGCGGAGAGAGGGAGATAAGTCTCAGGGTTTGGAGGAGCGCGAGGAGGTGGACATTTTGATTGGGGCACCACGGGTTCTCAAGTGCAGCTGGTCAGAGTGTCTTCATGACCCACTCATGAGCTAGACTCCCGAGGCCACCAGACTCACCTGCAACTTGCTGTCACAGAGCAGAACTGGGAGGGTCGCACTTGAGGGAGGAGTGAGGGAGAGTGGCCATTCACCTCCACCTCAAAGTGCTACTGAGCACCTTGGAGTGAGGACAAGTAAGCAAGGGATAAGCGGAGAGAGGACCCACTTGGACCATCACTCGGAAGGTGGGTCAGGAAGGGATAAATTCAAACCAGAACATGCAGGAGCTCTAATGAGAACTCCAGGAGAGCTGGGATGATGAGGGTGACCAGGGCTGGATTCAGGGGCAGCCTCTCTGCAGGCCAGGCAGCTGGACGAATGCCATGTGGTGGTGACAGAACTGGCTTGCTGCATCCTTAAGGCTAACAGGCCATCTTGCCTCAGATTCTGTTCTACTTTCTGCCCAGCATAGGCAAGGGGTTTGGTGCTTTCCACCTGTGGCTCCAGGTATTTGGGGCAAGCATGGAAACCAGTGAATAACAGGGGGCGTGGGGGTGTCCGATGAACAGTTTACTGTTCATTTTGTATACTGTTTACACATCCCAACTCTAAGCATGGGCTTTTATCTTTCTGGTCAAATTGCCACAGGCCTACAAACTAGAGTGAGTCCCCCCCTCTCTGTTTTTTTTTTTTTCTTTCTGTGTAATCCTGGCTATCTTGGAACTCTTTCTGTAGACCAAGCTGGCCTCAAGCTCAGAGATCCACCTGCCTCTGCCTCTCAAATGCTGGGTGTGCTGTGTGCTGTGTGCCACCACCTCCTGGCTGAGTGACTCCTTAACTTTACCATGCTGACAGTGACTCAGAAACATTATCATTTACCAGGAGTCTGCATGGGGTTAGGGGCAATAGGCACAGGGACACAAAGATCTCTCTCCCTGTGCTTTGGAACTATCTGGTCACATGGCCTCTAGTCACCATGAGCTTCCTAAAATAGTCATCTTGAAAGTTTGCATTTGTAGAAGAGGTCTGAATCACTATGGGATGAAACAGGCCCAGAGAGACTGAGTAACCCACGCAGGGTCACACAGCAGGAGTGTGTGGGAGTGCCTTTTATATCCATTTACCTGACTGTGCCTGCCTGTTTCCTGGAGTAAGCCCACACTCTTTCTTGCAGAGGGTGGTGTGAAAACTACTGGGGGTGGCTCGAGAACCTTCAAGTGGTTATTGTGGTCCACAGCATGCAGTCAGTCCTGGTGAAGTGTACAGGGGACACACAGAGCCAGACATCTCCACTAGTGGCAGCTCCAGGAGGGTTCTCCAGTGTAGGCTGGGCTGCTCCTCATCCTCAGGGAATGCACAGACCCATAGGAAATTGGTGACAGCTATCTGAGACGGGATTCTCAAGCCCAGAGCTGGATAAACCTCTGCCCCACACTTGGCAGGGTGGCTTAGGGTGAGGCCTTCTTAGAAATCCAGGATCTTCATCTGGGAAAGGCAGCTGGGGGTGCTGCACCCACTGCACTGTTAGAAGATTCTGAAAGATGACTACACTCACTGCCTCTTGGCTTTGTGTCCTTGCTCTTTCTCAACATGGCTGCCTTGCTCACATACCCAGTACCTGAAGAGAAGCCAGGATTGCATTATCACCCTGGGTTATACAGTGACCTGCTCCCAGAAGCACCCTGCTTCACCAGGAAGTGGAGAAATCGTGAAAAGACTCTGGCCTGGCTTTTGCAGGAACAGCAGGGAGCTTCCTGCCACCTCCTATGCAGGCCCCACACTTGGAGAACACTCTTGGGAGAAGGGACCGAGTCATCAGCTCCTAATGACACTAACCACCAGCATGGGGAGCTTCTCCTCCAGGACACTGTAGGGGTGGCTTGCTTTTCAACACTCTGTCATTAGAGTCTGGCCTCTGCCTGCCAGCTGGAGTTTGGTGATCCCTGGCCTTGGCTCTTCATAGGAACATCAGCTAATGCCACCTGAAAGTAAGGGGATGAAATATTCATCTGAGGCTGGAGGCCACCATGTTCCCCAGAAAAAGTGTAGATCTGCATTAAAGACGCACACAGACCCAGAGAGAATTATGTGCAGGAGCAGCAGACATTCCCAGCCATGTACACAGCATGTATAGGAACAGGCAACCTTCAACATGCACAGGAATGTGTGCCTGAACCCATATATGGAGCACCCTCCCACAAGCCCATGTATGAGATCACCTAGGTATCGACATAGAGTCAGCTACATGTGCATGTCCCAATGTGAAGTTGTGTGTTTATACTGCACATGCCTGCAGAACTTCACCATATGTACACACACATGAAATCACACAAATACACACACGGTCTGCCCCTACACCCGCATGCAGCAATCTGTGGCTACCCTGGGAGCCTCACCACGCATGCTTAAACACCCCCCCCCCACACACATATTCTTCTATTAATATAACTAGAAGTGGTATTGTCTTAGTTGATGTTCTCAGATGAGAGCCACCAACTGGCCCTGATTCCTGGACAGGTCACCTGCTTGGGTCTCATGACGCAGGGAAGCTCTGTTCTGTAAGACACACAGCAGACACCATGCTGGGGAAGTGTGACTCAGAGGTGAGTTATACAACTTGGTTCTGCCCAACTGTTCAGCCCAGGCTGGGGAGGAGGAGGGAAGCTTGCCAGTGTGAAAGCCGAAAGTCTGCCACACTTCTGGAAGCTTCCAGAGTTTCAAGTTGCAGGAGGCTGAGGCTCCCAGAGGGCAGGATGTGGAGGCTGCTCTGCGTCACTAACATGAATTCTTGCTCATGATGACACAGGGCTCTTCCACCAGAGGGAGAGAGGCAGTAGAATATCGCACCACAGCTAGACCCTTCTGCCCACCTCCTTCTTCCATCTGGCATGCTGTTCAGGTTCACCCTGACACTGGTAGAGGAAGCTGGCTGATTCCATGCAATGAAGGGAGCACAGGCATGAGGCATGAGCTCTATCTACTGATGTGATCATGTTCCTGACTGTTCTAGAAGCCTTGAATGAGTTGGAAGAACACACACACACACACACACACACACACACACACACACACACACACACAGAGTTCAGTGTTGAACCATTAAGGATTACTGTCTGGGTAGCAGAGCTGGTTGTTGCTGTCTTCTGGTCTATGACAGAGGCAGGCAAGGGTCAGGAAGCTAACGCAGCTGCTCCCTGTCGGTCACGCTCATTGGTTTTGGGAGATGAAGTTAGCTAAAAGGAGAGGCTATGTCCGTGTGGGGATGGGTGGAGGTAGGAGAAAGTTGAATTCTCAGCAGAAAAGCTATATTCACACATACCACATACTTCTCTACGTAGAAAAGCATAGACCAGGGACCAGCACACTGCAGGCCATGGGTCAGAAGCTCTGTCTACTTCCTGCTTTTGAAAATAAAGCTTTATTGAAACTCAGCCTCATTCACTTGTTTATGTACAGCCTAGAGCAAAGAAGTAACAATATGACCCCCAAAGCTCAACATATGTACTCTTGGGATCTCCCCAGAAAATGATTGGCCACCCTCGTTCTAGACCCTTTAATACATCTGGAACCCACTGGAAGATTTCCAAATCAACCACAAAATATCTCGATCCCAGTATATCAACCCAGAAGGCAGCGTGGTTTTCTAGAGCTCCCTGGCAGCCTGACATGTGTATTAGGGATTTAGAAGTTTCCAAAAAGCTTGTGCATTAATTATCCCATTTAATCCCCCAACAAGCCTGTGTGAGGTTAATGGTAATTTTATCCCAATTTTGCAGATGAGAAACTAAGACAAAGAGAAATTAAGGGGCTTGCTGAAGACCACATGTCTGGGAGATAACTGAGCCCCAGCAGCCTGAGTTGAAAATTCCAGCCTTTTCCCACTGCATTATGGGGCAGATGTTTCACACATTCTGTTACTTAGTCATCCCACTGCCCCACCTGCGGTCCATTTTTCCCAGCTCCCTTCCTAAGATCCCTGTAGCCACATAGAAAGCTTTTGTCCACTATTCTCTCTCTCTCTCTCTCTCTCTCTCTCTCTCTCTCTCTCTCTCTCTCTCTCTCTCTTTCTCTCTGTGTGTGTGTGTGAGAGAGAGAGAGACATTTCCTCTGCGTGTGTGTTTGCTCTGTGGGCGAACCCCAGGGATGTTAACGAACAGTGACAGATGATCTCTGATTGGCCAGCGCTCATGAAGAGTCAGTGGACCAGGTAATTCTGACCCACATCCTGACAGCGCTATCTAAGAGGGCTCCTGACTATTCAGGCTGGAGCCTGGTGTCTCCCCTTGGGGTCTGGGAGGAGTCCTACTGCGCCTACCACCCACCCTCTGGGCCCCCCAGAGTGGGCAGTCTGATTCACCCTTTCTGAACACAAGGGTTGCAGAGCCCTGGCTCACTGATGTATCAGGGAGCTGTTCTTAATGCAATTACGACTCATTTATTAGATGCCAGGATGTGGCTGTGTTATGTCAGGCCCACTCTGCCGGCACCTGCTCCTTGCCACGCATGTGCACGCACACACACACTCATTTCTGGCAGCTTCGTGAGCCATCACTAGAGCTCAGTGTGCTGTGGGTAGCACATTTAGCTGGTTAAAATATAATATACGACGGGATCATATTTAACAAGGAAAACAGGGCCCAAACGGACAGAGGAGCAGTGTGGCTGAGTTGCTATGGAAACCCCTTGTTCGGAATTTCCTGACTCCTAGGAGATTACATTTTCAACCTTAATGCTGTATTAACATAGCTTTGGCACTTAATGTGTCTGTTTTTCACCTCCCTTCTCTCTTCTGCTTACAGGCAAGGAAAGCAGGGAGGAGAGACTCCCAGGAGGAGATGAGAGAAGGCTATACTTGAGGATCCAGCTCAAACCAGCCCCTGCCAGGGCGAGGTGTTCCAGGCTTTCCAAAGTGCACCACGTCCGTGCATCCATTATCTCTGTGACCTAGAGACAGGCCTGCCAACCGGGCTCCTGGGAGGTCACCGTGCCCTGTGCGTGCCGCCCTCCCTCCAAAGCCTCGTGCGTCCATTCCTTCCCCTCCATCGCACCTCAGCCCTGATCATCTCTCCAGGGTGAGCCAATAGGTTTCTGCTTGGCTCCCGCTCCCAGCCTGTGCCCTCTAGCCGCCTGAGTGATCATTCTGCACTACAAATTTGTTCATTCTGCAGTTGGCTGAACAGCCTCCATCAGCCGCCGGAGGGAGTAGAATAAAATTCTGACTTCTTTGCACCCAAGGTTGTCTTTCCATCTCTCTGAAAAGTTTTTTTTTCTTTTCCTGGAATTCCCATATTAGTCCCACCCTGCCTCCCCAGACTGGAAACCAAAATGCACTTTCTTATTGCATCAAACGTTTTCCTGGCTCACCCTGGCTCATGTCACACACACACACACACACACACACACACACACACACACACACACACACACACACCTCCCTGTCCTATCTAACTCTTAAATTTCCTTTATGCCAAAGCTCAGTACTACCTCCTTCAAGCTGTGTGCATTGTTTCCTTGTCTGCCTTGGTCCTAAGGTGTTTGACCCCAATGCTCCTGTGGGTAGCTCTCACCAGCTATGATACCTTGACCCCTCATGACCCTAAAAACTTGATAAGCTAAGAAACTCCATGTCCCTCCCACCATATCCTGCTGCAAAACTCAGTAGATGCTCAAACCTCATTTTGGAAATTGAGTTTCCAGAGGAGGACAGTGAAACTTGATGAGATGGATTATGTGCTCTGGCATTCCACCCTCTCCTCACCCTGCTGCGCACCTCAGCGTTGCACCACAGGGAAGCGCAGATGTGGGAGAGCGAGGCTCTGAGATCACCAGAGCCATTTCCCTATCCCCAGCCCTAAGCCCATGCTGGTCCTTCCTTCAGGTTTACAGGACCTTTGAAAATGAGCCCTCTCCCCAGTTAATCATTCTAACAACTCCTACAGGTCAGGAAGAATCCCGGGAAGCCATGGTGATGACAAACTGTTTGCTCACAACCTGTATGTAGGGTTGAATTGTGCCCCGCCCACATGCAAGGTCTCACAAAATCTCATAATGGGGTACCAGTCAAATAAGGATCTTTGTGACGTGTGATAGTCTTTAGGTAAGTCCACCCCAGGGCAGGATGGCATGAATCCAGTGGCAGGTGTGTCCT
>CM052708.1:74942390-75188033 GCA_028551405.1 Uromys caudimaculatus | reverse complement strand
GTTTCCGCCTTTCTGTGGCGCTCGTTGGCTACCGACTCCTGGTGTCCCTGGCAGAGGTTTCCCCCTTTCTACGGCGCTCGTTGGCTACCGATTCCTGGTGTCCCAGGCAGAGGTTTCCCCCTGCAAGTGAGATCCGGAAGTTTCGGAGTCTTTCTGTTCCCGGGTTCTCAGGCCCGGGATCCCGGCAGATCCGGGCGGGTCTGGGTGAGAGGTGCTGCTCCCCTCAACCCCACTCACGGTCCTTCCAAGTTCCTGTGAGGTTACCTTTCTACGGCGCTCCTTGGCTACCGACTCCTGGTGTCCCAGGCAGAGGTTTCCCCCTTTCTATGGCGCTCGTTGGCTACCGACTCCTGGTGTCCCAGGCAGAGGTTTCCCCCTGCAAGTGAGATCCGGAAGTTTCGGAGTCTTTCTGTCCCCGGGTTCTCAGGCCCAGATCCTGTATCTTAACCACTGGATCATGGATGTGTTCAAGGCCAGCCCTGTCCTTGACTAGGTATATGCAGAAGCAGCTTCCACCCAAGTTCTCAACCATTTGCCTCACAGATATTTAGCCAGGCTCATCTATTTCAATTTACAGAATAACTGGAGTTTTAAAAATATATAAGAATCCGATGAAGGTGTTGGTCATTTGTGTCCAGGATGCTTGAACCAGGAATCCAGGGGCCATCAACTGCCTTACTGAGATGCTGTCCCAGGCCAATGTCTCCCTTACCTGTATCTATAGATGTGGCTCCTGGGGTAGGCTACCTGCTAATTGTTTGTCAGGGAGGTCCTTAAGGCTTCCAAAGAAGTAGTCAGTGTATTTCTGCCACTCTTCACTGGCCATCAGAACTAGACAGTATAACCCTGTTGCTGAAGACACCACATGCTTTGGTTGCAGGACACAAAACGGACCATGCTAGAACTGAGCTGGAAGCTTCTTCCTCACTGACTGGTGAAATGCCAGATGTTACAGAAGCTGCTGAAGAAGAAAAGTCATCAGTGCTCCTAACCAGCTGTGGACTCCACGGATAATACCACTGCTATGACAGCCAAGATGTACCTGCCTCTAAAATAGTGGCCTGACTATCATGGGGGTAGCCAACCACTTTCTGATTGGCTCTGAGGCCTGCTCCACAGGAGGAACTTCTTGCTTGGCACTGTAAACTCCATCAAAAGCAATGAGCTGAGGAGGCCATTTGAACTGGAGAGAAGCATCTATGGTTGTTTTAAGTGGTTATGTTGTTTAAAGTGTTTTCTAACCATAAGCTAGGGCATCAAAGCTTTGGTTAGAGAAACTTGCCTTTGCAGGGACCAGTGGTTATTATAGAACTAATTATTTGTCAAAGTGCTGAGAATAGCTGATTAGTGAATATTCAGCCTAAAATAATAGACATATGTGTATACACACACACACACACACACACACACACACACACACACACACACACACACACGGAAAAATATCTATATATATGTAGCCCCCTAGAAATAGAAAACCTAGTGTCAGTGTTCCTCCTACTGATCTTCCTGCTCAGAGTCAGTGTCCCTTCAATGGAGCTCAGTCTTCAGGGTAACAGATGACAGTAGTCACTAATCCAACAATCTTTCTCTAGCTCTTTCCTAGCTGGCATATACAGGGTACAGGAACCTCCACATGACCTGTCCTTACTGGAAAGCAGGAACCTGCGGTCACAGGGATCAGTTCCTAGAAGCCTAAGCACCCACCTTCCAATTCCTCCAAGCATAGCCTGGGGTTCTGGAGAAGCAGGGGGTTAAGCCCAGCCTTTTCTGAAATGCTGTGCCATGGTCTGTGTACTGTCATGGAATATGCATGTGTCCAAGAAGCTCAGGAGCCTGCCTGGAGTACTTCCAGGCTCCTGGGAGCTATCCCTCCTAACCTGAGTTCTTGCTTTTAGAGTTAGTGGGGAAAGCCCTTTCTGTGGACAAGTAGTTTCCTCTCCCCCAAAAGAAGCACAGCATGTATTCAGTGTGATGAGAGGGGGCTCACACGTCCTGTAGAGAATGGGGACTCCTTTTTGAGTCTGTCACCCCCTCATCTTGCATGGAAACATGTACTGTGAGGGTACAGAGCAATTCTGGGACATTCTGCAGGTCTTCATGTGCTTTGGGAACCCACAGGCGGAGCACACAGCATGACCATAAATTGTGGCACCTGGGTCTCTTTCTTTCTCAGGTGTCACTTAGGGCCAATAGCTGTGGAACACGCCTTGAAAAGAAACACTGTTTTAAACGTCCCTGTTCTCGTTCAAGAGGAACAGAGGCATCCCATCCGGTGGGAGCTTGCAACAGAATAGGGGGAAGGAAGTGTTCAGTATGAGATGCAGCGAGGGGCTGGAGACAGAGTTATATTCCTTTCACCTTTCAGAGCTGGAACCTTGCAGGAGGACCTTGCTGAGGGTGTGGTCTGGAGACCTGAGAAGAGGGGAAACCTACACCTCTAATGGTGTAGAAGAATCTGCCTCTGAAAAATCCCACTGCAGGCCAACAAGACATAGTCTCAATGCACCATCCATCCTTCCCTGGGTGGGTAGAATGCTCGGACCACAGGCCCTGGCCCAGCTTCCCTTATATCCAAGTTACAGCAAGCAGGAGGCAAAGTCTAACTGGCCCAGAAGGGGAGTGGCAACCAGATGTGGGAGGAGAAGGAGGTCCAGAATAGGCCCCAAGGGATGTGGCATCTCAGGCCTAAGGCCACAGTCCTTCTCCCAGGAGCAAAGAGGGTACTGAGGGGCACAGTAAACAGGCATGGGCTTTGAGGACCCCATGGCCTGTGTACGGATCCTACCTCTTCCACTTGCTAATCAGGTGACTTTAGACCAAAGTTATTTTATCTCATAAGTCAGTAGGGAACTTAACTGTGCCCTGCTTAGAGTATGGTTTTGGTGGCACATGACCATGGAGGTAAAAGGGAGCTGGCTTACTATTTGCACCCATGGTCAACGAGGCTCCCTGGTTTTTCTGCCACTGGAGAGGATTCGTGAAGATGTAGTGTTTGTCTGTTCTACAAATGTGAGCTGTGTTTTTGCCCTGTGCCAGATGTTGGGGGCACAAGCAGGGTAGGATTTGAGGAGCTGACAAGTAGGAGAGACCTGGACAGGCAAGTCATCTTTGCCTATAGAGTTATCTTTCAGATCCAAATCCTCCTGGGCCCTCCTCTGATGAGAAGGCTTTGAAAGTAGGGACAGCCAGAATGAGCAGTGGCCAGGGTCAACAGCTACAGACAGTATGTATCTACAAAGGCTGCCTGAAGGCTCGTGCTTGATCTTCAAAGACCAGTCTAAATGCCACTTTCTCTAGGCCACTTATCAGCAAGGCAGGGTCCTCCCAGCACCTGGTACAGACCTTGGTTCTGAGTATGTTAACATCAGTTTTTGACTTGACTTCTGTCGCAGTTTAAACTCAAGCACAAGGAATGTCAGGCATGAGTGCTGGAAACATTTAAGGATGTAGGTATCCAGTCGTGTGTGGGTGGGATCTGGCAGGCACCAGGTTGTCTTTTGGTGAGCTTGTGATTCTCTGAGCCTCAATATCAAAATCCAAAAGAAAGCCAGATCTGTTGGACTTGAGGCTTGAAAGAAATGCCAGCCTCTCCCCGAGAGAAGCCCAGCGTGTATTCAGTGTGACGAGAGGGGACCCAGGGACACAAATCGATAGAGAACAGGACTCCTTTTTGAGCCTCAGTTTCCCCTCCCCAGTCTTGCATTGGGAACATGTACTTTGGGAGTTCAGAAGGTACAGGGAAGAAATTCCCACCCCTGTCTCTTGACTGATCTCCATCATTAGTTACAGATCATATAGAATCAGCTCCCATTCTGGACCTCAAATCTGCATGGAGAGGGAAGGGATCCTTCAGCTCAATCCTATGCACCCAAAGGTGCTGTGGGGCAGACCAAACTGACCCCTTTGCTTTACAGATGCGGAAACCGAGGCTCTTGAGGCCAGGAGCAGTGCTTGCAAGCGAGTGACTCCAAAGCTTTCTCAGTAAGTGGGAATCTTCTGTGGGTCAGTCCTGGAGAACCCCGATTCTCAGCAGCCTTCTCTCCCATCTGAGACATTTCTGCAGGGAGGAAATATCAAGGTATATGATGTCAGTGCAGTTAAGTAATCCAGCCAGCTGTGTAAACATCTGGACAGAGTAGAGACAACCCCAAGGGTGAAAGCAGAGATCAGCAGGTCCAGACGACTCCGGGAGGTTCTAAGCCGTCACCTGCCTGGGACCTGCTAGGAAAGACCCTGCTGTAAGCAGAAAAGGGAGTGTGTATCCGTCTCCAGAGGGCACAGAGGTCTGGATATCTGGGCAAAAGGACAAGAAAGCCACTGTGCCTAGTGTGGGAGACCATGGAAAACAGACACGAGGGTTAAGAAAACCCTGCTGATGACATAGCATGCTGGAAACAGCTTGTCAGCTTCACAGAGACCCGCTACTCACTCTTTCCAAAGGCAGGAGTAGCCCTGGCTGTGACTTCCATTCTGAGGGAGGAGGGGTGGGTTTGAAAGTCTAGAGACTAAGGCTGGGTCTGGGAGTCCCTGGGCTGCTTTTTTCTTTGAAGCAACTGTGACCTACAGTGGACAGAAGGAAAAGGTCTGTAAACACTTTCAGCCCAAAGCTTCAGTTATAGATGAGAGAAACAGAGCTCAGAGAGGGAAGGGAACAGGCCAAGGCCACACAGCAGGCCAGGGAAAGATCCCATTTCGGGGAAGGGAGCCAAGTTTCCTTACCCCAGATCCATTCTGGTTTCCTCATTACCCAGCTCCCTTGGTCCATTTAAACTTACATGGGTTTACAAGAAAACAATGGTTTTTAAAAACCTTTTAAAATTACATTGTTTATGTATTTATCGTCTGTGTGTTCATCGAAACGCACACAGGGAGGTCAGAGAACAACCAGGGTGAGGGTGGGGTGTGTCCTCTTCTTCTACTTTGTGGGTTCTGGTGACTAGAGTTAGGCCCTCAAGCCTGACTGCCTGAAGGAGTTTCCTTGCCTGAAAAACATTGTTTTTAAAATATCTAATTACAGAAGTAACATTGTAAGAAATGTGAAAGACAACGAGGAAAACAGATAGACTCCTAGGACTGTAACAAAGTTTCCAGCTAGAGCCAAGACATTCTCTCTTTCCACACATACATGAACTCTCCACCACCCCGCTTACCCCACCCTCACGGTCAGTTTCTTTCTCTTTATATATATACACACATGGCCGGCATCTTTGGTAAATGATTTCTTCCCACAGTCCCTCCACAGATGTGTAGTCTCTTGGCAAGATTCATGGAAACGCAGATCTAGTCTAACGTTTACTTACTGTTCCATCTACCCTGAGCCTCGCTTTCCCTGTTTGCAAACTGGGTCATTACGGTCAATATCTCAGAGTAAATCAGTCTACGTACGCAATCTTTGTAAACAGTCTGGGAATTATTGGGCAAGGGTGGCCACAAGGTGTCTAGAGATTGCTTGGTAAGCGTTCAAGGGCTTCTGTCATCTTTCTCTCTGACTTTTCCCAGGGCACATTCCCAGATCCTTCTGTCCCTGTCTATTCACTGCAGCCACACACAGGAGGTGCCTGCTCCAGAGACTCCGTGGACAGATAGCTTAGTGCCAGCAGGGGTCATTGGGGGTGGACTGGAGCAGGATGGCCCACAGAGCCCTGGCAGCTCCATCTCTCCAGTGTCGTTCTTTGGTCCAGCCCCATGGATTTTCCTACCTATTCATTTTTCAGATTTATGACCCTATGTGTCTTAAAGGTCTAATGTAGTCCCTTCGTGTACTGCAAATTCTTTCTTCAACCTTTGCTCCTCAAAACCCTTTTCTCTGCTTGGGAAGTGCTTTCATAGTGACTTTATAATGAGGGTGCATGTCTCTATACTCCATCTTAGCCAAACTCCCATGAGAAATTTGTTCCAAGAGAGCTCTGAGAACCTGAAACCACAGACAGGGAACTGTGGGTGTTGGTCTGCACTAGTCAGAGACTGCAGGCCAGGGAGCCACCTCCTTTGTATAGCTGCAGGCACACAGAGGCCAGGACAAGCCCTACCACCATCAACTTTGCTCTCAAGTACCAGCCCGGCATTGAGTCAGCCTGTGGATGTGGCAAAGAGTTAGGGACAAAGATGGCGACTGGACAGCACAAAGTGGTACATTTACTTCCATGGAATAGAAATTGAATGCTTCCACTCTCGAGCCTGAGGTTGGAAGTGTGGCCAACCGTCAAGCCAGGAGGACACCATGGCCTCCAAGGAGAGGAAAAACAAGTGGAGCTTGACTCCTTATTAGTCCCTCAAAGGACAGAAGTGCTATGGGTTGCCTGGGAGCAGTCTTCCCTTCTATGTTAGCTTGACTTGGTCACATGTCCTCTGTGGATGCAGGACAGACAGACCTAAGTTTCGCCACCATCTGTAGCCTTGAAGTTCTGGTGGGGCCAGTGATGGCTTCCATCCTTTCCTGCCCAGACGTGCATGTCTCCTCATGGGAAAAATGACTCATGGGCCATGCTCTCTTTACCATGGAGAGATATCACTGCCAGGCAAAGAGGCAATCTTTGGTACTGAGGAAGGAAACCCATAGCCAAGGAGGAAGGGTCCCACTCAGAGCATCTGAGCATAGTTGCTGTGCACTGTCCTATGGGGTGCGGGGTCAGTGGTCATCTCTCCACCGACAGCTACAGCACTTTGAGCCAACTACCCCAGGCAGCATGCACTGGCTCCTGGTTCCACTAGCTTTCCGCTGAAAGGAGGGGGGCATTTATTCGTCTAATAACAGTATTTGCCCCCCACTGGGGAAGGCACCATGGACTGTGAGGCCTGGAGTTCATGTCCACAGTGACATTGGCTTTCACACTGAGGCAACACTCTTAGCTGTGCTCAGTGTTACCAGGAGAACTGGCCAGTTTTCTTATTGCTCTTTTGAAAGTCGGGTGGTTCTGAAGGCCTGGCCCCAGGGTGCCAGGGGAATCCCAGGCAGTTCCTTTAATAGGTTGTGTCACGTGGACTCTGACGGAGCACTGACAGGAGGTCTCACTGAGGTGGACTGTAGCCAGAAGCCAGCCTAGAGCCTGGACTTCGGTTTCTGAGGGTGAATGCTGGGGTCCAGCAGATAGAATCTCAGTGGCAAGTCCTCTCCCTGAGGATTCCTGAGGACAACTGCTTCCATTCTCAGGAGCTGATGGGTGTGTCCCCCCGGAAGTGATGCAGATGTCTAATGGCAAAGGCTGTAGAGTCTTTCTGCAATATCTTTTTATTCATCTCCTCAGTAAACACTTGCCTTCAGAGCAGCCTCGATGTCAGTGAAGACATTGCTTTCAGTTTCTTCCGCGCGTGTGTGTGTGTGCGCGTGTGTGTGTGTGTGTGTGTGTGTGTGTGTGTGTGTGTGTATGTCTACAACTATGTTTGTGTGTCTATTCTAACAAGTGCTATCACAGATCCTACTTTCATTTATACTTTCGGATATGTGCAATGGATATTTAGTGGTTGGAACACCAGCACCTATTTGAAGTCTTGAGGTGACCTATGCAGACACTGGGCAGTGTTGTAGGTGTCCCAGGAATAACATAGGTGAGATCAGGATGCATTTGGATTCTAGTTGCAGAGTGAGGGAGGGGAACAAAGAAGAGGGACAGTGGCTGTAGGTAGGGCTGAGGACAGTGAAGGTCTCATGGAGTCGGGCCTAAGTGGGTAGAGGTGGACAGGTTGAGGTCAAGAGAGGCTTGAGGAGGAGCAGAGAGTTGAGTGACAAGCCATCGTCAGTGCAAAGGTTGGAAGAGACAATGTGCAGAGGCAGAGGGTCAGTGATAGGGAAGATGCTAGCTAGGAGTCTAGCTACCTAGTGCTCAAGAGAGAATCACGAGGGGCTGAAGGAAACGTGCAATCGTGGTACTGGCTAGAAAGCTGAGCTGGGGCTGATCCAGAATTCCAGCACCCTCAGCCCCCACTGCTCTTGCTTTGCATCACACTCCCAGACCATACTGTGAATTCATGAGCTGAATCCAGTATTCTCTGCTATGAGCCAGACCCCATTGTCATGCAGAGTAACTGGAAGACACTGTGTTTTGATACAAATGCTAGCTGAATGGATGGATGGATGGATGGATGGATGGATGGATGGATGGATGGATGGATGGGTGGATGGGTGGATGGATGGGTGGATGAGGTAGTCACTTAAACTTCCCAGGGCTATAACAGCCAATCTGTCATATGCACAAGTTCTACCCCAGGTTTATCACCACCCCCAAAACAAACCTAGTCTGGAGGTGAGGCTCCTGGAAGCTGGCTTGCAAAGTGCAGTCTCTGCTTATGGTGGGGTGTGAACACCATAGACAATTAACTCAGGCACAGGGATCCATATGCCGCCGCACTGCCCCTGGGTAGAGCTACAAAGAAATGATTTGGCAGGTGAGTTTTTCACAGCTGGAGAGGAGTGTGGCTGTAGAGTGACATCTGAGAGAAGACCGAAGGGGACATTCTATAATCTAATACACCAGCTTCCAAGACGATGCGCTACAGGGATGGCAGGGATCTTGGATCAGCCCAAGCCTCAAGAGACAAAATCAGGCTCCTAGACTTCGGCTCCAGGCCGTCCTGAGTACAGTATGCACTGCACACAGTGGAGCCCCACAGTGTTCACAGGGCATGTTAAATATTCTTCCACTCTAGATTTTCCAGAAGGTGGGTGCTGACCTGTGGATGGGGGGTGTGGGGGACTTACCAGGAAGTGACCAGGGCTGGGCTCCCCCAGCTCTGGTACCCTGACCGTAAGGATGTACCCTGCGGGCAGTGAATCTCTATATCTCACTTTACATAGGTTTCATGGCTCCTTACCATGATGAAGAGGCTGAGAGATAGGTGAGTCACTGATTGGACTCTGGCTTACCTGGATGTGATACTTTATGCTCCTTTCAAGATTTTGCTCAGTTTTCTGTGTGCAAGTTTTACTAGACATGTAAAGAACTTGAGGTATGGATAGGAAAGAGGCTTTTTGTTCCCCTGACACTTAGACAGCTTGTATAGTTCTAGATATTTTTATACATGCTGATGGTGGCCTTGGAAAAGGACTATGGCTCAGCTCTTTAACAAAGCTCATGAGGGGAGAACACAGTTGCCCAGGGTGATGAACCCTGCTTCCCCAAGGCATACCATGCTTGTAGGACCACTGTGGGGTGGAGTATTGTGCAGCGATGACTTTGGGCCAGTGACCTACTAGCTTAGGAGATGGATAGGAAGTCCTGATCAGCAGGTTCAGGAAGGTTGATGAGTAGGTAACAGTACCGTGTCTGAGTCCCTTGTGACGGTCCAACACAGCATGGGGGTATAACAGTCTCCCAGGTCACTGTTACCTTAGGGCTTCTTTTTCCCTATATTTGGCACTACTCAGAGGCCACTTATTGGAAGAGGAATCCTTGTGCAAAGTCCTTTGGATACTCACTGCCCATGTGTCTATTTCTATGAGGGTGTTTGGAATAGCTCTGATGTCACGTGATGGTCCCAGTCTATCTCTCAGGGCTCTGCATCTTCCTTTCCACCTTCCATGAGATATGCAGCAGCTGTCCTCTTGACAGGGCTCCACACCTCATGCCTCCATCTCTCAAAGATGCCACCCCTCCCTCATTGTTAAGGAAGATGTTTAAGTATGAGGTCTGTAATAAGTGATGGTACCAAGATTGAAGCCAAGATATGACTGACCCCTAGGCTAAGCTACTCTGAAATCAAATTCTAGAACATTCTGTGGCTCCCTAGGTTCTTATGCCCTGTTTCTATCCTGTTCTCTGCTCCCCACACATCTGAGTCTTAGTCACAGCCTGTTGAGGGATATATCCTTACATCAAGACCAGAGAGCTAGGCTGAGCTGGGCTGTAAACTTGTTCCGCAGAAATGCAGCTACTGAGGCAGGCATATGTGGTTCTGGACTTGAGCTCACTTCTAACAGGCTTTCCTACCTGCAGGGACAAGGATGAGCTTGGAGCCTGAAGGGATCCTTGTGTCTAAGATCAGGTGGCAACTTGTGGGCACAACTAAAGTTTTCTTTCTCAAAAAGTGGGGAACCTACTGGCCTTGGGATCCAAGTTACCAAATGAGCAGACTCTGGAAATGGGTCATGTAATTGGGTACCAGGGCAGAGGACATGTTGGACACAGAGAAAGGAAGTGGGTAGGAGACAGTCAATCATAACTTCAGTACCCTCAAGATCACCTGGTGAGAGAACGACATTGCTTTGTTTGTCGCCATCTGCCAATCTCCACTGAGGGTAACAATTGCCTTTTGAATTCCAGGCTGCAAGGTGGGTGGAACGTGGGAGGCCTGTCAAAGGGAACCTGGAAGAGGTGGAGCAAGACAGAATGGCAAGCTGGGTATGCGTGTTCAAAGATAACTGGAGGGACATGCAGAGGTCTGTGTGACCCCTCTAGCAAATGCTTCCAGTGGCAGAAGGCAGAGGAAGGAACAGCACAGATTGTGCCCTGTGCTGTGTAGACTGTGGGCTGGGTTCAGTGCAAACAAACTTACAGCACGATTTTTCTGTCTACAGCATACACTTGTGTGGTGACTTCCATATCCTTAGCAGATAGATGGCCTGGAGGGATTTAGAAAAACATTTAAGCCCTGCATCTGTGATAAGTGATGAGACCTGAGTTGAAGCTGAGGTACCTGAGACCATGCAACACTGAAGTCAGGCTCTAGAATGTTCCATAGGCTCCCTGTACTCCCTCTCTACCCCACCCTCTTACTGTCTCCTCATAGCACTCTCTGAAGTGGCTGCTAAGACCCAATGTCTTCTGTAAAAGATTTATCTTCTGAGGCAGCTGGGGCAGCCTGCCTTCCCAGCAGTCTGCTGGGCTATTCTGTTTTTGCCGCCTGTGTGATCTGCTAAGTCTCCTTTTCAGCAACGGTCCCCCTATCTCTTCTTCTTTTCCAAGAAACTACTTGAAAGCTTTGCTGCCCTTGACGAAAAGTGTTCCAGGTCAGTTCACATTCTAGAAGCATCTATGGTTGAGGGTATTTTAAGAGTGAGTGAGCCAGGCAGCTTTGGAGAGCAGCCAACTCCCTGACACTTGTCTGTGGAGAGGGGTTTGGGCTGCCAGGGAGGGTGAGGAGCATAGAAGGTTTTATTATTATTTTTTTTCTTTCAAGACACAACTCTTCCTCTGAAAAGGCATACTGGAGTGAGGGCAAGAGAGACACATCAAAATACTGTTATATCTGGGTGTGTTTGTATCGCTGCTCTGTGCAGCACCCCAGTCATCATCATGGGTTCTGCCTGGAAATGTGTCTCAGTCTCTCTTCAGGTCTTCAGATGATGGTGTGGGCACTGTGAACTTCCAGTGGGGAACCCCTTGTCTCTGGCAGCTGAGGGGGCACATACGCATGCTAGTTCCCTGGCATTGTATCAGGTACCTCCAGTGGAGACTTCAGTACCAATGATGTAGTCACTCTGTCCAATCACTCCATGCTCTGTGTTCTTGATTCCAAGGCTGGACCTTGTGCTGTGGCTAAAGACTAAATCAAAGCCATCCCTCCCTCTCCTGGCCTCCCATCCCCGAGTCTAGGAATCCAAGTTGCTACAGGTCACTTAGCTGGTTCACTTGTTGTACCTGTCCCCACTGTGACTATCCTTAGTCTCATCTGAGCATCTTAATAGCTGTCCACCCTCAGGCTGAATTTTCTTTCCTTACATGTGGATCTGAGGGTATGTCTTTGGAACCCTAAGTCCCTGGGCACTCTACCTTGGCTGGAAGGAACGGCTCTTTCTCCTCTGGGAAACCACAATCTGGCTCCCAGAAGAATCTCAAGGGTTTGTCTTTTCTTCTCCGCTTGTTCTGCTTTTTTTTTTTTCTTTTTTTTTTTTTTTTTTAAATCATTGGTCCTAACAATTTGATTCTGATACATTGTGGTTTAGTGTGTGTGTGTGTGTGTTTGTGTGTGTGTGTGTGTGTGTGTGTGTGTGTGTGTGTGTGTGTGTGTTGATCCTGCCTGGGGTTGTTGACTCTGTGAATCAGGGAGTTTATAAATTTCATCAAGTTTGGAAATGTTTAGCTATTATAGTCAAATAATTTATTTTGCTTCCCTTCATTTTATGCTTCTGCTTGGTGGTTCGTTATTGTCCCCAGGGCTCACAGAGGCCCTGCCAGCTTTTCAGTATTTCTCTTCCTGCAGGATCAACCCATTCTCTGTCTTCAGGTTCATTGGTCTCCTCTCCCTGGAGCATCTAATCCCTTGCTAATCCTGTTCAGTCAAACATTTCTGTCAAATGTGTTGTTTTTCTTCTTTGGGCCTTCTCTCTATGGTTTCTCTCTCTCTCTCTCTGTCTCTGTCTCTCCGTCTCTCTCTGTTTCTTTGTCTCTCTGTCTGTGTCTCTGTCTCTTCCTCCGTCCCTCTCTCCCCCTCCCTCTTTCCTGTCTCCTCTTCCTCTTCCTTCCCTTCCCCCTGCTCCCCCTCCACCTGTTTTGGGTTCACTCCCCCAGCAGCTGTTGAAGCATCTGTCAACCCCACCACTGTCTCTGCTGTTTTTCATCTCCATCTCCTGACAGACATTGTATTTGTGTGAGGTGCATTCTCTTCTACTTCTCGGTGCATCTGATGGGTTTTGTAGGGTATAACAGATGGGGCATGTTGGGTATAGCCATGTGTCTGGGTCCTGTTATCTTTCTTTAAAGCAGTGGTTCCCTACCATTTGGGAGACTGAAAGACGCTTTCACAGGGGTCACCTAAAACCATTGGAAAACACAGATATTTACCTTATGATTCATCACAGTAGCAAAATTACAGTTATGAAGTAGCAAAGAAAGTAGTTTTATGGTTTGGAAGGGGGTCACTGCAAAATGAGGAACTGCATTAAAGGGTCCACAGGAAGGTCAGAACCACTGCTTTAAGGGAATGGATTTGACTCTGGAAACTAGTTGTTGCCTGTGGCTTGTTTGGTCAGTTTTAGCTGGGTAAGTTTGGAGTAGTGTTCACCAGAAAATGCCAGAATGATCTCCGGAGGCCCCTCCCACTCAATGTACAGCAGATCTTGAGGATGCTCCAATCTCCTTGTACAGTGTAAACATTTCCCTGCCTGGGCGCTTCGGCAACAGACATTGTAAGATCTTCCAGTTGCCGGCTGTCCAGTTTTGTGGTATTTTATGCTAAGAAAGCACTGCCTAGCACTCACCAGAGGCCTGCCAAGGCCTTCCGCAGGCTCCTGGAGGCCAGTTTTCAGAGTCTTATTGATTCAGAAGTTAGTCCTACTCCACACTGCTTCTTCTGCCTCCCAGGTGTCTATCCTTTTTGCCTCAGCCAGACTATGATGTCAGCTTGACTTCTGACTCTTTGGGCCCATAGGCAGGAAACAGGGTGATGCCAGGCTAAAGACTGGTGAGAATGGGCTAGCCTTGGCATTGTCCTTCTCTGGGTCCCCTGCCCTGCATTGCCTGCTGTCCCACATGTGGGCAGCTAGAGGGGAAGTTGCCCTTCCTATTGCCACTGGCTGCTAACACAGGGAGTGACAGTGCTTTTCCGGGTTGGTCCTCCCCGTGGGTCCTCCCTCTTGGCTCTCTAGTCTCTTTCAGTGTCTATGTTGGCTACTTTTATGTCAACTCAACACCAGATAGAGTTATTGAGGAAGAGAGAACCTCATTTGAGAAGACACTCCTACCAGATTGCCTTGTAAAGTCTGTGGTGTGTTTTCTTGATTGATGCGGAAGGGCCCAGCCACCCCCGTGCTTATGGTTCTGGGAGCCTATAGGCAGTCAAGTTAACCAGGGTTTGCATAGGTCTGCACTAGGTTCTCTGTGTGTGTGTGTGCGTGTATATATGTATGTGTGTGTGTGTGTGTGTGTGTGTGTGTGTGTGTGTGTGTGTGTATATATATATATATATATATATATATATATATATATATATATATATATATATATATAAAAAATGGTTTCCAGTTTAGTGTATGTATGGAATCCCAGAGGGTGCAAATGAGTGAGTCTCTGATTGTTGTCCCTGCCCTTTGGCTCTTACCCTTCAATTTGTCTTGACCAACTTGGATGTGATAGTTTTTATTTCATGTTATTCTATTTTATTTTGTTATATTTTGTTATCATTTAGAAGTCTGTTCTTTTCTAATGAAAGACAGACAGGAAGTGGATCCAGATGGGAGGGGAGGGGAGGGGAGGAGAAACTGGGAGGAGTAGAGGGAGAATAAACCACCCTCAGAATATACTATGTGAGAAAAGAATAATTTCCAATAAAAGGAAAAAGATTCAAAAACAAAATAAATAGATACAACAGGCCAAAGCACAAGGAACTAACGTTTCTCCACGGCCTCTGCTTCAGTTTCTGACTGCAGGTTCCTGCCTGAGCTCCTGCCCTGATTCCCCTCAGCGTTGATTCCCCAGGTTGATTATAGTCATGGTGCTTTATCACAGTAATAGCAAACTTGCCTAAGACGGGTCCTGCAAAAGCATGACACTCATTGGGGGTGAGAGCAGTTCCCTTTGTTGGTGAGCTATAGCCAGTCCAGCTACAGCCTGCTTCCTAGGGTTCCCCACCTGATTATTACAGATGTTTACTCAAAGTCATTTCCACAAAATGTTGCAAGGTGCCCAAGAAACACCATTCAGAGGTTCGTAGAGTCTGCTCCAGGAGTTTTCGGGGGACCTGCCAATTCTGGAGTCATGAAGGACCTGATGGCCCCTGGTTCTGACCTTTCACCCTGTTCCTCTGGGGTATGTGCAACAGACAGAGGATGCACAGTGACTCTAACCTCTGCATAGGCAGTGTTCTATGCTTTTGCTACTGAACCCATGCGTCTCCATGAACTTCTTCTCACTGGGAGCATGGAATCCACCAGACAGAGGAGAATAATGGCAGGTAATGCATCCTGCAAATAGGGTGGCACTGGACAGGGAGTTTCCTTCCCAAGAACACTGGCCCATGTGTTGTTCTCACCTGGGATAAGGGTTGGGGGGAAGTATTTTGTGTTTCTGGAACATGAATCCATAGCTGGGCCAAGGAGAAGGAATTAAGGGGGTTAAAAAAACAAATAGAGAGGGATCATTCTGCTTATTGAGTATCCATTGCACACAAGAGGTTGTGTGAGAGATGGTGCACGTTAGAGATGGTGTCTTCCACAATTCTCACAGGGTCCTCCTTGGGAGAATTTGAAGAATATTCCACATTCAGTATATACTCATTGACTGGAAAAGCATGGAGAATCCCAAACAAGCCAAACACATCATTTCCTGACCATTAGAGGTAGCAATAAATGAGAATGATAAAGAGTTTTCCAGAAACATTTGAGATCAGCACTGTTGGGTGCAATGCCTCTACTGTAAAACTGGCTCACGTTAGAGGCACAGTTGGGTGAGTTTTAACAAGTGTCTGTGATGGGAAATTCCACAGCCTCAGGCCTGAGACCTCACCTACTATCCCAGCACCTGCTCCTGTGTTCGTGATGTTATCAGTCTCCCTCATGGTCACCCATGTTCTCCGCCTCCTGCTCCTACCTTGGCATTTCTACTCCCGTTGCTTGGAGCCATTCGACAGACATGTACTAAGCATTATTTTGATCTTACACTAAAGTTATGTCCTTCTGACCAATGGTGGGGTGCCTCTTCTCCAGTGACTAGTGCCTGCTGATGGGTAGTCTTTGGTGGAGGTCTGCTCAAATACTCCACCTCTTCTCAAGACCGTGTGTCGTTTCCTTTTTGTTGGGGTGTATGAGTGTTTGATATATTCTAGATACATGCTCTTTCTCTAAGAGATACACAGCTTACAATTATTTCCCCCATCTGTGGATCATATTTTCATATTCTCAATGGTTCTGAGAAGGGCAAAGTCATTTTATTTTGATCAAATCTAGTCTAACAATTTCCCTTCTCACAGAACTTTCTGTGTAAATACATTTGAATAGGATTACAAAAGTACAATCATTCTTTCTCTTACTATTTTTAACTGCATATGTCAATTGACTTTGAACCTAATGTTCCCAGACTATATTTTGTCTAATCATACTTCATTATTCTTTTAACAGCCTTTTGAAATCTGATACATATACATATTTATTTAGAATTTTTACATATAAATCCCCTAGTGATGTTACTTTATGGATTTATGTTTTTTGTATATTGTATTTGTCAGGCATAGTTACTAAAAATTATTCCAACTTGGGGCAGGGGAGATGACTCAGAGAGTAAAATGCTCACTGCATAAGCAGGTGCCCCAGGTTGAGGTACCCAGCACTCAATGTGTGATATGAGTTACACCTATAACTACAGCCTAGTCCTGAGGAAGGCAGAGACAGGAGGGGCTCAGGGGCTCACTGGACAGCCAGTCTAGCTGAAGCAGCACATGTAGGTTCAATAAAGAGACTGTTTCTCAATAAATATGGTGGCAGGGTGAGGGTGGGGCTTTAGAGGTGGCTCAGTGGTTAAGAGCATTTATTGTTCTTGCAGAGGACATGGGTTTGGTTCCCAGTACCCACATGGTGACTCACAACCATCTGTAAATTCAGTTCCAAGATCCAAAGCCATCTTCTGGCCTCCAGTGTCTCCTGCATAGCGGTGCGCATGCATCTACACACATGAAAAATATTCCAATTAATAACATGAATTGGATATCATTTTTAGATATGCTAGAACAGTGTACAGATCTCAGAGTTTGATATCTTGAAATTATTCTTTTTTAATCTTTTGAAGACCCACTCTACAAAGCTATTTAAGCCTGTTTTTTAAATGCAAAATGTTTAGCAATATAATCCTTTAAATTTTCTCTCCAGGTTCTTTGGGGTTTCATCTGATGAAATGTCCACTTTTGAAGTTAGTTTTAGCAATTTAGGTTTTTGAATAAAGAGCTGTTTCACTTTGATGCCAACATCTCCATACCGCCGTGCCTGTGGTCCCACCTCAGGGCCACCGTGTTTCGCGCCACACCAGTGCCTGCCTTCCCTTTCCTATCAGCATTGTGGGTATCCTTTTCTAGCTTCTACTTGGACCAGCTGGTAGACTCCCAGGTCTCTAGGTTGCCATGCCCTCTGCTCCTCAGACCCCACCGTGGTTTTGATGATGTCTCTTAGTTTCTTAGAAATCTTGGTTAACTGAAGAAATGTAAAATATCAGTTTCTGGAGAAAGCACAGCAGTTATTTCTGGGAGGTTCCACAGATGAAGATGCCGAGTTTCAGAGCAGTTCGTAAGGATGTGGTATAGCTCAGGTTGGATGCCAGACAAACACATCCTGCAGATCACACTTCACCCTTGTGTGGTGATGAAATTGCTGGGCAGAAAAACACTGCCCCCCAAACACTAGAAACAATACTTCTTAACTCTTGGGGTACAAGCAACCTCAAAGCCTGCTCCTTGGGTGTTGAGCCCAATGGTGACCCCAGCCTTTCTTTGTAGGGCTGTGGGTAGGATACCCACATCCTCATGTGGAGAATGTACACATGGGGCTCCAGAGGCTGTGCTCTTCTTAGCTGTCAAGGGTCTTATGTGAGTGTGTGTGTGTGGGGGGGTGAGTGTGTACATATAAAGAAAGCAGAAGGCCAAGCTGTGTCAGCAAAGCCCAGATAAAAGAGACTGGACCAGTATCTGGCAATATCCAAGGACATGGTCTCCAAAAGATGCTCTTGGGAACAGACAGTGTTATCTAACTCTGCCATGGCCTGTGTCCATCTGTCTACAAAGCCTCCTCCAGTAAACATGGACTTTAGTTCAAAGATCAAGTACAATGTAAACAGACAAGCCAGTGGTTGTGGGATCCTGTCTGCCATCTTGAATTAATACACAGTTGTGGTTGAGCTTGGAAAAGACACAGGAGGGCAGCCTGTGGTTCACAGACTCCAAGCTTCAATTCTGCTTCCTCCAGGAAGCCCTCAACCATCTCCGTGCAGGACTGATGTGATGCCTTGGCCTCCCCAGGCCTCTTGGGTTTTAACTCTCATTAACCTCCCTCAGGCTCCATCTTGTGATCATTTATTTATTCTTCCATTTAAGGGAGCAGCCGGGAAGCAGAGAAGGGACTGGGATATGAAGGTCTGTGCAGCAGTACTGTCCTCCCCACTTTTCTTCTAGCCTGTGAAATGGTGCTATGAATGGCCTGCAGCGGTGTACAAGTCACACAAGATGTCCCCTTAGATCATAAGTGGCTACAATATGTCGTGACAGGTCCTTTTGAGAAGTAAAGGCCAGCAGAACGTCAAGACATAAGACAAAGGGGAAGGACTTGAAGGAGAAGATCAGTGAGGAGATCAGGTCAGGTGAACCAGGGGAGGGGTGGCCATGACCAGTACAGTGACAGAAAGAGGGATGAACAAGGGTACAAAGGTTGACCCGCTGCACAGTTATTCCCTAATGTCTCTTAGCACCTTGTTTGTCTCTTCATGGAGCCCTGTCATCACTAAGACCCAAGACCGGGCCAGGTATCCACCCAGCTTGAGAGTGAAGGCTCTTATCTCAAAATACAATAACCCAACTGAGTAACCTCCAAGCCATGAGCATTGCTCTGGGTATTAATCACCTATTTGTCACTGCGACCAAAATGGCTAGTACAACTAACTATCGTGGGGGGGCTATATTTTAGGCTCAGGGTTTCAGAGGGTTCTGTCCATCATGATGGGGGAGTGTGGAGAGGTGGAACAGCCCACAGCATGGGTGCTATAAACAAAGAGAATCTCTGTACTTAGGGGCTCTCATCTCTCCCCTTCTATCCCATAAGGAGTAGTATGGTCCGAATTCCAGTGGATCTTACCTGAAGCCAGTTATTCCTTTCTGGAAACATCTTCAGATACCTCAGAGGTCTGTTTCCATGTTCTAGGAGTTTCTAAAGGTAGCCAAGTTGACAATGGAGGTAAACCACTGTAGCCTGTCTCTAACCAAGACCACAGTTAATGGAGCCGGGGAGTTGTTCAGCATCTGCTTGATTGGGTGAGCAGTAGATCAAGGGGTCAGCCAAGTAGGGAGACTATTCTAGGTCCATTGCTGTGTGGCAATCCAGATGCTCCTCTGTCCCACCAGGACAGCTATGCTTGCCTTCTCACTCCCAGACCCCCTCAAAGCCTGTGGTACAGATGAGGATGCATGTGCCCACCAGCCTGTGAGACCCCACAGGTGAACAGATGAGAGCCGTACCTTTCCACCTTCTCCAGCCTAGCTCACCGATTACCTTGTTGAACTGGGGCATTAGCACAGAACCCTTGGGGGATTATGACAAACACTGGCTTAGTAACAATCTCCTTCTTTTTCAGAGGGGCAAAGCAAGGCTGTGGGGTGTTCAGGGAGGGCATAACTGATGTGCCTCGACTTTGCATGTCTTCCCGGGTGACAGAAACAGAATGTGCGGCTGCAATCTTGAGCAGGACAGGAGCTCTACTCTTATCTGGATGTGGCCACAGAGCTACTGAGCAGGCCCCCGTGGTCATTAAGAAGAGGATGACTTTGTGGGTTACCACAAATGAATGTATTCTGTCTGTAGAATTAAAGCAGACATCACACTTAGATGGGGTCACAGGTCCTTGGAAGGAGCAGCTGGCTTCTCTATATTCAAACAAAGGCAATGAGAATTGCTTTCCTTTCCTAAGGAAAGGCTGGGATGGGTGTTGAATCTGAAATGTGGACATGTGACATTACTACCTTTGCTATGGATTAGTCTACTGTTATGACGAATGTGGAGTCCACATTTTCCATTAATTTCATTCAATTTCTGTAAAAGCGAACATTTCAGAGGCAAGAAGGAGGTGATAGCCCCCCCCCACACACACACTGGTCATTGCTGGAAAGATGGGCTCACCCATGGGGCTACTCAGGAAGTTCCATTCTTTCTATGATGGAAGGTGACTTTCCTTCTTTTCTATTTGCTTTCAGAGAATTGAATATCATTATGACATTTTTTTCCAAGCAAAAGTTGTTGTTGTTTCTCTCTGCCCCTCCTCTGACAACCTTATAGAAACATGGCCTTTGTACTTGGAGAAAGTTTCCCAGGGCGTATCCCCAGCCCTTCCCTGCCTGTTAGCCAATGAGCCAACAGCAGCCGGGATGATGGGATCCAGGCAGTAGCTCTGAAGATTCTGTAGATGATCATTTACAAGCAACAAAACAACAACAACAACAACAACAACAACAACAACAACACACACACGGTTTAGACAGGCTTCCTAGAGAATTCACGTATGTCAAGAAAAGTGTCATTGGTGGAAAAGATGTCCCACTGGAGGCTTAGGCCACTGTGGTGAGGTTTTTCAAGAAGTCATCCAAAAGCATCGCATGCACTCTCAATGGTTTTTCACTGCCTATTCTGGAGTGGTTTTATACCTAAAAATTTTCTTACAGTCCTTGGAATTCCAAGGGGCTAATACTCCCAGAAACCTCCATGGGTTTAAAACTCTTCCCAAGCTCACAAAACAGGTGCCACATTTGAGACTCAAACCTGAGCCTATTTGAGCCTCAGAGCTCATGATTTAAGCTGTTTGCAGGTCCTTGGGTGTCCTGGAGAGAACCCAAGCTTACACATGTACACATGACCAATGCAGCATCACGAAGAGACCAAGAACCCCAGGGCTCCCATTCCACTACCATCCCACCACCATGACAAATGCAGGAAGCGGCTTCTTACTGCTCTGAACACCAGCTTTCCAGCTTGCCAGACGGCAAGATTCCTTAAGAAGATCTCTTCTCCCCATTCCCGGAGGAGGGCTACATGGTATGGAAATGAAGACAGGACTATACAAACCATCTGTCTACGCAGTCATAGGGACCAGAAAAGCTCTGGATAGTGTACCCAGGAGGTCCACCTCTACCAGCCCAGTTCCTCAGTGGGGAAGTAGACTACACCACCTTTAGAGAGGGCTGAATAAGCTTGATCTCTGCTGCTCTGAAGCATTGCTAGTGTTTGACATAGACTCTCTGAATGAATGATGTCCTTTTAGTTTGCCTTCCCTAAATCCTTGCCACATGACGGTATGGGCTGCTGAATTACTGCTCCCCAAAGAGTTCTTTACCCAGAGTCCTTGGAACACTTTCTGCGAGTCCAAAACCTGATCATATTATCAGTAAGTAGGATCCCAGTGCAGGCCTCGATCCAGCTGAATAGACACTGTTTCTCCAGGTGGGAAGGTTGGAAGGTGGAGGAAGGCATCAGATGCTAAGTTGTATGCAATATGGTGGCCAGTCTTCCATTGTCGGTGGTACTTACTGGCCACGTGATGATAGACATGGCACCACTATCTGTAAGTCTGGCTTGATTCTCTGAGTAACAGTCATGGAAGTATTTAGGCTGTTCAGACAAGGAAGTGGGAAGAAAGTGTGTGTGTGTGTGTGTGTGTGTGTGTGTGTGTGTGTGTGTGTGTGTGTGTGTTCCTGTGTGTATTTCTGTATATCTGTTTCTGTTTTGATGTATTTGTGTGACCATGTATATGTGTCTGCATGCCTGTTTGTCTGTGTAAATGTTTTTGTGTGTCTCTATGTGTCTGATTCTCTGTAAATGTTTGTGTGTCTTTATATGTGTCATGTGCTTGTGTGTCTGTATGTGTCTAAATGTATGTCTCTGTGAGTGTTTCTGTATCTGTGTCTCTGTGTATATGTTTGTCTCTGTGTTTACATGTGTACGTGTGTATTTCTGTATGTTTGTGTGTGCATCTGTGCTTATGTTTGTCTGTGTGTCTGAATAGGTTTGTGTTTGTCTCTGTGTATATTTGCCTGTATGTTTGCATCTCTCTCTCTCTCTCTCTCTCTCTCTCTCTCTCTCTCTCTCTCTCTCTCTCTCTGTGTGTGTGTGTGTGTGTGTGTGTGTGTGTGTGTGTGTGTGTGTGTGTGTTTCAGATATGCTTCGTATAGCCTGTCTGTCTGGAATGGGGTTAGCTGAGATGGCAAGATGGTTCCCCAGCAGGAGAGGAGTGGGCATAAGCTTAGCAGGTGAGGAACACCAGATATGTGACACAGATGTGCTCACCAGAGGGTTCTGCTCCTAATACAGAAAAGTATATAATAGACAATCCCACTGTGTGAGAGTAAGTGGATCAGACAGTGGTTCTACAGATGATCGTGTGAGCACAGAAGACAGTCTGTGGAGACTGCTGATGGCCTGGACATTGGGGCGATGGCTAGCAAAGTGAGGTCATGAGACAGAAGAAACGGAGCAGAGTAGGGGAAGGAAGTTATCCATCCATGAGGAAAGTCATCCAGAGCAAGCCGGCACACCTGCTGTGGTATTTGCAAATGTGTATGAAGAGATGGTTGAGAGACTTTGATAAAATGCTATTTTCTACACAAGATGGTAATAGTACATGTCTGAGAGGACCATCTTGAGGATCAGACGGTGGCATTGCAGGCCAGGATGAAGAAGCCATCTGAGCTCACATCTACTGGGAGACGCAGGGGCGGGTGCCTCTCCGCTGACACCCAGCCTGGTGTCTTTCTTGTACACTCCAACTGCCTTGCTAAATAAGCATGAACCAGACAGGATTGTGATTGACTTGCTGTACACATCGATCATTAGCCATTCTCCAGGGCTACAAGTGTGGATCAAAACAGATGACAGCCCCCTCACTGTAGGTGGGAGACTTTCACCCTGTCAGCCAGGAGCTCAGCAATCACAGCAGCAAAGCAGCCATCTCATTCCATTTTAAAAATAACCGGAAGGCCCACTTGAAGTGCATGTGTGACAAGGGCCAGGCTGATGGGTGAGCCCGTTGGATGAGTCTGACATGAAGCTGTCTGTGGTCAGACAGGCGTAGTCATGCCCAGGAGACCTGGGAGAGCTGAGCAAGTGGCTCTTTCTGTACAAAGTGACTTCACTCATGGATACTCCTCTTCCCTCTCTGCTCCCTTCCTTCTGTCTCTTGACTTTACCTTGTACAGAAAGTCATTCTTGTTAATACCTCCCTCAGCCCTGCATCAGCAGCCTTTTCACAGACCAGGAAACTGGGGCTCAGAGAGATGAGGGAGCATCCTCCAAGTTTGAAGGCAGGTAATGTGGTAGGGTCACGATTAAAAAGCACTCTACAGTGAGGTGGCTTTTGAAGGGCAGGTTCCTGTAGATTGCTGGGTTTGTTTAATGTGAGCCCCAAAATGCCTACCTGATCCCCAGTACTATCTAAACCACAATGTATATTTTGGAATTACATCTGCGATGGGATATGTGATTCACAGGTCCATTCGCCACTCAAGTGGCTTGGGATGTGTTCTTGCTTTGTCAGCATGAGGTTCTGAGTTCCAAGCCATCGAAAAAGCTGGTCAGGGCTGCTCTTACCTGTAACATCAGCATTGGGGGTGTGGAGACAGGCAGATCCCTAAAAACTCACTAGTCAACTAGCCTCTCCGCCCCCCCCCCCAAAATGGTGCATTTCTGGATCACTGAAAGATGGTCAAAAGGCAACAAGGCAGAAAGCAATAGAGGAAGACATCTCATCCCCTGCTCTGCACGCACACTTTCCATAAAAGGTTCATGCTGGAAGTATTTGTCCATGTCCCTGTGGAGACTCCTAGAAAAGAGAAAACACACCACCGCTCCTGTGCAGATTGTCTGTGACTACTGTAAGTCTGGGCAGCTGACCTCTTCTTCCTCTTGCACTTAAGGGCCCAGCAGTAGGACACAAAGGATCTTGGTCTTGTTGTCACTCCCATCTCTCTGTGAATGCTCAAACTGTGAAAAAACTCCTGATGGCCAGTTCAGCCTCTCTGGGTAGGGAACTCAATTCCTTACCAGTCCACTAATAAATAGCTTCAACTGTGAGTAGCTATATACTGTCTTCTTCAAACTCAAATTATGTAAAGGCCCCAAAGAAGGAAGGTATCTACTCCCTGATGCTAAAAGTGACCCCTAGGCATGGGATACTGCCTACCTTCTTTTTCCTGGCAGCCCTTTGACAAGTTGAAAACGACATAACTCTGAACCTGTTTTCACTCTGAAGTTGATGTTTGAACTTGTTGAAAAGAGTCAATTTTCTGGCTAAAGAGATGGCTCAGCAGTTAAGAGCACTGGCTGCTCTTCCAGAGGTCCTGAGTTCAATTCCCAGTACCCACATTACAGCTCACAACTCCAGTTTCAGGCAATCCAACACCCTCACACAGACAGGCAAGACATTATTGCATATGAAATAAAAAATAAACATGTTTAAAAAATAAGAAAAAAAGAAAATGGTCAGTTTTCTCCTTCAATATTAGAGCTGAGAACTGACTCTAAAATTCGAGTAGAGTACAACCAGGAAACCCTTGAATGAGATCAGGGGATTCTTTGTTTCCATCCTCTGCTTCCATGTGCAGTCTTGAGTTGCCAGGGACAGACAGAAAGCACTGAGGAGCTGGTGACTTCTCTGGCCCAGGAGCTCCCAAGGTACAGCTCTGGCTCCCTCACCCTGGGCATGTACACTTGATATTTCTGCACCCAGCTTTGCAAGCCTGGGGGAGCTTGTTGCATTGCCCACTGAGTGATGTGGCCTGGCCCTCCTTCCTCTGTCTTGTTTGTCTGCCCCTCTGAGCTCACTGGAATCCATGGGCTTGATAAGGAGCTTTCTATGCCTCCATTCAAGTGTTCACAAAATTTGTTTGAACAGGAGAGAGTCAAGGACAAAAGCTTATCTCGGGCTCTGGAGAGCAGCAGAACTGACAAGCTGAACGGCAATGAATTAATCAGCATGCTCAGAGCATGGCACTTGAAGTGACTGTATGCCTACCTTCCTGATTGCCCTCAGCTAGAGCTCTCCCTGTTACCCTAGAAGGTAGTGCAAAGACTTTAGAGTGCACCTCATGGGGTCAATGCATTGTACTCAACTGCAGAGTCACACACCATGAAGAGGTACGGGGGAAGTGAGGAAGAGATAGGGGAGGGGGAGGGGAAGCTAGGGAAGGATACAAAGGAAGGACAGAGAAGGAAGGAAGGAAAGAAGAAGACAGGAGGAAAGGAGGGAGAGAGGAAGGAAGGGAGAAGGAGAGGGGCAGAGGACAGAAAAGAAATCCAGCTTGCTTTCCAAGGACTGGTGTTTGAGTAGACACCCCAGTTGCCAGGATAAGCTGCAGTGTAAGTTCCCAGAGAACAACAAGCTTTCCTGGGTTTTTGGTAGAGAGTGGCTCAGGTCCATCCCAGACACTGGCCTCTGTATGTAGTCCTGTGTCATCCTCAGATCTGGAGATTTGCTCATCTTCATTCATCTCTTGGACTTTGTCAGGAGTCTGCTCTCAGCTGGTCACTGGGCCAGCAGCCAGGCACACAAGATGGAGATACAGGCCTATAGGATGCACAAGGCCTTTGCCTCTCCATTTCTCAATTCCTCCTCATTGACAGCCAAGGAGCCTTTCTGCCCAGTGGCCAGAGCTCTTGAATGCATCTGAACCCCTAGGAGGTTTCTCTTCCCTTTCTGGAGTCCTCATGGTGAAAGAGAATCAACTGTAAACCAGCTAAAGCCAAACAGGTGGTCTGTCTGTTAGTTGCTAGGTTGGAGGGCAGAACATACTGTTCTGTTCAGGCACGCACACATTGTCACCAGCGTTAAACTGCTCGCTCTCTCTGAGCTCTCCTCAGTTACTCACCAAAGGGCATCTCTGGCCTCAAACAAGCTCAAGACTTCTACACGCTTTAAGGCAATTCATTGAGCAACAGCTTTCTGGTAGGAAAGTCTGCGGGGCCATTCTCCCATTGGCTCAGATGGTAAGTGGTACTTTAAGAGAATCCAGGCATTGTGCTACTCAGACTTAGCGTTGCTCACTCTGATGAAACACCAGACTGAGCACCTAAAGAGAGAAAGGGTGATTTTGATCAGACCCTCAGGGATTTCCTTTATCTCACATCATGGCAGCCAGGATGCAGAGAGAGAGAGAGAGAGAGAGAGAGAGAGAGAGAGAGAGAGAGAGAGAGAGAGAGAGACAGAGACTGCCTGGGCTCCAAGTTGGTTTTTCTCTCCTTTCCCCTTTCATTCTATCCAGGATCCCCACCCTATAGCATGATACTGCTTACATTCAGCGCAGATTTATTTCTCTTCTCTGTAGTTGACTGTGTCTGGAAAAGCCTCACAGACATACCCAGGGGTGTGCTTTCCTGATTTCCCAGGTCATTCTCTACTCAATCAAGTTACTATCATGATCAGCAGTCACAGGTAGATTTTTAGCGATAATGCTTTTGCACAGTTAGCCGGATATGGTGGGAACATGATTTCTACATGTACTGGGAGATAATGATTTCTACATGTACTGGGAAATCAGAACATCGCTGTGGCTTATTGTGTTGGGACATTTGCTTTAATGCTATGTGTGGAAAGGCAGCGTGTTATCTCTGAGGTATGTCCATAGTCTTCATTGCTGTGGAATACATGAAGAATCATGAAGACAAAGTGCCTGGGTTAGCTCAGAAAGAAGCCTTGGTTTGGGTCCCATGTATAGTCTTGAGCTAATCACCACTGCAAGGCAAAGCTGCACTCTGATGCATCCATTCCCAGATCTGGGTCTAGGGCCAACTGCACCTGATACCAGAACTAGGTGTCAGCAGGTTTCCTGAGGAATGCCTAAGGCTACAGAAAAGAAGGGAACGCTTGCTGAGTTTCAGAAAGCAGTATCCAGAAGAGTTTCTGGGTTAGAGGGTGCCTGCAACAACAGCAAATTCATAAATCTTTGGTCTTTAAAAATCTGGAGTCTGGGGCATGTTTACATGCCCAACCTTCTCAGATATCCTTACTGATGGTGTCCCAAAGAGTCATGCTCCTTTCTTCCCTTGTAAGTAGAACCCAACTTGGAGAGATCCAGAGATCCGAGCTGCAGGAAAGATGTATCAATCATCCTGGTTGATACAAACATCTGGTTCTCAAACTTCACATGCTCATCTCTCCTTATGTACTAGCAGGTAGGACAGGGGCTGCTGGTGACAGAAGGGACTGTGGAGAGGGAGGATGCTCCAAGTGAAAAGACCAGGCGAAAGGCCATCTTCACAAGGCTCAACGTGAGGAGAGAAGCAGCAAACAAGGATGGTGGCCCTGGGACTGGACAGAAGGGCACATGGGAGGGTCAGCATCACAGGGACAGAGGCAGGAAGACTTGTCAGTGGATTGGCTGTAGGGGCTAAGAATGTAAATAGTGGCTCCCTCCTCCCCCAAGAAAGGGGAGGCTCCTAGAAATAGAGAGCTGTGAGGGACAAGAGCTTTCTGTGGAAGTGAGCTCAGCTGTGTGTATGGAAGAGTTGGCAGTGCTTCTGTTGGGTTATGTGGCGGGCACATGGGAGACGAAGAGAGGCTGGAACAGAAAGACAGATGACCTTCCAAAAGCAGAGCTGTGTGAGAGGCCAGGAAAGGAGAGGTCCAAGAGAAGAACTGTGGCTTATACATCAAGGGAACAAGTCAAGGGTGGGTACTATATGGGTTAGGATGGGAAAGAGGAAGCCAGATCAGAATGGACTTGAACCACGAAACTCCACCTGAGACTTCCACCCTTAGTTCAAGGGCTGAAAACTTCCAGCACAGTGGACTTTCGGGCTCAATCACTCTGCCAGGGATTGGGAGTTTTTTTGTCTTTCTGATTAGTGAGTTCATTTCACCTCGCTGTAAACTCGAGTCAGGTCAGCAGAAACAAGCTTCACACAGGACCCGAAGCACCAGATGGAGGCAGGCACTTCTCTTCTTGTCTCTCATCTGTAATACAAAGGGACTTTCCCCCAGAAGCCCCTTACTGCTCAGGTTCACCTCAACCTCACGGCTGGAGATGGAAGTAGGAAGTCCGTGGTAGACCCCATGTTCCCCAAGGGTAGCCATGGACCAACAACACCCCCTCCCCAGCCCTACAGAATCAGAATGTCTAGGGTTGAGCCCCAATCTAAGTTCAGACAAGCCTTTCCATGGGAGTTCTGAATCAGGTTCAAGTCCATGAGCCTTTCAAGCCAACAAACAAAAGGCCCTGGTTGGATGGTGGTTTTAGGACTTGGTTTTCAAAGCTCAGCAAGGGCCAGGGAGAGAGATGGGTCAGTGGTTAAAGTGCTAGGCACATTGGCCTGACAGACTCCATCAAATCCCTGGAACTGCAAAAAGATAGACGTCATGGTTTATACCTGTAATCCTAGCACTCCTAGGGAACATCACGAGTGAAGACAGGTAAATTCACTAGAAGGGAGCAGCTAGCCTGGGGTATGCAGCCGCAGAAACAAGAGAGACCCTGCCTCAAGGTTGTGGAAGGTGAGGCCTGACACTCTAAAGTTTCTTCTGACCTCCATATGTATACCATGGCAATATGAACTTATACAGTCTCTCTCTCTAACACATACACACAATTAATTAATTAATCAATTAATTAATTAATTAATTGTTAAAAAGACATGCCAGATGATGTGCAGAAGACATGGCGTGCGTTCTTCTCAAGGGTCTTTCTAGCCACAGCTGGTCTCCTGGCTCCTTTCCTTCTCTGGCCTCCTGAGTGAAACTTCCTCTCTGTCCCTGTAAAACCAGAATTGAGCATAGTTTTGAGCTCTGAGTTCTTGCAGCTTTCCCATCCATTCATCCTTGGTGGCAGATGCCTCCCAAGAAGTCTACCTGCGCATCCCCTTCCCGAGCACAAAAAGTCCTAAACCCTCCACGCGAAGTGCCGTATGCTGAGTCGTCACTGGGGAGCACAAGGCCAAGGTTTTCGATGTGCACGTCAGACAGAGCATTGCTTGCTGCTGGCTGTGCCTAGGGTGAACTGTGTCACTGGACAAATTATCTAATGTCACCAATTATCTACTGTCATCAAGGCTCCCTGGATGTTAAATATAAAAAGAATTTTGTGAGCACTACTGTCATCTTAACTTGAGGTAAAGTACCTAGTGTGGGAGACTCTATGATTGCTATATAGCCTGAGGTAAGGTGCCTAGTATGTGAAATTCTGTGATAGCTGGTCTCTAGCCCACCGGGTCCTATTGTTGAGCGTCACCTGTTGAGTATCACAAACTAACACGTTGGGTGGGTATTCTCTTGGGGAGATCTCCTTTCCAGGAATGGGTGAACTTTTCACAGGGGGTGGAGATCAGGCAATTTGGCCTAAGGCTGCCTTGATCCTGCCTGCCCTGGCCAGTCAGATCCTAGTACACAAAGGGTTAGCTACTGCCATCTTTGCTGTAGACAATTTCCAGGCATAGACTAGGGGGAAGGCAGTCAGCTACCAAGGAACAACAACTTTTCTAGAAGATTGCTTTCTGTGTGACAAGCTCCTCTCTGTCCTTAAAATGGCAACGTAACATAGCTGCTCAGAAATGCCAGATGTTACCCCCTCCCTGCAGGGGGTGCTTCATGGTTGACATTGCTACCAGCAATAGATTAGGTACTCCCAAGACTAACCTAGGGCCTGGCACACAGGAGATGCCCAAGTCTTTGGAGGAATTCCTTCCTTCACACACATGGTCCTGTTGCCAAGGAGATGATGATGATGATGATGATGATGATGATGATGATGATGGCGGCGGTGGCAGCGATAATGACAATGACTGTCTTGGTTCTAGATTCATCAATCCTGCCTTCAGCTCTGGATGGAGGATGGGAGGCCTGTGGGTCAAGGAGATTGGTTAAGATGAGTGGATTTATAGAGGGGCAGCTAAAGAAGTAGCCAGCAGGAGTGAACACATCATGAGATCATGGGTTTTAGCTTCTTGCTTCTGCCAAGATGCTCTAGGCTCTGTGTAAAAGAGGCATCTGGTCCTGCCACTACACATGTGACTAGAGCCCAGGTCATCATTAGAGAACCATGAGCAAACACACAGAATAAGCCATGGCTCCAGCATCATCTTGGGGTGGCCTGGGGTGGTAGCCTATCATTTCTAATTACCACTTTTCTTAAAACTCCTGTCCTATGTCAGCAATGCACTCATAACACTGTGTAGCTGGCAGGAGGCAAAGGCTGTGGAGTGTGGTATTTGGTCACGTCAGCTCTTTTTTGTCTTGCAGATCTGGAGAGAAGGATGAGGGAAGACCAGGATCAAATGTCTTAGATTGATCACTGAACCAGACCGTGTCCTTTGGGCCCCTCCCTTTTCTCTAACATTGTTAAAGAACCCAAAATGCCAGAAGCATATACTACCTTGCAGACCAAGCCAACCAAGCAGGAAGACTGTCCATGTGTGGGTGTGGAAATCTTTCTTTACCAGCAAAGGTAGAGGCTGGTATCCCAGCCAGGTGTATTCCAGAAACTTTGAGCTTGTCAAGGATCAGATTTAAAGAAAAAAAGAAGAAGAAGAAGGAGAAGGAAGAAGAGGAGGAGGAGGAGGAGGAAATTTCTTTTACTATTTTAAATTTCTTTATTTAAAAAAAGAAAAAGGTTGAGGAGATGACTCAGTTGGCAAAGCACTGGACTCAGTGTGAGGACCTAAGTTTGGATCCCCAGAAGCCATATAAAACTCAGGGGTGGTGATATGCACTTGTGGTCGCAGAGATGGTGATATTCCTATCTCCCAGTAGAGACAGATGGATCTGTGCAAGTGAGGTCAGCTAGTCCAGCCATGTGGTGAAGTTCCAAGCCAATGTTTGCTTCAAACAAAAGATACAAGGGACCTGAGAAATAACAACTGAGGCTGTCCTCTGATCTCTGGGAACCAGAAACACACGCGTGTACACACACACACACACACACACACACACACACACACACACACACACACAAGTGAAAGGAACTCAGTATGGCTACAATTTAGTAGGTAATGAAGGGAGCCCTAGTCAGTGCTCAGGGTAGTAAAATCATTTACCCATAGACCATCAAAATGAGCAGCAGGCTTTCTGTCTCCTGAGTTTTTCCTTCTTTCTTTCTACTTGCCTTTCCTCTCCACACACAAGGCTCATAAAGACAGCATCATTCAGAAACATCCAGCTCTCTTCTTCTAAGTTTCCAATGAAACATTTGCTTGTAGCTGACAACTATTAATAATTTAAAGGGCCCACTCTTCTGAACAATGATCCAAATTAATCTATCAGCCACTTGGGGATATTTGCATAAATTTGTCAGTGGCTCTTTAACATTCTTTTCCCACTGAAGATTTCTTGTGACCCTCACACACCATTAATGAGCAGGAGAGGATTTGGTGATTGTATGGGCTTCCCTGGTCTGTATATTTGACAAACCACCACTGGGAATCACTTAGGAGGTGAATAAGGTAATTCCTTCTGATTTCTGCAAGCTGCCGAAGTTACAGGAGAAGTGCAATTACTTTCAGATCCCTCTACATACAATTTACTAATAAGCTACAGAATGGGGAAACATGTAATTAGTAATTACTCTAGTATGTGGTGATCTGGGGCTTACCCAGACAGTCTGTGGCTCTATAATCTGCTGGCAGAAAAGAAATGAACTCAGTATTAAGAAACAAGTCTGTTACACATCCATACACATCTACATCTTTTATTCTAAAAATTCTATTGCTTAATTTTTTGTTGCTGCACAGTGTGTGTGTGTGTGTGTGTGTGTGTGTGTGTGTGTGTGTGTGTGTGTGTGTGTGTATGTGTGTGTTAGGGGTGGGATATATGCTGTGCATAGCATGAAGTATATATGGAGGGCAGAGAACAACTCAGGAGAATTGGTTCTCCCCTTCCACCATGCTTGTCCTTGGGAGTCAAACTCGGGCAGAAGGGACCTTTACCCACTGAGCCAGCTTGTTGGTCCTTTGTGTGTGTGTGTGTGTGGGGGGGTGTTCTTATTTATTTGGGAGACTGGGTATTATGAATCTCACAATGACATTGAACGTCTTGTCTCCAATTTTCTGAGTGCTAGGATTACAAGGATGTACCACCTGTCTAGTGCCAAGAATGGAAGCTAGGCTCAGTGTGTGCTAGGCAAGTGCTCTGCCCACTGAGCGGCAACCCCGGGCCTGAGCCTGATATCTCTGAAAGGAGTTGCTGAGCCAAATCTACTGCCGTGCATACTCTTGCTATGGGTTTGCAAAATCACAGATACAACACAGGAGAAGTAACCTCCTGTGTATGGATTCAAAGTGTGGTGGTTTGAATAAGAATGGCTCCCATAGGCTCATATATACATTTGAACGCTTAGTTACCTGGGCGCGGTACTGTTTGAAAGGAAAGAAGGATTAGGAGGAGTGGCCTTGTTGGAGTAGGCATGGCCTTGTTGGAGGAAGTTTGCCCCTGGCGGGTGGACTTCAAGGTTTTGAAAGACCACTCCAGGTCCAGTCTTTGTTTGTGGATCAGGATATAGCTCTCAGTTCATTCTCCAGCACCATGTCAGCTGCTGCCATGCTCTCTGCCATCATGTCCCCTGCTATGAGGATAATGAACTCCGGAACTGTAAGTAAGCCCCACGAATGCTTTGCTTTATAAGAATTGCCTTGGTCATGGTGTTTCTTCAGAGCAATAGAACAGTGACTGAGACACAGGCCTATGCAGGACTCAGTACCCAAAAGGACTTGTTGATGTAATAAGAACGAGAAGCGAAGGAAGAGGAGAAACACAGATTCAGTGAACGCCTGATTCTGAAGGCTGGTTCAGCACGTTATGCATGTTATCATCTTTACAATAATTACGCCCTTTTTGTAGCAGAAGAAATAGAAGTGAAATTCAGGTACATCCCTGGGTTTCTTGGCTAAAATCACTCTCAGCCTCAAGGGGACAGAGCTGGGGTACCACCCTGGGAAAGTCTGACTTTAAGAACAATTAACTCCCAGTGTACCAGGGGACTGTTCTCGTGGCTGTGACTGTATTCTGAACGAAATGGCCTACATCAAAACTCTAAAAGAGGGTGATTTGGTGCCATTGGTAACAGAATCCTGAAGCCTATTACTTTCCTCCAGCCATTTCAACTCTAAGAGTTTAGCCCAAAAAAGCATACCATCCCCCAAAGAAGAGTTTATACACAGAGCTGTTCAACAATAATATTTGTAACAGCAAAACCCAAGGAACGAACTGCAACATATCCTAACATAATACTAAACAAGAAAGCTGCAGGTCTACCCATGGAAATAGCAACCAGGAAATACACTGAGGAAGAGATGTTAACATAGAAGAACTTAGTGATGGAGAGCCAGACCAGGTTCAAAATTGTGTATATGGTGAAGACTCATGTAAGAGAAATAATATTTATACAAGACAGCCTGTGTGTGGTAGGTTCACAGGTGGCTTTATTTTTTAACGAACAGCTTCAAAAGATGTACTTCGTATACCAAGATAATCACCCCTTCACGGTGTAATATTTATAATTTAGTGTATTCCCAGAATTGTATAGTCATTATCACTATCTGATGAAAATTTCATAATCTCATCTCTCTCCCCTCCCCCAGCCCCTAGTGAACATGAATACATTTCTGTCTCTATAAATCTGCCTATTACAGACACTTCATATAAATGGCATCATGATATGCGGCTTTTTGTGACTGGCTTCCTAGACTTAAACTCCAACATGGAGAAGATTTATAGCTGTGCTTTCCTCTGAGGGCTTCATGGGTTCAGATCTTCCATGTAAGTCTTTAATCCATTTGTATGCAGTGTGAGGGAGGGATCCAGCCTCACTGCTTGTGGCTATCCAGTTACGCTGGAAGCATTGGCTGACCTGCCTGCTCTTTCCTGTGTCTTAGTATTCTTGGTATACAAAAATCAAATGTACATAACTATAAAAATAATAGAGATAGATAGATAGAAATGATAAATAGATATAAAATAGATGATGAATAATAGATAGATAATAGATGATAGATAGATAGATAGATAGATAGATAGATAGATAGATAGATAGATATGCTTTCTTCCATGCCACAGTGCATGCCATTCCCTGTTCAGCAGAATAGTATTCCATCTGATGCTTTTGCAGGAGTCAGTCCTGCCAGGTGAGTCCTGGGGATTGAACTCAAGTCATCAGGCTTGTTGGCAGACATCTTCACCCAGTGAGTCATCACTCTGGCCCTATAATGAGTATTACTAATGTAAACATCAATGAACGGCACACATTCAATCCTCTGAGTCTATGAGGAGAAGTGAGATTGTTGCTGTTGACATTGTAACATTTTGAATGGCGGCTAAAGTGCTTGAGCTCTCTCCTCATTCTGTGATGCAGGAAGAGTCCTGTTTGTCACATCCTGACAGCGCTCATTAGCTTTCTTTTTTATTTAAACCACACCAGCAGATGTGAACTGGTATTTTGTTACGGTTTGGATTTGTATTTCCTACTAACGAACCATTCTGATCACTTTCTGTTCACTACTGTGTTATCTTCTCTGGAGAAACCTTTATCAAATTCCTTGCCCATTCCAAAGTGTGTACAGTTTCTCTATTTGTTACTGACTTGTAAGAGGTTCAGAATATACAGAGAAAGAGGGAGGATTCTAGAATCTTATTGTGATGAAATCTAGTCTGTTTTTCTCTTTGGTGCTTGTATTTTGGCCCAAGATATAAGAATCAGTGCCAAATCTGAGGTTGGTGAACTTATCTCATGCTTTCCTTTAAGTAGTTTTACATGTTCGGACACTGCTTTGCATGGGGCGTGGTGGCAGGGATCCAATTTCGTTCTTTTGTTTGTGGATACTCAACTGTTCCAGCAACATTTGCTGATTCTTATTGCTCTTATTGCATTGTCTTGGCAGGCTTGTCAAAAAGCAACTGACCACAGGTGGGGATATGGCTTAGTGCTTAATTAGCTGGTCATGCATACAGGGGGACCAGAGTTCGGATTTCCAGAACCCGTGTATATCCTGGGTACGCGCAGTAGCCAGTCTATAGTTCCATCCTCAAAAGGTGGAAAAAGGAAATCCTGGGTCAAGTTCTCTGGTGAGGTCAGCTGTATTAGTGAGTTACAGGTTCAGTTAGTAAGAGACGCCACCTCAAAAGTAATAAGGTGGAAAAGCAGTTGAGGATTCCTGACATCAACCTCTGGCTTCCAAATGCATGCACACACATGAACACAGGCACACACATGAGTACAGGCACTCACATACATGTGTGCCAACACATGTGAAAACAACCACAAACATTCATGGATACATACCACATACACGAACACGTGAAAAAAAGAAAAAGGAGAAAACAAACAAACAAACAAAACCATTCATTGACTATATATGGATAGATTTTATTTACGGACTCTGAGATCTATGCTATGGATCTATCCATTTATTTTTTGTGTCAGTATCACACAGTCTCTGTAGGAAATCTTGACATCAGGAAGTGGGAATTTTCATACTTGATTCTGTCTAGAGATCCTTTTTGGCTCTGTTGAGTGCCTTGTGATTCTATAAGAATCTGAAGATCAGCTTGTCAATTTCCATCCTAAAAGGCAGATACAATTTTGAGAGGGCTTTGCTGAATGTAGACATCTGTTTGCTGGGGACTGCCAGCCTGTTAACAAATGACGGCTATGCGGGCATCAAACCCTGGGGCTTTTTCTGAGCTGTAAGTGAGCCCTTCTATGCCTGGCAAAAGCAGTGTGGCTCCGTGGAATGCTGGGGCTGGCTTGGAAATTACTTCTATTGGAGACGACCTATTAGGGCACGACAGCAGCTCCCCCGAGGCCAGTTCTCAGCCACTCCACACACCACGAGGCTTCTATTACTTAGTCCAGCACAGCTTTAAATACCTCCGGGCACCCCCTCCACCACTTCCTGTGGAATAGTATTTCAGAGCCTAATAGATCTTCCTAGGGGAATTTTCTCTCTCACTTAGCCACATTTCTTTCTATGTCCAGGCCCACTGTTTCCTCAAGACCATACCATTCTGGACGGATCTACCCGCTTGGAGCTCCCATGTTTCACAATCTCAGAGGGAACCTTTCTCTTGAGTTGCTGAGCAAACTCTGGGTGTCACTTAATGAAGGCTTGCTAAGGAGACCTTTGTTAAGAGCTGTTGATGTGTTCTTACGCTCTTGAGGGTTCAGATGTGGCCAGTGCAAGCAAACACTGAATCCAAGAGGCTCCATGTCAAGAACTTGGAAGAGCCTCTTTGTAGTTTGGAATGAATGACTTGCACCCCTTTTATGAGAATGAGACTGGGGATATGGATTTTCCTAGGCTCTTGTAAGAAGGGCAAGTTGTCCCACATCAGTTCAGGGCCCGCTTAGCAAGCTCTGAGCGTCTCTAAGGCTAAGAAGGGCTCACAGGTTACCCTGGAGAGAGCCCAGGGGTGTGTGTGTGTGTGTGTGTGTGTGTGTGTGTGTGTGTGTGTGTGTGTGTGTGTGTGATTCAGAGGAGACCAATGGAGCTTGATCAAGTATCTTTTGAGTCTGGGATGTATACTGCTAACTTATCTTTATTTAACTTTCTATTCTTGATACCTTTAAGTGTTGGGGTTCTATGAGGAGGAGAATACACAAAGAGGAAAAGCCCAGGCTGTGCCATATGGCATGTACAGCCAGGCAGGAGCCTAGGCTCTCTTTGCTTCTCTCTGGTATACAACTGAGCCTGGTTTTCTTCACCTGTGAGATGGAGTAGACACATTACAGAGCTTCAGAGACTTGGGTAGGTGACTCTGGGTGGGCAAATCTCACTCCATAAATGTTACATTGCTTCCGTTCTTTCTGCTCCTAGATGGCTGATGAGTGCCATTTCTCCAAGCAATTTAGTAAGGCAACTGTCTCCAGTCCCTTTCCTCCCGGCCTCCTGCCCTGCACTGATAAGTTTTATTAGCAAAGAGGGAAGGGATTTTCGATGACTAAATTTTTTCTGTGCTTTTAGAGAGACATTGATGGAGCTGCCTGGTGCATCTGCCTGCTAGGATGGCCTGGTGTGCTCTGGGTTGGTTCTGGGGGTAGCGGAAACCTTGCTAGCTGGGGAGCGAGGGCAAGGTGATGTTATTCTAAAGGGGAAAGCCATACTTTAGGTTTATATACCCCAGGTGCTGGGGAAGCAGTTGGAATTTGCTCAGAAACTACGGTAACTGCTTGTTTGATAATAAGTAGCTGGAGACAGGAATGCCTTTGATGGATTCTTACCTGCCTTTCTGTTCTGCACAATAGGAACCAACTCTGTGGCCTCCCAGTGCTCTGCTGGTCTGCGATGAGATTGTGTGTGAACGGGGAGATACATACTCGTGTGTGTATATGCCCTTGTAGATATGCATGAATGTGTATGTATCTATGTTTGTTTTTGTCTATGGGAATGTGTGCACACATAAAGCCTGCATATTTATGCATGTATACATGTACATGGGTATGTGTATAGGTATGATTTTGTATGTGTGCATTGGGGGGGAATACATACTTATGTGTGCATGCAGCCATATGGATATGTGTGAATGTATATGATCACTTGTGTGTGCAAGTGTATCAGCATATATGTGAGTGTGTGGGCAACTGTGCATGTGTGTGGACACGGTATGTCTGAGTTTCAGAGCGGATGAACCCTAGAAGGATTTGTTTGTTTACATGTATGTGTTTGTTTCGACTTCCTTTTGTGCCAGATCAGTCACCCTGTGGACTTAAAGCTTCAGAAGTTAGAGGGACACACAGATGGGTGCCACACTCAGCTAGCAGCCCCACTCTGTGGGGTACATTGTAGCCTGCATTCTGAGTCTTCTGCCTCCCGTGGTTGTCAATCTCTTGTCTGCTGACCACAAGAAGCCTTCCAATTTATACTCTTAGCCTATGCTTCCAAGGGAAATCTTTCTCCAGGCTTTAGTCAATGTCAGTATTATGGATTCCATCATGGCCTGGCCCAATCTCTGGCTTCATACTGTACCGCCCCTCCCCCCCCCAAGAACCAGCAGGTGGTTGGTCTCCTCTATCTTCCAGGGCCTTGTGCTCTCAGGTACCTCATGGGGATTCAACCCATGTGTATGGAGAGAACCAATAAACATCACTCTTGGTGTTTTAGTGTTCCCATCTGCAAATTAAAGGGGAAAATGCCTCTCAGAGTGCTGGGGAATAAGTGTCGAGCAACACAGGGAATGGTATAGAGTGTCATAGAGTATACCCACCCCACTGCCTGGGGTCTGCAGGCACTGAGACTTTTGACTGCTCCTCACCTGCCATCAGGGTGGAGAGCTGACATGGGACTTGGAAGGTCCTGCTTGAAATCTCATTTCTACCTTGGGTGAAGCACTTCACACTCTGGGTTCATCTCCCTAACTGTGGGAGATCTCCTAAGTGCTAGGACCAGCCTCACAGATTGTACTGCACACCAGGTTCCAATCAAAGTTACTCAGACAAAAGAGCTCTAGAGACATAGCCCTGACCAGAGTCCGTGTGTGTGTGTGTGTGTGTGTGTGTGTGTGTGTGTGTGTGTGTGTGTGTGTGTAGAGCAGGTCCAGGAACTTGGAGCTGATAGTAGTGAGCAAAGCCTAGAGATGGGGGCCTGGGAACCTAAAACTGTGGCTGAACCTGCTGGGAGAAAAGAGTGACCCAATGACTTGGTGTGCCATTAACATTCTCTGCTGCCTCCCACACTGTCAGAAGCCTGGTGACTTAAAACAGTTCTCACTTGTTAGCAGTGGCTTGACAGGGTACATCCTATGGAAGATTTAACTGGAATCTCCACCCAGGCTGTGTTCTCATCTGGAGGTTCAACTGGGGTGACTTTTGCTTCCTATCTCCCTCAGGTCCTTGACAAAAACTTTTCTTTGCAGTTTTGGAGCTGGGCTTACCATTTATCTTCCTGGCCCCTGGCCAGTCTCAGTACCTAAAAGGAGCCATAGTGTACCAGAGTGTTCTAGAGGAAGAGGTTGGAGGCAGGTAAACTGGGGCCATGGGTAGCATTTTTAAGTCTCCTGCTCAAAAATGGAGGAAGAATGGAGATCATTGGGCAAGAGGCTCTACTAAGCATCAAGCACTGGGCACTTTGGATTTTAAGTCTCACAGTGGCTCAGAGGTTGATCTTGATCAGTCCAATGGCAGAGCACCAGGAAGTTGAGGAGGAAGCTAGAGTTTAGACAGACCTGCTGTACCTCCCAGCCAGCTGATCTGCTCAGCTATGGTCTGCCTATTTCAAGATCGTTGATTCCTGTTTGCAGAAACATTTTGTTTTTCCCCTGATTGAGAGATTGTCAAGTTATGAGGCTGACTTCCAAGATGTGATTCTCTTGTCTCGGTGTTAGGGTCTGTTTTGTAAGGATGATCCGATAGCTCTCAAGCTCTGGATGTCCTGAGAATGAAAGAAAGAAAGGCTCTTTACATACCAAATAGAACCCAAATGTCAGCCCTACCAGAGCAGAAGCCAAAGCCATGCCCTGTTCTTGGCCACACTGCCAGGTCTAGAGATGCTCTCTCAGATAGTACAAGATACTCGCTAAATATTTGTTCAGAGGATGAGGGAATAAGCCCTTGACTCAGGGGAAACTTAACTCTAATATCAAAGCGAACTCATCTCTTTGAAAGTACATTCCCACAAAGCACCAGTGGAGCCCAGGATGATTCTACCCGCTTCGATCACCGGTCTTCTTACATGCCTGGGCCGAGAAGGTAAAATGACTCACGTTTACAATAATGGCCAAGAACATCCGTGCACATGACTCCTCCAAGTCTGAGAGTGAATTAACCCATAACCACTGCAATCAACGCACAGGTGAGGATCCGTATAGACTCTGCTGGTTTTCTAACCCCCACACATGGGGGTGCAGGGCCTTTGCTGGCTCCCGAGCCTGTGTGATTTACACAGTAGCCTTCATGAAACAGGCTCGTGGAGGGAGTTCTCCTCCAGGCAGTGATGGTGCTGATTACCAGTTCACCTTCATACTCCTGCAGGAAGCACTGATTGCAGCCAGACAGTGACTAGAGGCTGGGCTTCCTCCCCTGCTGGAAGGGGGTGGAAGATGTCTGAGGGCATTCGCCACCGCATCCCTTCTGATTAATCAGGCTGTTCCAATCTGTGTGGGAGAAGAGCTCCAGGAAGGAAATCTGCCTGGAGAGTCATTCTGTGTCTCATGCCTGTGCGGGTGAACTCAGAGGCAGAAGCCCCCGTGAGGACCCTTAGGATGGGGACACTCTTTGTGTAATAAAAGTGACAGATACACAGGGCGTTTTACTTCCCAGGGATTGTAAGGAGTCAGAGAATCTAAGGACCAGCTTTTGTGCTTTGCTTTTGAGAGAGGTCGTTTTAGACAAAAATCTCACTAGCTAGCCCAGGCTATTTTCTAACTTGTGATCCTCCGAAGTGTTAGGGTGACAGTTCTTTACCATCACATTTGGCATCAAGGTGATTTTATGGAAAGGTAAATGTTTAACCTTTGGGCTCTCCTGTGTTCATGTTTAACACTATTTCTACTGTTTATTCGTTCTTGAAATTGGAGAGCTATGAGGCTGTGAGTGTTTTGTGGCCTTTTTGTTGTTGTTGTTGACAGAAACACTGTAGAACATGATTGGGTCCCTTAGTGGGTTTTGGATGAATGGCACCATAGCCCCTCATTGACCAATCCCCAAGGATAGTAACAAAGGGCAGTGTGGTCCTGCTGTGCTGTGAGCGCGATCCCAGGTTCACGTGTTGGAAATGTGATTACTCCACACAGCCATGGGAGGGTGCCCAGCTTATGACGTTTACACCCCACCATGGTGGATGGGTTTTTACCCATTCTAAAAGAATTTGAGGGCACAAGACAGATCACTAGCTACCTCTCACTATGTGGTGCCCTGTGCTATATTCTAGAGCAGCAAGTGGGGCCTTACCAGATGCAGCCTTTCATCATCACACTTGCTTGCTTCCACGAGCTTAAGAAATAGACCTCTGTTCCTCCTACTTTACCTGGTCTGTCGTGTTCTATCATGGTGGCAGATATGGACTAGGGTGTGTCCTATAGAGACTCTTTTAGAATGTTGCTGATGTTAAATGGGGAATCCTACAGAGATATTCTTCCAGGCAACCATCAGGGAACTTGCTAGTTTTATCAAAAATTGTGGAATTACATAAAGAATCCCATCATCCAGGCCATGCGGAGTCTGAAAGTTCTAGTGATGTGGTCTTTGCAGAGGAGCCAGAACTTGGGCAGGGAAGAGTCACTTGGCTGCAGGGAAAAGGGCAAGACATGGCAGGGCTACTGTCCAGTCTGGACCCTAGGCTTCAGATAAGTCTGTCCCCAGTGCCTCCTAGCTTCACGGCAGCTGTATCGGGATCTTCTTCTTGTACTGCATCTGTGCTTCCTTCACTGACCTTCATCTCAGTCCCATTGAGCCATCATCACCTCTGGTCCTTTGAGGGCTCTTCCTGCCACTCTAGACCAAACCATTAAGACACTAAGACTTTCTAGAAAAAAAAATTAAAAAGAGAATCTCATTCTTTGTCTCAGTCATGGGTCAATAACCTCTCTCTCTTCAGAAGACAGGTTGAGCACAGATCTAAAACCAAGGGTGCCAGTGAGGCAGAAGCTCTGTGAAAGGCAAGGTCCCTCCTGGTCTCAGAACATTTGCAGCAAACCACCCAGAAGCCTGCCAAGCAACTGAGGAGTTTTTAATCATTGTTTCTCTCTTCTGGGGAGGATAAAAAAAGTCATTTGTAGCCTGGCAACAAAGACCTGTGTGTTCTTCCCCCATGCCAAGCCGTAAACACCGGCTCCCTCAGCTCAGCATAATGCTGCTCAAATGCCACAACCAGGAAGTCCTGGGGCAGCCCAGGAGGGCTGCTGACACCAGCAACACCAGCAGGCCTGGGTGCATGATGCAGAATCTGGCAGAGCAATGGGACCCATGGGCTTTTGGGGCAAACTCAAGAACTTGTCAGAGAGCCCCATACTTCAGCCAGCACAAGGACTCCCTGCAGGCCCAAGGCAGTGTTTCTTGTTAGGCAGCTATGGGGTTGGGAGCCCGGGGGATTTAGGTGTGCTGTGGGGAGGGATGCAGGTGTCCCCTGGGCTAGATGCGTCCTTCTTCCTACTGTTCAGGCCATATTTTTCTTCTTAATCTTTGTCCTACTCTCTGGTGGATGGTTCAGGTAAATACCTTCCTCCCAAGAGGCATCATGGACTCCACTGGTTTCAAGAAAAGTTCCTTTGAGGCTAAAGAAGATACGCATGGAAAGTATTCATGGAAGTGAGTGTGCCCCAACCTCTCAACACCCCCATATGGGGGTCCGACAGTGTAGATATTAAGGATGTAGACAGGGATCGGATTTCCTGGACGCAAATCCTCAGTACCAATGGAGTAGGCGTGGCAAATTAATTCCTGTTCCAAACTTGTATGTCCTAAGGCCTGGAAGGCTTGTCCTTAGTACTAAAATGATGACAGCCAGTAGTAGTATTACTCTTTTTAAAATGTGTGGCAGCAGGCAAGTGACATTTATATTGTAGCTACCACGCCAGAAGAATGTGGCTGTGCTCAAGTCATAAATCTTCCTCCCCTCAGGTAAGTCAAACAATTTAGTTGAGATACTGCATTGGATCCACTTAGTGGAGTTCCTGGCACCATGTTCATTCTATATACATATCAGATGAGGGCTGGTGAGATGACCAGCGCCAGAGCATTTTCCTGGTGCATGTGAGGCCCTGGATCCATTCTCAGATCTGAAAAAAAAATTAAAATTAAAAAGTTGTCTCTGGGTTCTTTCTGAATGCAGGGATGGAGGTGTGCCTGCCTTGCAAGCTGTTGTACAAGGTGGGTACTTGGCAGGGTGTGTACAGAGCCTAAGAGTGTCTCCTCATAAATTACTTGCTCAGCACAAAAGGAGGGAAGAAAACAAGCTGGCATAATTAGTCAGGGGCGATACAAACAGGAGCAGCCCGAGGACAAGCCCACACCACGAGGTCCTTGTTGTAATGTCCCCAGAGGGATGCAGTTTGTGCTGAGAGATTCCTGTCAGAAAACTGCAATCTGGGAAACAGAAGAGGGGCCCTCTGCAGAACACCTATCTGTGCAGGGAATGGCTAGTGAAGGGGCAAAAGGAAAGGCTGAAGAAAGCCACAGACTAGAGGAGACCACAGAGACATGACATCTGAACAAAACACATAGAGTTGGGCCAATTGGCCAGACCAGAAAATGAACACAACCAAATTACATGGACAGTGGGTAAAACTGGAATATGGTGTGCAGTCTAGGCATGGCACTATATTGTTGTTTTAGCTTTTAATTCAGAGCACTGATCTATGCTTACATTAGCAAATGTCTCTAGTCTTAGAAAGCATATATCAGCACAGTATACTTGAATTCATGCTCAAATATTTAGGGAAAAGGGAGACTTCAATTCTCAAATGCTTCAAAAATTGTATAGTGTATATAATTATGTCCAAAAGTGTAGCATTTCCTGAATTATATTAATTCAAAATATATTACATACATGTGTTGATATTTATAATCATGTATATATCATTTTTCTGAAATACATGTGTGTGGGCATGATCTACAGCAGACATACAGCAGGAGAGAGAAAGATGAAAAGGATATGTTTCAGCTGTTATTATGTCAAGGTATCAAAGCTACCACCATTCTTCTGGTCCTTTACAGGCTTGCCCATTTGCCGACATTAACTGAAACCTTACCGAGTGTATTTCTTGACTTAGCATGCAATCTTGACATTCATGCATATTGCTGGATAGAGAAGTAGTTTGCTCATTTTCATGGCTGAGTAGAATTCTGTTGCTCCTGTACCTACTTACATGCATATGGGTTGTTTCCTCTTTTTTAAACACTGTAGCAGGTAAAACATGTACCTGTTTGTGTGTTGGTTCATAGGAATGTAGTCGTTAGCTTATCTAGCATGCAATGTTAGCATCCCACGTTCGTGGATCCTGACAACGTCCCAAATTGATTGGGCCTTTTAAAAAAAATCAACGTTTATCAGCAATGCTGGAGCATTCCAGTTGTTCTATACCCTTGCCAACACTTGGTTTTGTCAGCCCTTGGAGTTTAACCATTCTCAAATGTGTATGATAGTATCATATCACAGACTTCATTGAAATTTCTCTGCTGGCTATTGACTACTCAGATATTTGGCTCTATAAAGTAACTATTCAAGCCTTTTGTCAGTCTTCCTGTAAACTGTCATGTCTTATTGATTTGGAAGGTTCTTTATATATTCTGGGTAGACGTCCTTTGTCAGACTGGGAATGTACTCTTGTTCTGCGGTCTGCTTTCCCAGTTTTTCATGATATTTTTTTGGTAAGTTTTAATTTTCATGATATACAAATTATCAGCCCATTCCCCCCATAATCCTGCAATTTAACCTTCATAATGCTCTTAAAAGATGAAACCAAAGAGATCATGAAGTATGCTTTCAGGTGGATTCTAATTGTAGATCCCAATTGGAAGCATCCTGGCCAGAGGGCCTGCAGTCAAACTCCTTTCTGCTTGGGCCGTCGAGGGATGGAGGTGTTTGGGGACACTAGTGAGAGAGTCATATCTACTCTTGCACCTAGGATTCTGAAGTCCAGCCTCCTCTGCTGAATCTTACCTCGTGGTTACGGGGTCCTTTGTCCAGGGGCACATACAGTCCTAACCAGAGAGAATGCTCTGTGAGACAGTGATGCCGACATGAAAGCAGTATTTCAAGGTGAGCTCTGGAGGTGACAATTCCTCTGGAGGGAGGGAAAGTCAATGAAGGCTTCCCAGAGGAGGCGACTGTTAAAATGGATTGTATTGGCCTCATAGGAGCCTTCCACACAGACAAGGTGTAGCAAAGCATTTCAAATACCCAAGACCAATAGGAGCTGGAGGACTTGGTAAACTACTATGTAGAATAAGATTTGGGAGAAGGACCAGCACCTTCTCATTCCAATCTCCCCACCTAACAGCAGAAAGGTTGAATCCACAAAGTCCTGGCTAGCATGTCCTGGTACTGGTGATGATACACAGCCCTGTCACTGTGTCTATCGTACTGAGATGCAGGGTAGCGGTTGGGGTAATCAGCACTGGACAGTCCAGTAGAGGAGGGGACCCTGAGGCTGGCCAGGAATACCCGTGTCTTTCAGTTGCTGTTTCTGGATAAGCACAGCGCTGCACAACCCTAGGTCTCTCACAAGTGGAGAATTGAGCAGCCCAGACCCCCAAGTAACCTTAATGGAATTTAATTTCTAAAAAAACCTTTTTATTGGTTCTTTGTGAATTTCACATCATGCACCTCAATCCTAATTATCCCCCTATCCCCTTGTACCTACCCTCTACCCTTGCAACCTCCCCTTTGACAAAGAAAAAGAAAATCTCATTGTGGAAGCTGTGGTGTGCTCATGATATACCTTTCCCCCCCATACTTCTTTACTTGCAAATGTTCGTTGCAATGAGTTGTTGGTCTGTTATGAGGCCTCTGGCTTCTGCTAGTCTCTTGGTACTGGAAGCTCACTGGGGATCCTCTTGGCTAGCCTCTTGTTTCTGGTGTCATGAAGATCCTGGCGTTTTGGATCTGTAGGGCAAACCCCTTCATGTACTCCAGCAGTTCAGCGATGGGGTAGATGTTGGGGTAGGCCAATTCAAAGCCCTGGATCTGGGACTAAGAGGTATCTGAGCTGATCAGGCGGCCGGCTCTTCCATTGGGCAGCACAGTAGAGCTGACCCTGGTGGTGGGGGCATGAGTGAGCAGGCTCCAAGGGTGTGAGGGTGGGTGAGCTGGCCCCACAATTTGTCTGCCTTGTGGTGATATGGGCAGGGGAGAGATGACCCCCACGCCCACCCCTTGCCACCTACAGCAGGCAGGAGAGCTGGTCTCTAGGTCATCAGAGTGGCAGAGCTGGCCTTGCTCTTTACCTGCTGCAATACTTGGGAGAGCAGGTACTGTACCTCACCTGGGCAGTACAGTAGCGCTGGCCCTGGATGTGGGGCTTGTAGGTGAGCCAGCCTGAGGGTATAAGTGTGGGAGAGCCAGCCTTGCCTCTTGTCTGTTAGGAAGTGACACAGATGAGGGAGAGATACTCTCCACCCCTTCCTTGCCCCTCACATATATGGCAGGCAGGAAAGCTGGCCCAAGATCATGAGAGTGGGAGAATTGGCCATGTCCCTCACTGGCTGCAACATTCAGAAAAGTGGTCCCTGTACCTCACCTGGGCAGCAGGGCAGAGCTGGGCCTAGTAGTGGGGGTTGCTGGTGAGCCAGTCCTGAAGGCATGGCATTTAATTTCAACTGTAGATTTTCAAGCAACTCAGGGAATTTAGAGGCAAGACCAGCTCTGGGGAGACAGGAAAGGATGTAGAGCCCAGGAGACAGGCTTCCTTCTTTCTGAGGAACTCCTGTTCCTACATCAGAGTTTGACCCAAACTCCCATGCTCCACACATCCATCAGGGCATCGAGTAGTCAGTGATGTGCTGTCTCCTAAGGAGTCGGGAGGAGAGTGATAACCACTTTGGGCTCTTTGAGCTCAGTCCCCTCTACTCTTAGAAGCTTATAAGTCATCTTCTGAATCTGGGACACCCAGGGTACAGGCCTCCTCCACCCCTCTGGGTTTCTAGGGATCTCTCAGACATACACACATGAGGAAGGGGGACAACACAGACATAGAAAGGCCCAGACACACAGAGGACACACAAGAGGGACACATACACATACAGATAGACAGACAGACAGACACACAAAGGGTCACACACAGACATACACAGATAGACACATACAAATGGACACACGCAGGGGTATACACACACAGGAACACACGGGGAGAGACAGACACATGGTCCTACACAGGCATAGATACATGAAAGAGATACATACGCGTGTGCACACACACACAGATAGACACACACAAGAGACATATATACAGAGGGACATTTGCACATAGACAGACAGACACATATGTACTCTACACTGCTATTCAGGAACCCTCGAGCCAGTCCTGAAGTGGTTCCATCTTTGTTGATTGGACCCTTGAATCAGACCAGAGGTTCTGCCTCCTCTCTTCTCCCCACTTCTTGCTTCTGCACCATCTTACACTTGCCACACCTGCTTGGGTGCCATCCTTGGCCTTGGAAGCAGGAGAAAGCTGTGGGACTCCTGGTCCCGACAAGACCTTAGTCTGGGCAATCTGCCTGATTCCAAAAGCCATATCTCCTGAATCCTTGTGTTACTTCTGTGTCAGCAAAGCATCCTAGTGGGATAAGTGAACTCCTGCATAGGGAAGAGATACTCAAGTGTCATGCTAGCTCAGATCTGAGCCTGCAGTACTGTTGGGGCAGCCACAGATGAAACCTTTCACTTCTCCCAGCTTTGGTTTTGCCACCTGCAAAGTGGGATTTATACCCAGCTCTGAGCTTTGCTGAGTCCTGTGTAGGAGAACAGCCCCTAGATATCCACACTGTCATTCAAGAGGTGTTTTGCATGGTCCCATGTGCTAGGCCTGGGTGCAGGAACACAGTAGGTGCTTCTTTTGTATTTGAGTTTCCTGTCCCCTTCCCTTTATCCAAAGAGACACTGGAGGCCCTGGGAAGGAGCTTCGATTATATTCTTCTGGGTAGCCCTGCAGGGATATTGTGGCCAGACTTTGGTGTGGCTGTCGCAAGAACAAGTGTTCAAAGCAAGCCTTAGGACTGTGTGGTGAGGCGTGGCATCCTGGGGTGGGATGGGAGTCCGAGCTCAGCAGCCAGCTGTTGGGTAGTAATAAGACAGGAAAACAGCCACAGATTCCTTGAAAGTCTGAGCCTTCAGCCAGCTCCTTACCGGTGGGGCAAGGTCTGGCTTAAACTCAGAATGGAAAGTTAGGCAAGTTTCAGGGCTAGCAGGCTGTGGTGGGGGTTTGGGGGAACAGTAGGACAGAAGGTAGGTCAGCAAAATCACAGCTTGAGGACTCACAGGTAGACTTACGTGAGCACGGAGAGGCAATTTGACTCACAGAATAGTGATGGAGTGGAGGTAGGGTGAGGTGAGAGGTGGGAGGTAGAGGAGGAATTGGCTTATAGCTACACTGGCTTATAGCTATACTGGGCTTATAGCTACACTGTGCCCAGGCCTGAAGGCTGGAAACATCACCTGGACTCTGAACATTCAGCACACTAGTTTACCGGACTCTTTCAGGCCCATTTTATAGATTAGGAAACTGAGGCTTAGGACTCACTGTCTTTTCTAACAGTACCTAGGAGCAGAGGTGTGATAAGAACCCAAGTTGACCACCTCTTCCTGCCATTCAACTCTGGCTCCAGCCACTCAGTATTTTCTTAGTCTCCTAATAGACTCGGCAGTGAGCTCAAACCTAAGACAGCCCATATCTAGGGGCGTGATATAAACTGAACCAGGCTCTACCCTCTCCCTAAACCTCTCATTGATCTGGGCTGTGGAGAACCAACCTTTAGCTGGCCTGTCAGTATTTCTAATGTATAGCAGGATGCACAGGGGAGGATGCCTCACCGCTATCCCCCAAAGAGCATGGGCGTGGTCAGCAGAAGATGGTTCTAGGGGGTAGCAGGGAGGAGAGAAACTGAGAGAAGAGTGAGGAGGGGCCATGAGGCAGGAAGTACTAGGCTCAGGACCAATCAGCTCCAGGGTACAAAAGCGGCTGATTGACAGCTCATCTCACCCAGAACTGTCTGATGTCTATAAGAGTCCCTGGAACTCGACTGGACCCCTTTCCTGCTTCCACCTGCCCTTGTTGCTGGAACAACTGGCTGGCAGTGCCCTAGACTTGGAAATCCCAGGTGTATCCAGATCAGAAGCAGGAAGACAAAACATTTTCAGGGCTGTTCCCTAGCAACCCAAGCTGCTGGCCACAGCTGTAGGTCCACAGCTGAAGCCCCTCCATCCATTTGCAGGAGACATTGGTTTTAGGTGCTCCAAGGTGCTCCGGGAGGCTTCTTAATGTCCCTCCAATGATCCAAGAAGCCATTTGCTTGGAAAATCTCCCGCCTCCTATTTTCCTCCCTTCTCCCACCCCCACCCCATCAGCCAGCTCTTAGCACAGTGAACACTGCAGCAGCCAGAGCAGCTCCGTGTTTGGAACGGAACCGGAAACCCGGTGGCTTGTCGAACAAAGCCCTAGATCCATGGCAGCGGCTTACGTGTAGGGTGACTTTCTTGGTGGCGATGCTGCCCATCCTGGGCTACACTGGGAGAGGTTGGGAGGGATGGATTGGAACCAGAGGACAAGATGCACAAGGAGCCCAGTGCCAAGCAGAGTGGAGGGGAAGGAGGGGAGGAGAGGGAGGAGGGGGAGGAGGGGGAGGAGGGGGAGGAGGGAGAAGGAGGAGAGAGGCCACTCATTTATTTATTAGGATGCCAGTTGTAGCGTTGGTCTCATGTGTGGGGAGCAGACTGTATTTTATGTTTTAATCCTCCAAGCTGTGTGTGTGGGCTGGGGATAATTACATTGAAAAATGTGGCTAATATGTGGAAGGCTCTTTTTGTGGGGATGGGAATGCTTCAGTGGAATATCTTCCTCCTGGCAACCGAGGCCTTTTCCAGAAGCTGCTCAGAGGTGCCAGTAATTGGGAGCACGGTGGAAACCTGCCCCCTGCCCCCAGCTGGCTCAGTGCTCCTCTGCTGTAGGGAGTCCTGGCATGTGAGGAGCTGGGCTGCTCCTCCCCACCTCCCACCTTCCAACCTGCTCCACCAACAGCCCCTGTGGGTGACAGACGAGAGGCAAATGGGAGATCTGATTGCTTTCTTGGCTGAACCCTGAAGCCTGTCCCCCCCACCGAAGAATGCAGGAGGGAGACACAGGTATTCAGTCCCCACCCTCATGCACACACAATACCTGTTTGTCCACACATGAAACACATATGGAGTGTGCTCAAACATTTACACTCAATCCACCCATGTGCACACAGACATAGGGTCATTCACACACACACACACATACACACACACACACACACACACACCCCAATGTACAGATTCATGCCTTCCCACATACAACACTCATGAATGCACACTTAAATTGCTCGCACACATGCATCCACACATAACCACACACACACACACACACGTCCGTGCAGCCTATGTTCACACACACATGCAGATTTGCACAGGCTTACGTGTTTTGCCCACTGTGGTCCAAACACTTTTTAGGTCCTCTATCACACACCCCATCAACCATATTCATACCCACGTCAGCATGCACACTGCAGCTTGCATGGGCTGATGTTTGTGAAATGCTGTCAGAAATAGTGCCAGGGACATTTTTATTTGGATTTTTTTTTTTTAAAGTGACATCTGCCTCCCTTAAAAGGCCACAAAAACCAGCCCCATCCCGCCATCCTGGAAGTTTGTTTTTTAGCACACAGGCCTTGGTGACTGTGGGGGACTTTAATTCAAGCCACATGGCCAGCATGCAGACTTTCCCCTGGCTCATGCGCTCTGCTCATTTGATGCCTGTTTACTCAGAAACTGCAGATCCAGTGGAAAAACCACCCCAGTCTGCTGTGGTGCCAATTAGCCTCTCTTCCCACGGTGGGCCAGCCTCCCTCCAGGAGGGCATCCACAGGGCGGACAGTGAGGTCCTCCGAGAGGCTGGCTCTGATGAATAGGGTTTGGGTTCCCTGGGGACTTGGCGGGTTATTTTGTAGAAAATTGAATTTCTTGGTAAGTTAGAAGATATGCTAATGAGTACTAATGTGTGGCCAGGAGGGCCGAGGGTAGGCTCAGGCTCAGGCACCAGCTGGGTCAGCTCTACCTCTGCCTCTGGGACCCCCAGCTCTACCCACCTGCTGCCTCCTCCTGGCTCAGGTACAAGTCTACCCACCAGCATGCTATATGTCCCTGGCACTGCCCTAGCTCATGTCCAGGCCATCATAAGTCCCTTGAGTCCACGATGATCCTAAATTGCCCTGGCTACCTCTTGTCAGTACTGAAGCATTTGTGACTACCTGCAGCTTGCATGCCTGGTGTTGAGGCGTGAAGTTTTTGTCTGGAAAGTTTTCTCTTGAGTCCCACGAATAACTCGTTTTCCACCTTCCTAAGATGTTTTGAGATGCTCCTCCGGTGATACCAGGCCTGTCATCCTCCACTAGTCCCTGGCCCACCCTGTCACCTCTCTTGGTGGTCCTTAGACAATGAATTGTAGAAAGGCACAGGCTAGGGCCCGAGGTCCCTGCTGTATCTCTTGTATATGTGTAGGAAGCCACCCCACTATTGTCTGCTAAAAAATAAACGAGGGAGACACATGTCTATATCCCACCCCTTAACAGGTCATTTCTCTGCCTCTCACGTGCTGGGATTAAAGACATACTCGGTTACCTAAGTATAGTGGTACACGGTTTCAATCCCAGCACTCGGGAGGCAGAGGCAGGTAGATCTCTGTGGGTTTCTGTAGACTAGCTTGGTCTACAGAACGGGTTCCAGGATAACCAGGGCTACATAGTGAAACTTTGACTCTCCTGCCCTCCAAACTGGGACAGTAAGCATTCATTTTTATGGGTGCAACATTTGTGAATCCATTGTATAATAATCAAACAAAGACAATAACATTTCTATCCTCTTAGATACTGACCAATTTGTTATGGGTACAACATTCAAAGACCTCTCTTGTGGTGAATTTGCAATCTGTTGTTAACTACTATCATCCAATTGTACACAAGAACAGGGTATCTCACCTCTCCAGTGTAGAAATTATCCTTGCTTTGCTGTCTAAATATACTGCATATAGACTCAGTCACATTCTCAAAGGTTTATTATTATTATTGTTGTTAATTATTATTGTTATCATTATTATGTTTTTGAGGATTTAAAATGTGTCTTATTTTGTGGGGGAGCACATGCAGTCACACACATGTGCATATGTGCATGTGTGCATGCATGTGTATGTACATGTGATGTAGAGAGGGGGAGGGGGGGAGAGAGACAAGGAGAGGGAGAGAGTGCACGTGGAGGCCCGCAATCAAAGTCAGGCGCCCTCATTATTGCCCGCTACCTATTTTCACTGAACTTGGAGTTCACCACTTGCCTAAGGCCACTGAGCTCCAGGGATCCTCCTGTCTCCACTTCCCTGTGCTGGGATTACGGGTGCACACCCACAGCACGTGGCTTTTTACATGTGTGCTGGGGTTTGAACTCAGGTCCCCCTACTTACACGAGTGCTTTCTGACCTGGCCATCTCCCCAGCCCCTTGTTGCGTGTTGTTTGAGTATTTTAGATGTATGCGCTTCTATGCAAAGCACACAGCAATGGATGTCGGAATGATGAGCAAGCTGAGGCTCAGAGAGGCAGAACAGCTCACCGGGCTCGCACAGCCTCTACTGGCTGTGCTTTTGCCAGATCCCCATCCCTGAGCCTAGAGGTGAGATCCCTGTTCCCTAGCCAGTATCAGTTCTTCACAATCTACCCAGGCCATTACAGAGTGTGAATGAGTGTGAACGATAGGAAAGAAGACCCTGCTCACCAGCCATGGCATGTCACCACCCTGCCCACCCTGCCCTGCAGACCTATACACACAGGGTATTAAAGGTACCATGCCCTTTTCTAAGAAGCGGCTCTATAGCATACTCAACCTTGAATGTGGCTACTGGGTGTCAGGAGCAATGGGAGAGTGTCCCCCCCAAAAGAAAGAGTGGGAATGCAATGGACAGTCAGAAACAAAAACAAGTGTGGACTTGTTTTTGGCTGCAGGTGCAGTGCAGGCTGGGGTGAGGGCAGTAGCTGGAACAGCTAGGTTTTGGTAGCTAACAGGGATCGCCCCCTGCAGGGAGAAGATGCTGGACCCCAGGATGGAGGCGAGTGGGACCTCAGGGATGCCTCTGCTTTGCAGTTTCCATTCCTGAGCCTGGCTCCTGCCAACGTTTATCTATAGCAGCCTCACAGCTACTGCAGAGCAAACAAAGGCAGAGGTGCTGCTGTAGACAGTGCACCAAGGCTGGGAAACAGGGGCTGTCTGTACCTTTCGATGCTGTCACCCCATTAATCTTGTACCTCTGCAGCCCTTCTGAAGAGCGCACTCACAGCGGCCCATTCATTACGACTCTAATAACAGCGGCGGGCATGAAAGTGCCAGGCTGTGGAGGAGCCGGCCTTGTAGCTGCACAAAGCCAATACTTTTTAAATACATTTACACAGCAATAAATAAAAGCGGTCTCAGTTTACCTCGGTATTAAACTCTATTTGCGCGTCAGAGTTAAGGGCCGCATTTGTGTCTTGCTATTCAAATTTATTCGCGTGCAGCTCTGAGCCCGACTGCATTTATTTCATCCTGTAGTAATGGTGGCTGATGCTTAAGGGGCCTTTCATCACCAAGCTGCCCTCATTAAGGGCTCTGCTCCAGGCTCCTGGGCTCAATTCGGCCATCATGAAGACCACCCCCATTAACCAGAGGGAAGGGCAAGGTAAAGAACTGATAGGGCTTCATTAGCCTCCCCTGGCAGCTGGCTGGCCAGGAGCCAGGGACTAGTAAGGTCCCTGTCCCCCAAACTCTGTCACAGAGAGATGAGTCCCTAAAGGTATAGATGTATCTTCCACCCACCCTTCCCCCATGTACAATGTTGAGTCCCACAGGCATACTAGAGCAGGCAAGGCTCTGAGAAAGCAAGGATCTATTCAAGATCATTCTGACCTTGGATGGTTTGTTTCAAGGCGGTTCAGTTTGGGAGCATTTTCACCACTGGAAGTAGTTCAATGCAATCACTATGGATGATTCCCTCTCTCCACAGGCAACTCGGAGTTCAATGGGGCCCTCTGCCTCCCTTCAGGGGCTCTGGGATGAGGAAAAAGAACACTATCGATGTGCAAGCATGGTGTGGCAACAAATCTCTGGCCTGTAGCTTGTGGAGACACCATCCAGAGGCCTTCTGATGGTAGTGACCCAAAACTCCAGAACTTCAAAGTCACGAACATTGTCCTTGGGTTGAGGCCAAGGCCAGTAGGCACATGGTACCTGCTGGCCATGGCCAGAAGACTTTCCTGGATGGGGTGGGGCTCTGTGTAGGTAATAAAGACAGGGTTTACATAGGTGTGTAGAGCAGGGGTGCATGTGCCTGTGGAGGTCAGAGGTCAACTTACAGCATCATTTGTACAGGAGCCCTCTACCTTGTTTCTTGAAATAGTCTTTCCCTTGTACTTGAAGCTTTATGGTTTCAGCTATGCTGATTAGCCATGGAGCCCTGGGGATCTGCCTGTCTCTCCCTCCCCAGTGTTGGAATTATGAGGTCATGCCACTGTACTCTTTTCACATGGGTGCTAGGGATCCAAATTCAGGTCCTCATGCTTGCACAGTAAGTACTATAGTGACAGTTACAGGGGTTTATGACATCAAAGGAAGAGCCTCAAGAAGGTGCCCTGAGAATACCTGGATCCCATTACCTGTGCCAAATGGTGGCATCTTATTTCCAAGCAAAATCTAGCTCTCAGTGACCCAGTTTCAAATTCACCTGGGGAGTTCTTTCTACCTTGCCTCATTTGTCCTGAGTCTAGGAGACATACTAGGAAGATGTTGCCTCCCCTAGAACAGCACAGCAACAAGGAAACAGAAAAGGCTCTCTACACATAGGAAGAGGGAGGCCATACAGCTGGCTAGTCTTGCAGTTCAGAAACTCTATTCTGGCTCTTTATCCCTATGTGGCAGAAACAGTATCAGTAGTTATATTTCCACAGCTGGCCCCTAGACTTCTGAGGCAATCTTGTGGGAGGAATTGAGAGCCCCTCTATATGTTCATGGGGTCATAGGAGCTCCAAGGTCCTGTAGCTGTCAATAACTTCAAATTTTGCCAGATGTGGTAGTCTTTCTCCAAGATTTTAGATGCATCTGGTTCCTACAGATCTCCTTCAGATTCTGGGCCCCAGAATGAAGAATGGCAGGTACCCACAGGTCAGACCTTGTGACCTCTGCAAGCCAAGCTTTGGGCAGGTCTTGTTACCTGTAAAAGTCTTTTGGAGTCAATCATGAGCCTGTGTCTCCTGCCATTGTTGCAAACTCTGGTGCAGTGATTTTTTTAAGACAAAAAAGCCCAGGTGCTAGTCTCAGGTTGGTCAAGAATCCTACTTTTCTATTTTGCATCTATGTCACTCTAGGCCAACTGTGTCACCTCTGTGAGCCTCATTGAAGAAAGGCTGAGAAATACATGCTTTACATACACCCAGAGGTTTTGTAATGACAAGACACATAGGAGGTGCTCAGCACTTAGCAAACAGGTATATGATATGTGCAGTAAATGAAGGGACCTAGTTCTCTTCCTTCTTTAGCTCCTGAGCAACTACAGAGTGTATGAATCAACTTTGTGTATCTGTCACAAAATACTTGGGACACTAGTCTATAAAGAGTGACCTAATTTGGCTCACGGTTTTGGCACTTTCAGCTCATGATCGGTTGGTCCTATTGCTCCAAGCCTGTGGAGAGGCAGTTCATCATGCTGGGGCCTCATGACACAGCCAACTGTCCACTTCATGGCTGGGAGGCACGATTCCCTGAAAGGACATGACCTCAATGACCCAGATCTCACTAGATCTCACCTCTGAAAGGCTCCATTACCTCCCAGTCCACCCACTGGCTGACAGCAACAGAATTCTGTCGTGACCCAGCTATGCCAATAAGAGTGCTACTACCAAGTGTACGGCCAGAGAGCCTGTTGCTCAGCTCTTGCCTCTTACTGATACAAGGGCAGGAGGCAGAGCAAACGCACTAATAAGCTGGCCAGTGTTTATTTCCAAGCTTCTTTCTCCATGTGTCTTAGAGATCAAAGTCCTGGCTTCCCCAGGCATTTTCCAAGTTCTAGGTGGTTACTGGAGCAAATTTGGACAACGGGGCATGGATAATTATTTTTTTCCAATCTGCAGAGTAGGTGGGAAGGTGTACCTCTGGAAGAGATTTTTGTGAGGATAATTGATCCCTGGACTGTCTTGACTGGGGACTTAATCAAGGTTGATCAGATCGTGCACTTTAAATAGGTGCAATTTGTTATACGTCACTTCCACCTCGGAGATGTTTCTAAACATTGCCAAGGGGTTCCTGGGAGAGATTGACTCTTCTAGCAAGAGCCGACTCCTCTGTGGGGGGAGGTGCCTGCACTGGCCTCTTCTGCAGGGAGGCAGGTGGCTATCTGCAGCCTGGGTGGCCATTTAACCATCTCAAAGAACAAATGAGTCCTCATGGAGTGGATTCTAAACCCAACCTGAAGTCACCTTTCTAATAGGAAAAAAATGAACTGGATGTTGACATCGCTGTCAGCGAGGCCTCTGGTTCTTTGAAGCCTAAAGACTTCCTACATAAACCTGGGTGTTTGATCTGTATTTATTGGCTAAGCCACTAAGCTGGAAGGGAGGCCAGGTCTCTGTGGCTAGAGGCCAGGAAGGCTTTTCATGGGAAGAGTAGAAACGATGCTGGAATAGGGTAGAGGTCGGGTTTTGCTAATTGTGGACAGGGAGAGCATGGGAGCAAAAAGGACAGGAATGGGAGCCATAGTAGCATTTTGTCTTCTGGATAAACCCACTGTCCCCTGCAGAGGCAGCCTCTCTGAGCTCCCTCCATCTTAGCTGGGCAAACCTACTGTCCCGTGCAGAGGCAGCCTCTCCGAGCTCCCTCCATCTTGGCTAATAAGCTAGCTCATATTTTGTTCTCCTCCCCGCATTATTTTCCCCCGTGACAGAAAATTACAGCTGACAAGTGGCAATTGATCTCTCCACATTATTTTGAAGCAATTATATTGAAATGGGAAACAATGCTTCCAGGAAAACGGCCGATAGCAGACTGGCACACAAAGCTTCCTCCAAGACAGATAGGCGAAGCCAATTTGTCCCACATCGAAACTGACCAGATTTTCTTCCCCTGAAATTACATTTAATTACTGCCTGGAAATCTTCAAAGCTAACTCCTGCTTCAACCCAAGGTGCAGAGGACATGCTAGAGTCCTTGGGTGCCCTCTAGAGGGTCTGGGGGCCCTGGGCTTGCCATGATTCCTCCAACAGATCACCTTTGAATGAATGCCTATGTGCCAAGAAGGGAATCTGTGGGCATGTGGATGAAGCACAAGTCAACTTCTCCAGAAAACATGGTGGGACAACCCTCAAAACTCAGGAATTAACAGAGGAAAACATGTTCTCATGGCTCCCTAGTGTGGGTTTCAACGATCACCATTGTATAGTGTTTGAATTTACACAAAGCTACAACTAGACCTCTGCTTACGTTGCTCTGATGAGATGTCAAAACACCACCACAGATTTATTGTTGTTTGTTTGTTTGTTTTTGAGACAGTCTCAAGCACACTAGGCTGCCTTTCACCATGAATTTCTGATCTCCTACCTCTGCCTCCCCAATGCTGGGATTATAAGCTTGCACCATATGCAGTTTATACGGTTCTGAAAATCAAACCTGGAGCCTCCTGCATATAGGCAAGGACTCTACCACCTGAACATCTCCAGCCCTCGCTGCAGATTTAAACATGAGGCTTAAAGCCTCATGTGCCCTACTACATCAGTGCCATGACGCTGCCTTTGCGGTGTTCAGATTTACACTTGGAATCCACATAGAATGACAGCTGGCACAGCACAGCCCCACTGTGACATTGGGATTTGACAATTTCCCATTATGTCTCTCCTCTGGGACTTCAACAGCATCCATTCATGCATGTGCTGTCATGCCTTTAGGGTCTCACCTGATGAGGGCCAACATGGCTGGACTTGCCCCTGCCTGTAGGCCCACGGCATGCCTGCAAGACTAGCAGGATGTCTGACCATGTGACTACTGTGAGGAAAAGTACTGGCTAGTCTCATGGTCTTTATCCTCTGTGGTCCACTGGGATCTCAAAAGGAAGAGTGAAAAATGTCCATACCCAGGCCTACCTCAGGCCCATGAAGCTAAATCTAAGGTGCAACAGTGTGGAGAAACCATGATCTAAGTCAGCCTTGCAAACATGAGATTGCATCAGAAATTTGTGGTGAATGTGGAAGGGCCAACACAGACAACCCACCCCTGCAGTTCCTAAGTCTGATGGGTCATGAGTGGGCACAGAAAATAGCATCCCTCACAGATGCCCTGCTGTTTCTGCTCAAGAGACTCCATTGCAGGAGACAACTTCAATGATATGAATATCTAGAGGTTGCATCTAGAGCCTCAGTAGGAGACATACCCATGGGGTGGACTCAGCCTGAGACTCAGAGCCCTGTCTCCTTACTGGCTACCTCTGGCCTCTGGCCAATCACCAGTTCCTATGAATCTCAGTCTTTGGTGAGTATCCTATCCATCTCAGAGAGTAGCTCAGGAGGCACAATGTAGGAGTCAGGCTTTGTTATATCAGACAGCTTGGCTTCCAGTCTAGTTGTACTACTTGACTGCTGCGTGGGCCTAGCCAAGGCCTTCATTGGCATCTTGAACATGAAAATAAGGCTAACTAATCATGGCCGGCTATGGGGTTTGAACATATGCTAACACTCCTCATAAGCTGCAAAACCGTGAATGATTTGCTGTGTTAATAGAAACTTAAGTCCAGGAGAAGGATGCCTGGGAAAAATTCCTCAAGAGAAGCAGTCACATGTCCATCTCTTCTGTCCTTACCAGGGTTTCCTGAAAGCCACCCTATGGGAAACAAGCTCTTGTGTGTGCAAAGCTGAAAGATGATCTGAATTACCAAGATGGATGCTAGTGGGTGGTCCAAAGGAGAGATCTATTCACCCTCCCAGCATTCAGGCTGAGGGAAGCAGGATGAATGACTGCCTTTCTGAGAAAGCTTGGCATTCAGTCGGCACTCCAGATGTCAGGGGGAAATGCGATTGAGGGAGAGGGGAGAGTGTAGGGCAGTGCATTAGTTTGCTTTCTGCTGCTGCGATAAAACACCACGGTCAAAGGCAACTTGAGGAGGAAAAGGTTTGCTTTCCTTCCCATGTTACTCCCATGTTGTAGTCCATCATTGAGGGAAACCAGGACAGGGACTCAAGCAGGGCAGGAACCTGGAGGCAGGAACTGAAGCAAAGAGTAGGGAGGCACTCTACTTACTGACTTGATCTATGTGGCCTGTTTTCTTACACACTCCAGGACTCCCTGTCTAAGGGTGGCACTGCCCATAGTAGGCTGAGCCCTACCACATCAATCATTCATCAAGAAAGTGGCCCACAGATTTGCCTACAGGCCAATCCGATGGAGGCATTTTCTCAACCGAGGTTTCCTCTTACAGGATGATCCCAGTTTGTGTCAAGTTTTAAAAAAATCTAATTAGCCTAGTCAGGAATGGAAAGTCTTCCCAGGACAGACCACTGACCACAACCTTCTCTCTGCTTCAGCTGCCCCTTGCCATCTCTGTCTCAGCCCTCAGCCAAGATGGTGACAGTGAGATCATCTTGCTATCACAAAACCCACAGGCTCGTTGAAGACAGCTCTTTACTGTCACTCAGTATTTGTCACTCAGATCCCATCCTTGTACCTGATCCGTGACTGGTGGGCATTCAGGTTGAAGGAATACCTGAATGAAGGAGCCATCAAAGCGGGAGGCAGAGATAGTCCTGCAGAGCTGGGCTAGCTCTCAGCCACGGCCTGGTCCTGTGACCGTAGGGAGATGGCCAAGGGGAAGGAGTTTGATGAGGAAACCAAGAAGAAGTTTGGAAAACCAAACCATTGAGTAACAATGTGGAAGATGAATTGGTGGGGGGCAGAAGGAAGAGTTTAAAGCAACCATGTGAGTTGACGGGTTTGGAATTAGTTACAACCTCAAAGGAGAGAGACAAAAATGAAAAAAAAAAAGGTTTTGAAGGGATTTGGATAACTCAGCAAAGAAGAGTTAAGTGGCTCACATTGCAGGAAGAGCTTTAGTCAGATCTAGGAGGAGAGAGAGAAGGGAGTTGGGTGTGTGTGTTTGTGTCTATGGAGAGTTTTGGCCAGAAATCCCTCAACACCGATACCCCTATCAGAAGGGGAAAGGGTTAGCCCACACACACTCCTGTTTGTCTTACTCTGCTTGTCAGAAGCCAACAGCCGCATAGATAAAACTCTCAGATCTGAAGCAGAAAGAGACAGTTTATTCTGGGCCTTGTGTAATTAAGTCTTGGAGCAAACGGGCTTATTTCGCTTTCCTTCAATTTCTCACCTTGAAAGCCTGAAAATAAAAACTGTTCAGGAATAAGTTACTCTCTCACCAGAGCATGAGAAGCAGGGGCCATCAGTCTCCGTGTTCTAAGGATCTAATTCATTAGCCATACAAACTGGCCAGGCGCTCTGGTTAAACAAGACATACTAGGGAGGCTGCTGGACAGTCAATGATGTCCAAGGCTGAGGATTCCTTTGCAGACAGAGTAAGTTCTGTACAGGACAAAGCAGGGACAGCTGTTCAAGGCCTGTTTGGACAAAGTGGTCAATAAGACCTCTGGCGCCCATGGGATGACTCCATGAAGGCTTGACTCCTTAGGATGTGTGTAACACACTTCAAAAAGTGGCCTCTACTGGTGACATGGGATACTGCAGTCCAGCTTGAGTAGCTATAGTAAGACAATCACAACAGGCTTGTTAAGGAGGGCTTTCTATGGCATCAACATGCTGTTGTGGAAATACTTGATTAGATATGCAGAGGAAATTCAAGTTGTAAAGGGCCATGCTATAGCAATTCGAGTGAGATGTATGCTGAAGCCTACAGGGTCCCAAAAAGGTGGTAAGCCATACATAGTACACAACTACCACACCCTCGCGGTTACACAAAGATCAGGCATTAGCAGAACCCTTATTTTACAAAATATTCTGGATAAACTGCTATGAGACGTGCTTCTGACTTGTCATTGGATCTGAAGGGGAAATAAGCTTCTTGGTGTATTATCACATGATCACCTCGTGTGACAGTCACATTGTAGGTCTTCTGTGGGAAGCAAGTCATGCCTGTGGAGGTAGATTAAACTTTCCAATCAGAGCAAAGCATGCAGCCTAAGCCTGCACTTCCAGAGGCAGGTGGATCTCTCCACAAATTTGAGGACAGCCTGGTTTACAAATAGATAGTCTCAAAATATTTTTTTTTCAGTCAGAAAGATGAGTCTGAGTACACAGAAATGAAGCATCAGGACTGGGAGGATCCAAAGGCCATTCTTTTAGCCTTCATTCCTCAGTTCATGTGGTAGCTGAGATCACCGATGAATGATAGTGTTTCAGTGGCCCTTAGCAAGAGGAAAACTAGTCACATATGGGATGCCAGCCCAGGGGCTTCTTAGGAAGACAGCTAGCTCCTTATTTTCTACGGATGTACCATCTAAGGATCTCTCTTATAACTCCTTTAAGAGGTAATTTTATGGTGGAAATGGCATAAATTCTTCGCTGCACTGTCTCGAAGACTATAGCATCTTCTACACCCTGAGAAGAGATCCTCACTCTCCTTATGCAAGTATGGTTGGGGTCAAAATATCTTTCAAATCATATGAATCTAGGTGACAGCATCCACGTGGCAAGTGGAAGACCAAGCTCACGAGAGCAGGGAAGTCACTCTGGGACCCTTTGAGCATCCTAGCAGGAGCACTCTTGTGCCCAGCTTCAGTGCCCTTCAGGAGACAATTAGCGTCATCTCAAGGAAGGCTGAATTAGGGGCACCGTGCCTCCCTGGACTCAAGAGTGTCTTCACTCCAGCCTCCCTTATGCGCCTCATAATGGATCCTTTCTTTAAACATTACACCCCTCAATTAGCTCATAATTGCTGTCCATGCCCTATGAATTATGCATTGTGTGAGGCAAATACAGGTTCCCAGGCACCGGACAAATCACAAGCTGTTGAAGAAGCTGGGATAATTACCAAAACAATCCTGGGACCCTGGGGAAGGGGTGCATTTCCTGCCTCTCCTCCCTGCCTTCTTCCACTAAGGTATGGCTGGAGTCCACCCCCACCCCACCTGGCTTCAGTCAGTAGTCTCTGGGCTCAGAGCCTGTGTCCTGTGCCCAGCAAAATGCTGCTGCTCACTCTGCTTCAGTATTCTTACTGCCTACAGCCTTGCCAGCCCTTTGCCTCCTTTGCTGGGTAATGTGTCCTTAGCTTGAAGCTTCTGCTCCCTCTGACGTGTGTGGGTTTCATCAGGCTGGGTTTTGGGTAGGGATCACCTTTGTGGCAAAACTGGTTCAGCAAGTGACAAATGTCAGGACAACGAATGGCTTAAAGCTATTAAAAAAAAAAAAAAAAAAAAAAAAGGACAAAGAAGCCACTTGTGAAGCACTCTGTGTTAATTGCAAGAGAATTTACATTTATTGAAACTACTTTCAAAACCTCTAAGAGAAGGTTAAGATATATATTCAAAAAGCATTCAAATAGCAGTCCTTCCCTTCTGCTCAAGCTCACCCATGCTGGTTCTCCACCATCTACCCTTGCATGCAAGTGTCTTGAGTCATTTGGTTAATGCTCTACGTAAACATGTGTGTGTGCACACAGTAATCTTATACTGAGCTGAGGTTAAGCAGAGGGCCACTGGCTTTCTATGGTTCCCACCATGGTTCCTAAATGTTCATTTGAGGAATAACAAATCACTACAATTATCCTCTTATCCAGACAACTCGAATAAGGTATTTTTAGAGTTTTGCATTCAAATCTTTTGCTATAAAACAAATTAATTCTTACAAGTTTATTCAGCTTCAAGGGGTGAAGTTTATCTCTAGATTCTATGCATTTTGACTCTCTGTGTGTATGTGTCTGTCTCTTCCTCCCTCCCTTCCACCCCCTTCCTCACTTTCTCTTTTTCTCTTTCCCTCCCTCCCTCCCTCTTTCCCTCCCTCCCTCCCTCCTTCCCTCCTTCCCTCCCTCCCTCCTTCCCTCCCTCCCTCTTTCCCTCCCTCCCTCCCTCCCTCCCTCCCTCCCTCCCTCCCTCCCTCCTTCCCTCCTTCCCTCCTTCCCTCCTTCCCTCCCTCCCTCCTTTTCTCCCTTCCTTCCTCCTTCCCTTCCTTCTTTGGGATTGCTCCCAAGATCTAGTATATGTTAGGTAAGGATTCTAGCACTGAGCTATATCCTTGCAACTTTTTCATTATTAATTTTGAAACAGTTTTAATAAGTTGCCTAGGCTAACCTTGAACTCACTCCCTAGTTCAGGCTGTTCTTGGCCTTGTGACTCCTCAGACCTTCAAAGCCCTCTGATTTCACCTCGCACATCTTTCACGGGATTCATACTGAACTGACTGCTTTACCAAGCTTTTAATATTTCTGCCCTTTATCTAGTTACTCTTCAAATGTTTATTTAGGGCTATTGTGCGCCACTGCACTAGGCCAGAAACTGAAGTTGCCAAAGAGAAGTCGTGGTCCTTGCTTTTAAGTAGCCCATGATCTTGCAGAAAAGCCAGAAGGCCTGAGCTGATGACCTGAACTCAGGGCTCAGTATGGCAAACAAAAGACCAAGGTCTGAGCTTAAACCTTAGCATCTCCATTTCCAAACTTCACAGTCATTGCAAATCTCAGTTTCTTTATCTGTAAAATGGGAGGAAGTGAGAATACAAGTGGGCAACATTATGAACATTCTCTTCATAGAATTTTAGAATCCATTTGTACTTTTCAAAACTCAGCCATGCATTGGTTTGAAATTTTACTAAGATACAAATCCCAACCAAACGGGCACCATTTTTAAAATTAACACTGCTACTTTCTTCACTGAACAAAAGATAAAACTGAGCAAATTACCTCTGATATCAAAAAGTCAATTATTTGTAGGTCACAAATCCCCCTCCTGTGCTCTTCTTTTTACATGACTGAGCCCGTGGGAGTGGAAAGAGGAGGATGGGAGGGCCTTATCTAAAGGCTTGGAGTCATGGGCAGCTGAGGTCTGGCTAAGGGAGGAAGATCAAATTCAAATGAAGAGAAAGGTTGAAGTTGCTAGGGAAGGAGCTGAACTCAGGGAGGGCGCAGGCGCAGGACTCAGGGAGGGTGCAGGCGCACACGGCTACTTCACCTAACAGTTTTTTCCTTTACTTATTCAACAAAATGTTCTTCAGCATCAGACTGGACAGATGCTGGTCACACAGTGTGGTCCCTGTCCTTGGGAGGTTTGTTGTCTAGTAGGAGGATCAGGCATTTCAAAAAACCCAAAGGTGGGTGACAACTGCTGGCAGATTAGTCAACATGGCCACAGAACCAGATCTGGCCTGCTGTCAGGGAGGCTGTATTTGAGCAAGTGACAATGGATCTGTGATACAAAGAAAAGAGCTGGCCGGGCAGTGGTGGCGCACGCCTTTAATCCCAGCACTTGGGAGGCAGAGGCAAGTGGATTTCTGAGTTCGAGGTCAGCCTGGTCTACAGAGTGAGTTCCGGGACAGCCAGGGCTACACAGAGAAACCCTGTCTCAAAAAACCAAAAGAAAAGAAAAGAGCTGCCAAGGAGGAAAGGAGTCCCTACGCAGACATGGAATGGACCAACTTGATGGAGCTGAGGAACAACGGTGAGCTGACTGCAGGAACCATGACTCACTAGTTTTGGTGAAAGTGGTGTTTACCAGCTTCTGATAAAAAGGGAGACAGAAGATTGAACCAGAAAAGCAACCGTGCTTTGTGTTCATCCGTAAGAGGGTTTTTATACAAATTTACAGAGAGCATTGAGATACTCTAGTGTAGAGATTTCAGAAGCGGCTTCAGTGGTATTAGTTTCTTCTAGAAGGGCTTGCATGGGAGCCCAGGCTCTTGCTTTTCATGAGTAAACCATGTGTGTGGGCTTTAAGAGCTCCTGAAAACAGAAGCTGGGTGTGAGCTTCAATCAGTCTTAATCAGGTTTTCTCTCCAGCCCCCACTTCAGACCCCTGAGTCTTCTGCGCAGTGAGAATCTGTGAACCACAGCCATTTCTGTTACTCTAGAACCCTCAACAAATGCCTCTGTGTGTTATGTGGGGAGAAAAAGAGAGTTGGCAATTCAGTCAGTCTGGGAAAGAGATTAAATAATTACTCGGGCTTTTATTGTAGGTCTTATCGGAGAGTTTGGTGTTTGTAACATGCGTTGTAAGTCTCTAACTGGGAACACAGTTAGGAATAGTTCCCAAACACATTTGATCACAAAACATGCTTTTCCTGGCTATCCTGGGCAGACTGCGTTTCAGAGTTCGTTTTTGTTAACTGCTTGCTACTTAAGTACCTTAAGTTTGAAACTTCAAAAATGAAATCGATTGTAGAGGTCACTTTGTCCAAACCTTTCATGCAACAGAAGACTGTGACAAAATCCCAGCGACCTTAATCCACCTTGTGGATGTCACTGCAGGTGCATCTCTTCCACTGGATACCGTGAGGCTGTAGAAGAGAAAAGCAGCACCAGGAATAAATGATGTCCCTACGTACCGTGGTGTGACAGTCAGCCAGTTCCGGCTCTGACCGTCAGTTTCAAGACATGTTCAACAAGTACTAAGCATCTGTGGTGCTGAAGACTCAGCACTACCTGACAAACACCTGGCACACCAGAGTCACATTAGAGAACTGTCAGCTAGCTAGCGTCCCATCCCGAGAAACATGCACCTTGCTTTATACAACTAATTATATGCAAATATTCTTTGTAGGATATGCAACTACTCATGGCATTTTCTAGAGTGTTGGGTTTTAGTCTCATTTCAAAGGAAACATACTGAACTTAAGGGCCAGGAGAATCATTCTATTCTATCTGACTGGTGCACCAACCTCCCAGCAAGTGCTTCCGTTGTAGAACCCGGTGTTAATTTCATTAAGAACAAATGCTCTGGGATGTATTATCCTTTAGAAGAACATAGGCTTCAGAATCAGAGCACTGCATATTTATGAGGGGGGGCACATGCACATGGAGGCCAGAGATCAATGCTGGGTATCTTCTATAATCCTTTCCCATCATACATTTTTGAGGCAGGGTCTCTCAGTGAACTTGCAGCTCACTGCTTCCGCTAGACAAACTGGTCAGCAAATTGCTGGGATCCTCCTGTCTTCCTCTCCGGAGCTGGGCTCTTGCATCATTGTGTCTAGCTTTTATGTGAGGTCTGAGGCTGAAACTTGGTTCTTCCCACTCGCATGGAGGCTGCTTACAGATTGCTCCATCACACTGGACTCACCTTTACTTTTTGAAGAAATGGAAGTAGGCTTCATGAGGAGAGGCAATGTACCCAAAGTTCTTCAAAACTCAGAAGTAGTTCTGGTCCCAGAGAAGATGGCTCCTTCCAGCTTCCATCTTCCCTTCCCACCAGCCACCCTTTAACACTTTTCTTGGATGTTTAGACCCAACGTGATAAAGTGTTTTATTGTGGAGTCATTAGGCCTTGGTAATCCTAGGAAACTCCCTAAGACTTCTGTGATCTGGGAAAATATTTGCTGAAGAGAAAAAAAGTAAACCACCAACCATCAGACTGAGCTCAGTCCATGCTGGGCTCGATTTTTCACAAGCAGCCAGGAAGGAAGAGAAAACGCTGGACTCCAAGAGCTAGCCTCCTTCTGCCTTGTTCCCTGGGGAGCAGGTGCCAGACCACAGCGCTGACAGTTATGCAAATCAGATATGCAGACTGTAAAAACAACAACAAAGGCTCTCTGAACGTGTGCTTTAGCCAGCAGTGAGTGAGGACTGAAGATGGTAAGCCTTGATGTCCCTTCTCCAGTACTGATCCAGGGAACAGCTTAGGCAGCATTACAGACTGTGGCTGTGGCTCTGGGTTTCCTGTTCCTCCTGCCTCCTGGTTGTGTGTTTGCTTGTGTAAGTGGGTGTGTCTCCCAGTAGGTCTCAGTTCTACTTCCAACTGACCTGGGGACTTCAGGCAGCCCACTGGGTTAAAGCTGCATCCGAATTAACACAGTCATCGTTGAGTGACGCACCGGTCCTATTAGGTAGATTGGAAAATGCCCTAACTACGTCACTTCTGTGGTTGCACCACAGAAATTGACCAGTGGTGGCCTTCTCAGAGCTCAAATGATTCTATTGTCATCCAGAGAATACCTTAAAAGTGTATGATAAAACCTTAAGTTGCGAGAAGACCCCAGCAGAGGCAGCACAGCAAGCCTGGGCCTTAGTTATCAACTGGACCATCCCTGATGTTACAGACAGATAAAGTGGTTCAGGAGGCTTTTGAGAAGATGCACAGTTAATAGCAGGGTAGATTCAGAAATATAAGTTCTTTCTGGACTCTGGAGTGGCCGCCTGGGGATGGTCAACCTAGGGTAAGCTTATTCTATGCAGCAGCTGATAGGGGGCACTCTGCCACACAGTGGGGGTCAGAGAATGTTCTGGCATTAATGCCTCACTTTGAACCCTCAAGGAAACCAAAATAATATGAAGGTCAGGAGTCTCTACCTTCATCTTGTATTTATGTCCTTCAGGTTCCTTGCCTGTTTAATTGCACAGACATGTTAATGACTCCAGGTTCAAAAACTGCAGCCGCAGAGGCTCCCTTCTCTGCCTTCAAGTCTGAAGGAACAAAGAGTGATTGAACCACCTTACTGTCTGCTTTTTTGGTAACATTTCCATAGCCATTGTCCTAAATCTAGGGTCAGGTTGGACCGGAAGGAAAAGCCTCTCAACAGGCCACCTCACCATGAGGTCATCTTCAAGGTACAGCAATCATTTCATGGGAATCAGCTTGTCCCTTTGAGCCATAAGGCCTTCTATAAACCTGAGATAAGATCAGCCAGACCACACTTTGACACCTAATTCTGAATACCCCCCCCCCACACACAGACACTTCAATTGCCCTATTTAAATCCAGAGCTTGTTAGTACCCCAAAGATGGATTTGGGGGCCACTGAGACCCATCCCTTATGGCTGCACTGATTAAATTTCTGTTTTTCCCCATCTCTTAGATCTTTAGCTATTGCACTGGGGCCCAGTGGCCAGGCCCCCAGTTCATTAGGATTTGGCTGCTGGGACTTGGCCCTAAAACTCGCTTATAGCATCTCTTCCCTTGACCAGGAGGTGACTTGAAAAAGGCACATACAGTCCAAGGCTGGGAACTTAGTCCTGGTCTCCTGTATTTTTGCAACAGCCTTCCTCAATGATGTGCTTTCAAGATGAAGGCTGACAAAGTTCTAAAATTGGTCTGAGTTTGCTAATCTTAACTGGAACTACAGAAGTTCAATTAGCTACCAAGCCCTCAGAGAGGACACTGGTGGGGCAGCTTCTATAGGAGTGGAATTAAAAGGAGAGAAAAGGCCATTTTAATACAGAGAAGTGTACCCTCTCACCTTTCCAGACATTTATTAAGCACCTACTAAGTGCAGGGCAGCAGAGAGTCACCATCCCAGACAGCCAATCAGGACCATCTTATACAGCCTTCCTCCTGGATGTCAGCTGTCCAATTCTGGGCTTTGTGCTGGCTCTCTTTCTTCCTCTCTCTCTCTCTCTTTCTTTCTTAAGCCACCAACAAGACTCTGACCTCTCCGGGAACACACAATGCAGGCAGTCACTCATGCATTAACAACCATGGGGCCCCAAAGGTCGTTTCTATGACAACCCCGGGGTCCTTAATGACCCTGGCAGGCCAATGATTTTGTTTTGTTTGAGAGTGAAGGAATAATAAGTCAGGCTGGCTGGCTCAGGCGCTCACTCACCCCTCTCCCCCTTGCCCCCCTCTTCACTGCGCTGATATACTGTTCATTATCTGACTGCTGCACCAGCCCCAGAGACAGCAGCTCTGAAAGACAAGAGCCTGACTGCAGACAAAGAGCTGTAAAGGACCAGAGTGTGCCTCACATCCAGGGCTACCCAGCTTCATTAATTCCACGGCCAGCTGGGAAGTCAGAGCCTGGACTTTAGGGTCCTCAGCTTCTGGAGTCCAGTGGTGTTCAGGTGAACCCCAAGTCCTTGTACAGGGACCTGCCGGGAGACCTTTCTATCAGGAGGTGTGCCTGATTTACAGACAGCTAGCGCTGCTCAGATAGCAAGACCTATCATTTTAATGATGGGATGAATAAGTCGATTGATGAGCAGTCCCACTAGCCTCTGTGTGGAGGTTCAGTAACTGAGGAGGCCGGGCCTGACTGAGAAGACAAAGGTAGCTGGCAGGTTCGCAGCTGACTCTTGTCCCGGGTCCCGGGGTGGGGCCCTGCCCCCTTGCTTCCCCAGTTCCTGGTCTCTTCTTCTACCTTGAGACACTTCCTGGGGAGGAAGCTTTCATTGTCTTCTGATCTTGGGGCAAACAGGCCTCCAGCTTGTCACATTAATTTTCAAACGCCACGTTCGGCAGCCTGGGATTTTGCTAGCAGACACTTGGAATGATTTTTTGTTGTGTGTGCACAGCTAAAATCCCCGAGAATAAGTCATTATCCTCTAACAGGGGGGAAAAAATCAGCTCCTACTGGCTGCCCCGTGGCCCAATCATGCTTCCCCTGAAGTAATTAGCGTTTTCATTTTCCCCAACCTGCCTATTAGATAAACTCCAGGTTCTCCTTCAGTTGAAGCACATTTTTTGAGTTCGTGTGCCTCAGCCTCTCCCTAAGAAACAAAAGAAGGCACCAGGAGGAGAGGAGGACAAAGAAATGGGTGATTTGGTCTTCTATGCTCCTACTTGGATGGTTTGTACCACAGAGATGACTCTAGAAAGGCATGATATGTTCAGGGCTGCCTGGTGAGGGAGGAGTCCAGCATCCTCAACTAAATACAGGATGGGTTGGGCAAAGAGTATTTGGATCTTTAGAGGTTCACCAAAGGTCCAGAAGTATTGTGATAGCTAGCTTTAGTTGTCAACTCGACACAACCTAGACCTATCTGGGAAGAGGATTTCAGTAAGGGTTGGTCTATTAGGTCAGACTATGGGAGTGTCTATGGAGACTGTCTTAACTAAGTTAACTGATGTGGGAAGACCCAGACCACCAAGGGGGGGGTACCATTCCCTAGGCAGGGGTTCCTGAACTGTGTAAGAGTGGAGAGATGGGTCTGAGCACAAGCAAGCAAGCAAACGAGTGAGCATGCATGCACCCATTTCTCCTAGGTCTTGGCTGGATATGGTGTGACTGGTTTCACGTTCCTGCCTTGATGATACCATTTCCCTAATGATGCACTGTCACCTGGAATAAGAAGTAGAATAAACTCTTTCTTGCCTAAGTTGCATTTTGTTAGATATTTGACTATAGCCACAGAAATGAAACCAGAACAGATGTGGCATAGGTCAGCATCTGCATCCTATCTCACACCATCTCTTTGTCTTGTTTCCTTTGTCCATTGAGGGCTAACTGAAGGGCAGGAATGGAGTGTTCTGGGAGAGCACAGAGCCTGTGCTTACATTGGTGAGAAGGTAGAGTTGGCCTGGGGCTGAGAGAATGGATGGAAGGCTTCTCCCACGTTTTAGATTAGCTGCTGTAGACATGCTCTTGCGTAGCTTCTCTTCTGGCTGGCAGATGCAACCACTGAAACTCCAGGGATGCTTGAAAGAAGATAGAACATGGAATCCTTTCAACATCCAAGTTTTAGAGTTTTCAAATATGGTCAACTAATTCTAATGTTCTAAGGCTTGGTTCTAGTTAAACAAACAAACAAAAACTCAAAAATGATAACACCTTTCCAGAAGATTCCAGGGACTATCAGTTCATGTTCTGTGCTAGAGGCCCTTGTGTGGATGACCTGTGGCTGGATAATAACTTTGACGCTCCTTGTTAGTTCTTAGAAAAGATGCTCAGGACCTGACCTTCATGCCTGCATCATATACAGGCAGTTCCCCATACACGCTAAGGAAATGACAACTTGGAGCCAAATGCTCAGGATTGTGACATCGGCTGGGATATTCGGCATTCTTCCTAAGTATAGGTTGCTCATTGTACCTCCCTGTACACCTTTGGTCACATCACAGAGTGTAATAAAGGTCTCTGGAGTGCAGGAGACCACATGCTCAGACTCATTCTATGGGTGTGGCACCTGCCTGGTCCAAAGCTCTCCCTTGAGCAGAAGAGGGTTCTGTTGTCCAGAGCAGCGGGAGGAAGGACTTTTTCCTCTTCTCATAGTACAAGTGAGCTTTTCCGTTCTAGCTTTCTAGAATCCACGTCCATTGGTACAATTGATTGCACTTCTCTCCTGCCACTGAGGTCTCCATGGTCCCCCATCTGACATCAGCAGAGCTTGAGTCCCCATTGTTCTAAAACCTTTGGTTTCCTTGTGAATTTCTTCCTTCCATCACATTCTAGGTGTTGCTGTGTCTGTCCACAGCTCTGTTTTCTGCTGACAGTGAGTTTCTCGGACCCCCCAAATCTACTCACTTACCTTCATCTCTTTGACAGACATGGATGCCTTGCCAACTAAAGGGTGTCAGTTTGGGTTCAGGAAATCTGGAAGGACTATTTCATCTTTGGTCCAAACTTACTCTATTCTACTACTAATGACCGCCTCTCTTGAGCTAAAATTGGGCAGTAGCCTTGAACGTCACAAAGCAACAGAGTCTTGGGTGCAATATTAACTAACCCTTCTAAGTACACATCCTCACCACCAAGGTGGGACTGCTTAGCAGTGTGTGGTTTAGAAGTTGACAATAGTAAAATGATCCGGAAAATGTACCTAGTCACAACTACCACCTATTTCCCGTACTCCTCCTCCATCCAAAGGCTACAGAATTCAGCGGATCTGCACTCCTGGATCTCTCTTGCCATCTCCTCTTCCCTGTTGCTCTGGGATGCAACCTGGTTGCTGCAGCAGCTGTAGTTCCCCTATATTTCTGTAGCTACCCTGCAGTTGAGCCTCTCCCAGCATAGCTCTGTCAAAGCACAAGACTCAATGAAACTTGTCGAAACCCAGTAACATGGGCCACGACTCCACGTCTTCCACCATCTTTTACAGCATGTGCCCAGTGAGGCTCAACCTTGCTTTCCCACTGCCCGATGACAGCCCTTGGTATTTCCTTAAGCTGGAACATTCCCTCACTATGAGTCTCCCTTAAATCTAAGTGTTTCCCCATGTTTCCAGGCTCAGTCAGGGCCGCTGCCTTCTGCAACCAGTTCTAGCTCAGCAGCTGACAGGCAGTCTCTACCATCAACAGACCCCCTGTGTTCTCTGCCATGGCAAGATTGTGCAGGGGCTGCTGTAGCAAATATCACAGTGATAGGGGCTGAGGACGCTCCAATATAAGATACCAATTTCCTCACCATCCTCTGGCAGTTAGAAGTCCAAGATCAAGGTTCTGATTAGTTCAGCTCCCAGATCATCATGACTTGATAACCTTTCCTTGGTGTGTTCTGAGGGAGGGGGCTGTGGAGAACTCTCGCTTTCTCAAGTTTACTAATCCTATGGAACTAGAGCCCCTACCCTTATGACCTCTTTTAATCCTGGTTCCTTACAGGCTTTGTCTTCAAACACAACTCCATTGAAGGCTAGGACTTTGACAAATCACTTTGTCTAAGGGTAAGAGTGGGGACACAGACCTTCATTCTGTAACAGATAAACTGTCCTGTTTGATTACAAATACATCTTTCCCCCTCCATGTCTTGAGCCCAAGATAGGCAAGCACTCTGTTTCTGAGCTGTATCCCCCAGACCCCAGGCACATGTCTTATTTTCTCGTCATACCTAGGACAGAGTCTGCATCTTTATTATTCTGGTCCCTCTGGGTGATAGGTGCCTAGCTAATATTTGTAATATTTGTGAGCTTACATAGTGTTCACCCCACTTTATCACCAGAGTTCCATCGTGACCTAAAATAGCTGTGAGACTTTACTCTTGTTCTCCTTCTACCTAAGTCTGTCCCTTTCCGCCTGGCACACAGGAGGGAACTTATTCAGTGCTTCTGTTAGTCTACTGCAGCCTGACCAAGACTTCGACCCTGATTACTGCACATGTGCACTAACACAGCTCAAGCCATAGCTTCCTAATGCCCCTCTCATGGGGACTGTCTATTTGCTGCTGGGCCACTCCAGGTGCTGGGAACTTAACCATATTGCCACTTCATGCATGCTCCCCGTGTGAGTTTCTAGAGGGCAGAGACTATGACTTTATGTTCCCCATACCCAGTCTCTGATGTGTTGCTTGATGACCAATAATAGCACAATTAAATATGATTGAAAGAAGGAACAAATAAAACCAGTAACTTTCAATAGTCTCTATCATTCCAGTACGTGAAATGGGGATTTAAAAGTAAATGTACTGATTCAGACGATTGCTTCATGGGCATCTTCACAGCACAGTCTCATCTCAGAGAGTCAATAATGGGGTGACGAGATTAGTCTACAAAGGAGATGAAAGGCCAGGAATTGGAGCTCTCTGTCAAGCTCCATATTTAATTTGAGAAGAGAATTTCTGTACAACCGTAGTTTCTTGCTATTCACTAGAAATATGTTACAAAACACCACAGAGACTCAGTTGCAGCTACTTCAATGACAGCATGTGGTTACCATGTAAGGGAATGCAGAAAAGCAGATAGGAAGCCATTAGATCACAAAAGATTCTACTAGTACTGTGGAGGAATGCTCTGGTCAGTGATAGAGCCCAAGAACCCTGTGGAGAACTATACATGTCTTCCCCGGAAATGTGTGCAGCAGTTATAAGCTCAAAATGATTCTCCCCATTTTACAACTTAAAAAATGAGACCCAAAGAAGACACATAACCTATATGTGTCCACTATAGAATATAAAGCGTATACATGTATACAAACACACACACACACACACACACACACACACACACACACACACACACACACACCACACACACACACGCACACACGCACACACACACACACAAACATCAGTAACTAATAGGCCATTTGTCTGGGTTATAAGAATTCCAGTGGCAATACTGGGAAAGTCACTGTATAAATGAGCTTCTGCTATTAAATACCATTGGGTACCTGTTTAGTAAATGTATTTCAGCTATGGTGCTTACACATGAGGGTACAAAGATTGAAGTGGTCCATTTAAATGTGTCTCTTAGTGGTGTAAGGTGCACATTGTGGGGCTGGAATCTCCATCACCTCCCCAGAGAGCAGAGACTTCTCATTTCTCCTTCATCTTCCCTTCTCAGCACAAGTCTCTGCAGGGCAAGTTTTCAGGAAGAGCCTCAAGGTGAAGCCTGTCCCACCACCAAAGGACACAAACCAGTTAAGTGATAACTTGGTTTTCCATGTACCACACTCTATTCTGGTGGTTCACACCTACGTCCCCGTGACAGTGGTGACACTGACACCGTCAGACTGCAGGTGCCCTGCTCCCGCCCCCAGTTTCATAGCTTTCAGAGCGGGTGACCCAGAGGGTCATTCTTCACTTGTTTCTCTCTCTCTCCCTTCTCCCCTCTCTGTCTGCCTGTCTGTCTCTCTGTCCTATTTGACTCAAGTCAAAGCTGCCCATTAGGGCAGGTCTGTAAGTAAAGTACTTACTTTACAAGCAAGAGGACATGAGTCTGATCTTCAGAACCTAACTTAATGTGGTAGGGAGGACGGAACATGGTGGGCAGTGTGTGCCTGTAATTCTAGCACCAGGGATGTGGAGGCAGGTGGCTAGCTGGGGCTTACAGACCAGCTGGCCTAACTTTCCTGGACAGTTCCAGAACAGTGGGAGAGACCCTGCTTAGAATGAACAATAACAACAAAATGGTAGAGAGCCACTCCAGAGGAGTGAGACCTGGGATTGTCTTCTGTTCCTTTCCCATGCACAAATGTACGTGCATACACAGGAACATACATATGTGCGCACACACACACATACACACACACACACACACACACACACACACACACACACACACACACACACACACACACACACCATGCCACACCACACCTCTCCATTTGCCTCCCCGAAACCCCCTGATAAGCTGCTCTGTTTTATGTGCCAGAATCTTACCTGCAATTGTTGATCCATATGCAGTTTAACACATGATGGTGTCTTTACATTTTTCTTAATTTAGGACTTAGTGTGAGGGATGCATCAATGTGGCTGAGGTCATTAGCTGTCTCTACTATCCATTCCCTCTTCTCCTATTGGAGCAGAGTGTTGCTGGGATATATGGTTGGCCTCCCTTGAGACCGTGTTCTCACCTGCCTTTAAGCCACTGCTGTATTTTAATTGTTACTCAGTCACGTTTGAATCTAAGTAACATAGCTGAGCACGTGGTCCTGTGACTAAGCTGACTAAGCCTAGTCCAGTTGCCTGAGCAGAAGTTTACCAAGAATAGGTCCGAGGCCTTTCACGAAGAGACCAATATGTACCCTTCCTCCCTGCCTCCCATCCTCCTCCCTCCTTCTCTTTCTCCCTCCGTCTTTGTGATTCCTTGTACGTGCATGTCACAGCTCTTGCCAGGTAGAGGACAATCCTGAGTGACAGTCCTCGCTCTCTACCTCCTTTGAGACAGAGTTTCTCTGTTGCTCCATTGCTTCTACCAGGCCTGCTGTTCCATGAGCTTCTGGGGATTGTTCTGCCTCTGGTTACCATCCTAGTTACAATCCCAATGTAAGAACAGTGGGATTATGGACTCATGCTACTCCACTCAGCTTTGCATTGGTTCTGGTGCCACACTCCATTGTGAACTCAGGTCCTCACACATGGGTAGCAAGTGCTTTGTCTGCTGAGTCATCTCTCCAGCCTCTATCCGGAAGTATGTATTATTAAGCTTCTGATGTATTTAAGCCACTGCTGTATTTTGAGTGTTGGTGAATCCCAGGTAATGTAACTAAGAAGGACTCCATTGCCGTTTGGGGGGCCACATGTTAGCTGGGCTCAGTCTCATCCATAAAGCGCCGGCACCACTTGGTTTTGGCGTTAACACGGCAGAGATGGAAGAACAAAAGGCCTCAGCTGGCCGTGGGACTGTCAGCTTTTGGGCCTTGGTTTGATATCATCTCCTTGTCTTCAGTCCCCGTTGTCCCGTGGTCCTACTGCTTGTCACTGCAATGCTCACTCAGGGATTTTATTGAAGTACAGATGGGTCTTCATCTGAGATTATACAGTTTGTGGTGAAAGTGAACACCTCCCACCTGATGACTCTTTCTCTGGCTTTCCTGTTTCTGCCAGTCAGCTTCCTGACCGATAGATGCTGGAAGCAAGAAGAGCAGGTTCCAGTGAGTACCTCGGGCTTTTACTAGCTGAGAAACACTATACTCTGGACACCTGAAGTCTGTGTCTCTCCAAAGCACACTATGCAGGAAGAAACATTTGCTACCTGCCTAGTTTCCCACACTCCCCTCAAGTGGTTTTCAGGGGGAAATGGAACCTGAAGCGTGTTCCTCAATTGCTGAAAAACATCGCTGTTCTCTGTCCCCAAAACAAGGTCCAGGGGGACAGCAGCTTAGCCTGAAGCAGCACTGGGTTCCCGTATGGCCAGCTGCATGAGTGTCCCGGTGTGGGCTCTCCTGCACCCCCCTCCTTTCATCTCCCCAACTTGCACTGCCTCTTACCCTTTATAAGATAAAGCCTATATTAGCTTTCCCTAGCAGTTTGTCATATAAAACGCTCCACATGACAGCTCAGAGTTGCCCTGGCTCTCCCATTTCCGGCAACCCCTTAAAGATCTTTCTTAATGTCCTTGCTCTATAATCCATTAATTTCTATTTTACGACTAGAAACTTCCCTTGGTATTTTTTTGCTCTAGTCATTTTCCTCTTCTTTTTAACCCCTCCCCCTTCTTGGCATTTTCTCTCAGCCCGCTCTTCTCAGGTTTTGACCCAAATCCCCTTTGTCTTCAGTGAGGCCTGTGTTCCAACATTTTGCCTTCTGTGAATAGGGAAAACAATCATTAGGGCAGCTCTCTGGGGCAATGACAAAATACCTGAGGTGATCAGACTGTGGGAAGAACAGGGCCTAGGAGACAGAGCAGTCGTTAAAGTGCTTGCTGCAGAAGCACGGGGTCCTGAGGCTCCACTCGTGTAAAAGCTGGCATGGAGACCTCTGGCCTCCATGTACCCATTCACACACAGCCTCCATCACACACATAAATCACATGAAGCAAAAATGAAAGAAAGAAGTAAGTAAATAAAACAACTTAAAAGAAGAAAGGCTTGTTTGAGCTCACAGTTTTAGAGATTTCAGTCCATGGTGCCCTGTGGTATCACCCTGAACGATGACTGGACTTCATGTGTGGAAGTCATGATGTCTGGGAAGTGAAAGAGAAAGAGAGCCAGAGGCTGGGCTCCCGACAGCCTCTGCAAAGAAAGGCACAGCCCCAATAGCCCTAAGAGCATTTCCACTAGGCCCACCTCCTGAAGTTTCCTCCAGCTCCTCATAGGTCCATAGGCTGATGATGGAGCCTTCGGCATGTGGCCTGAGGAGGAATTTTAAACCCAGATATCACAGTTTCCTATAAATGAAACAAAACACTAAAGAATGGGATTTTAGTCACAGAACCGTTTTCTCCTCCTTCCCCTGGGAGCCCCATCACCCTCTGCTCGTCTCCCTCATCCTCTCCTCTACTGTCTGAGGACTGAAATCAGACACTGGAGTTCATACTTTTTTTCTTCTTGGGACCATATAATTCCTGGCACATGGTAGGCTTGCTTTCCCTGGCACACAGTAGATTCAAATTCCCCAACACATAGTAAGGTTCTTAATTCTTGGCACAAAGTAGTTTCTTAGTTTCTGGCACACAGTAGGTTCTCAATTCATAGTAAGTTCTTACTTCTTGGACATAGCAGGCTCTCGGTCCCTGGCACACGGTAAGTACTCAGTTCTTGGTGCCTAGTAGGTTCTTGGCACCCAACACACAGTAGGTCCTTCGTGAATACTGACTGATGGTCACCAGAAGCTTTCTTTGTTTTCAGTGTTTCAATGAATCCTCACGAGACAGTCAATGGATGCCCTGACCACCACACAAACAAACACCTTCTGCTTTTCGAAAGGCGCCATTGACAGAATGAAAACACAAGCTACATTCTGTGAGAAAATAAAGAACTCATATCCAAATATTTAAGAAACTTTCAAAAAAAATCAATCTTAAGAAAACAGCACAATAAAAAATGTGAGCAAAAGACTTGAATAGAAGCTTCACAAAAGGTGGTATTTGGATGGGAAACCACATGAAAAGACGCTCATCCACATTAGTAATTAGGGAAATGCAAATGAGAAGCACAATTGCACTTGACTGTCAGAGCAGGTAGAACTTAAAACACTGTTGGGGAGGCTGGGAAGGAAGCAGAACTCTCACGTAGCTGCTGGGTGTGTGAACGAGCCCAGCTACACTGGTAAATACTGTTTCTTCAAAAGTTAACTCTCTTCTTCCCGTGTGACTGGACCTTTCCATGCTCACTCCTTACTCAGAAGAAAAAGAAACACACACACACACACACACACACACACACACACACACACACACACCCCAGTACAGCCGCTTCAGAGCAGCTTTGCTCACACAGGAAACAGCCCAAATGCCTCATAACTGAGAGGGAGCGAATGGTCTGTAGTATAGCCTTTCAAAGGAATATTACTCAGCCACAAAAAAGGGATAAGTGGCTGCTATACACGACAACGTAGTTGAATCTAAAATGCTAACAAGGGCAAAAAAACTAGACCACAGTGTACAAACTGAGTGATTCCTTTCCCTTGGGAGCTGGGACATACAAATGAGTGCACAGTCACAGAAAGCAGAGTAGTGATGGCCTGAGACCCAGAGTTGCAGAGCAGTAGAAGGAAGAATTGCCAGCTGGAGAGCTTTGGGGGCAGATGCAGGCATGCTTAGTGTTGTGTGGTATTGAGAAGTATCTGAAGAACTGCATAAAATTGTGTGGTTTGAATATATATTCTCCTGTGTGCCAGCATGCCTCACAAAAAAGCTATTATATCAACAAATAGATGGATAAATAAAACAGTAAGCAAGTACTTTCGATCACATTTCTTCAGTTCTCTGCCCTGCCTCCCTCCCCCTGAAAACAAGAAGTTGTTCTTAGAGCTGGAGTCCAGAGGTAGGATTGGCCTCTTTCAACCCTGGCCGAGAGCTTCTCGACTTTGTTGTTGGAATCTGTATCTGGGTTGGACCAGGGCATGTTAATAGCTCAGTGCTTAGGCTGTGTGAGTCCCTGGGTTCACATGGGCATGTACACATACACACACACACACGCACACGCACACAAACACACACACACATACACACACACATACACATACACACACATACACATACACACACATACACGCACATACACACACACATACGTGCATACACACACACATGCACACACATACATGCACACACACATACAGGCACACACACACAAATACACACACACACACACACATGCACGCACGCGCGTGTGAGGGCATGTGCATGCACAGAGCTCACAGATCTGCAAAGTTGTAAAATTGTCTTACCACAGACATTTTCCACATTTGTCCTTCAACCTTCTGGCTTTCAGCCACACTCAGAAAGAGCAACAAGGGAGAAGCCCGCAGGGAGGGCTCATTCGGAGACTGTGTAGCAGATGATGCAGGAGGATTCAGGTAAAAAGAAGTTGGCAATGGAGAAAGAGTCTGGAGCCTGTGCACACTGCAGAATGCAAGGGGAGCTTGCTGTATAGTGTGTTAGGCACTTGGGTACCTGGATGCAGCACATACTGGTTAGTTACTGAGTTCACTGTGCTGATTTAATACGAGGTGTGCAGTGTGGCTCAAGGCTCAGTCCTCCTCAACAGTCTCCACGCAATGCCAGCAACGGAAGTGTGCTCAAAGCAGAGCGATCTCCACCAAAGTCCATGGAGATGCCTTGGTAGTGAGTTATTTGGGGAGGGGGGGGTGATAAAGGGCTAACCAGGCTTAGGGGATGGCACAGTGCCGCAGATCACATACCCCAGAGCAGTGAACCATGTGATGGTAGACCTTGGTAGAGATGTGGGGTAGCTGGAAAGCACATGGGGTACAGGTGCGGACAGGGATTCCAGGACTGACTGTGTAGACCCTGGTGGTGAGAGGTCCCTCTGCTGGTGCATATGAGGAGCCTTTCATTTGTTGGAGGCCTCCCTGTTGAGCCACACTGCCAGGGACCCTCAATGATTCACAGGCAGTCTCTCTTTTCTTTGGCACTTGTCTCCTAGGCACTGACAACACACAGGTGACAGATGGAAATCCATGTGCACTGTAAAGCATTTGAAGAGGAAACAGCAGTGAATGTCCACATTTCAGTCTGAGTCCAGTGGCCTTTGTCCCAGCCACCTGTAGAAACTTTCTCCAAGAGGTTCCATGGAAGCTGTCGCCAGCCTTAGCTTGTCTTATGACTTTGAACTTGAGGTCAAGGCACTGCAGAGACCTCAGGTTCTTGAAGGGCAATGTCTGAAATGAGAGCATGATAAGGATTAAAACCCTAGTGGTGGCACTGCTTGGCAAAGCTCCTGGTGGCCGCCTTCTCTCCATCTCCTGCCCCTACACCTCGGTAGGAGGCAGCATTAGCTACTTTTCCTGATTCTATGGCAAAACACCTGATAAAAGCAACTCAAGAAAAAAGGAGGTTCTTTTGGCTCACTGTTTGAGGGCATACAGTCCATCATGGTGGGAAGTTATAGTGGCAGAAGCCAGGAGTGTGAGGCAGCTGGTCACTTTGTGTCTCCAGCCAGGAAGCAAAGGGAGACGAATTTTGGTGCTCAGGCTTCTTTCTCCCTTTTGGAGTCAGGAGCCTCAACTATAGAATAGAGTCACACATAGTGAGGAAGAGTCTTTGCCCCTCCATTAACCTAATCTAAACACTCCCAAGGAGACATACCCAGAAACCTGTCTCCTGAGTGATTCAAAGTTCTGTCGAGAACAATCATTATTAGCCATCACAGGATCACAGAGCTGGGCAGTACTGGTTCTTGCTAACCTGATGGGATTAACCACAGGATTGGTGGGTATCTTGCAGGGGTTCAGCCAGAGAACCCATACCTATCTTCAGTGAGGCAGTTGAAAATCCTGTGGGATGTGTGCTGAAAGAGAGGTTGGTGAGCCCAAGGAAGGCCAAGAAGACTTCCTGAGGAGGAGGGGATGTTATTAGAAGCCCTGAATCTGGTCACATGGTCAAAAAGGTAGAAGGAAGAGGACCCTGGGGAGTCAGGTAGGAGTGTTGGCCCAGATGTTAATGGCTAAGCATGGCTCATTACTTAACTCCCTGATGAGTGAGCAGAAGAACAGAGCCGGGATGCTCATCACTAGATATTTATCCCAGGCACTGCACTGAGTGTGGTTCTGGCTCTTACTGCACACACCGTGTGACTTTGACCTTCAGGGAAGTAAGAATCTTTGCCAATGTAATTGATTCAGGTAAGGCTCTTTAGGCTCTCCTGAAGGGCTTGGCAGATGTCCTTATAAGAAAAAGAACGGAGATAAGACACAGATCCACAGAAGCAGGAAACAGAGACAAGAGTTCAGGGTTACTGGTGAAGGATGCCAACGATTGTCAAGGGAGGCCCCAAGCAATGCTCTCTGGGGCCCGTGAGTACAGAGGGCTTGGCTGATTTCTGATCACACAGCCTTGCGACCTGCTTGGGGCTGCAGAAAGACACTTTTCTATCTTTTACACTACCTAGTTTACTGTAAGTTGTCACAGTGGTCCCCAGAACCACAATCCTCTGCTGTGTAGTGAGCTTTGTCTTATAGAAAGTGGGGAGCCACAGCAGGTGCTGAGTTCCAGGCTGATAGAGGCAGGCTTTCAGAGTAGATGTAGGGTAGATGTCTTTCAGAATTTGAATGGGTTGGAGTCTCAGAGCCACAAAGCCTGGTGACATCCTGTCATCTCTCCAAACCCAGATATGGAGTTTTAGTGCCAAGGCTGAAAAAAATAGCATAAACATTGAAGAACAGATGTAAAGGCAAGCCAGAAGCCAGGCATCTCCCTTCCTCTTTCCCTCAGCCTCTGAAGTGTTGAAACTACATCCCTGGCAGTATGCCCTGCTCTCCGGGAACAGGTGTAAGGGAGTCCCTGAGAGCAGGTGCCTAACTGAGGGGACCAGGGCTGCTGGGGACTGGGGCTGGTTGAGGCACAGAGCAGCAGGAGGTCCGGGAACAGGGGCTGGCTAAGGCGCAGAGTGGCAGGACATCTGCCCATCTTTGACTGCCTTACTATTGCTTGAACTTTCCAGAATTTGTTAATGACCTGAAGATGGAGATGTACCCACACACCACACACAAACCCTATGTTTTTGCTGTTGTTTTATTTTTGCAACTTCTTTGCTCTGGTTCTGTGTGACTGCCACCTGTCTCAAGACAAGGCTCCTGTGAGTGAGTGTCCTGCTCACATCAGTGATGATCTATGTGAGAGAGAGCATGACTCCAGATTCCACAGGGTGAGAACATGAGGCTAGTCAGACACTATGAAACCACACAGAGAATGATGTGGGAGGCTCCCATGGGCAAGTTTCTTTGCATTCTTCAAGTGAATATTTGCTCATCCTTTAATTTTATCATTCCAGAGTTTATGGGGCCTTGGAGAAATATAGCAGCGAGTTCCAGCCAATGTGATCAAACAAGTGAACAAACAAGCAAGCAAAACAAAAACCATCACCATCACCACCACTAACAACAGCAACAACAATAACAACAACAAAACCAAAAAAACAATGCCCAAAGATATGGTTAGCTGTTTGCTACTGGAATTCATTGGATAGAAACCAGGGATAACATCAGCCATGTGTGGTGGTTTGAATAGGTATGGCCCCCAAAGACTCCTGTGTTTGAATGCTTGGCCCATAAAGAGTGACACTGTTATGAACTGTGGCCTTGTTGAAGTACTTGTTGCCTTGCTGGAGGAAGTATGTCACTGGGGTGGGGGAGGGGGAAGCTTTGAGGTCTCCTATGCTCAAGCCATGCCCAGTGTGGTACACAGTCTCCTTCTGCTGCCTATGGATCGAGATGTAGAACTCTCAGCTCCTTCTTCAGCACCATGTCTGCCTGCATGCTGCCATGCTTCCTGCCATGACCATAGTGGACTAAACCTCTGAAACTATAAGCAAGCCCCAGTTAAATGTTTGCCTTTATAAGAGTTGTCTTGGTCACGGTATCTCTTCACAGCAATAGAAACTTGACACCACTCTATATTGCATAGGATGCCCCCCAAATCTCACCATGGAGTCACCAACCTCTAATGCTAATTGAGGAAGCTGAACAGCTTGGGTGTTCAGAGCACAGAGGCAGAACATGCAGTAAGACCTCATGTGACTACAGACTAGAGGTGAGGTTTTTATTTCCTCTTCAAAACCAAGACTGCCAAGAAGATAGTGAAGTCCACCAGCTCTGCTGAAGTAGCAGTGAGAGCAGAAAAGGTGACAGTTTCTTGTAAACCTGACTGAGGAGGAATTAATTATGGCAAGTGTTGATGTCTGCATGTGTGTCCAAAGCCCACACCGGTGGTTAATTGTCAATGTAGTCTTCAGAGGGAGGGCCTTTCTTCATGAAGGACATGGAAGGCAATTACCTCATGAATGGGATTAATGACCTTAGAAGCCAACGGAACTGGACAACCTTTCATGTCTTACATCGTGTGAGAATACAGTATGTTGTCACTTGAGAAGACAGCAATGAGCTTCCGTCTTGGAAGCAGAAGACCAGCCCCCATTGGACTTAGCCTGCTAGAGCCTGGAGCATGGCTTTGCCAGTCTCTAAGCAATGGACTTCTGTTCTTTATAAATTACCCAGTCTGTGGTATTCAGTTATAGCAGTAGGCAAGTACCAAGACAGCCAGCGTCCACAGATAAAATGTCTCCTAAAAATAACTGGTACCTGATAGTACTTAATAGCGTTTATAAAGTACTTTCTCCAGTCCAATCAAAACCCATAGAAACACGTTCTAACTGAACAGTCAAAACCACAAAGCCCTCAGGCTAGAGGGTGGGAGTTTAGTTAGATTTAGCTGGAACCTAACTCAGAGAAAAGATATAACTGTCTTGGAGTTTTATGTACAGGAATAATTTTCTAAAATCATTTTGTTTAGATGAGAAACTTTTCTTATTTATTACCTCCCTTAGTGACTGGCAGGGGATCTTACCGAAGAAGTTACATAATGCTTACAAGAGAAATAGACAAACCAATAGGCTCATTTAACTTCCATGCCTAGAGAGAAATGCTATGCACATTTTGGTGGATACAAGCTGGTTTTATTATAAATGCTTATCACACCATATTCTGACATATAACTTAATCATGGCTTACCACCTGACTAAGGACTTGTAGACAGTATCATTTTTGGTGGCTAGATGGCTGGAGGCTGAACCCTGCTTTGTAGCCTTCTGCATTGTAGTTTGTGGTGTGAGAAATCCAATCACTGCCTTAGATAATAAGAATATGAGAATCTGTGATGAGAAGGTTTCTGATGATGTCATTTTGTCTTTTGGAAGACACCACAAATTTAAGTACATCTCAAGTACCTTCAGTATCCCTGTCTGTCACTGGATGGGAGGGCTTGTTGGTAGGGATTAATCTTATGTGTCAGCCTGGCCAGATCCTCATTGGTGAGCACACATTATTTTAGACGTGTTTGTGCTCTTACACATGTGATATGTGCATGTGTACCACGTGTTTGTACTTGTGGTGACCAGAGGTTGGCATAGGCTATCTTGCTCAGTTCTTCTCCATTCTGTTTTTGAGACAGGATCTGGAGCTCACTGATTCATCAAGTCACGCTGGCCAGTGAGTCCTTGGGAGCCCTTGGAGCTTCTTCCCAGCTCTTGGATTACAGGTGTGTATCAAGGTGCCCAGATTTCTTATGTGAGTGTTAGGAATCAAGCTGAGGTCCCTAGGCTTTTGTGGTAGGCTCTTCACTGACAGACATCTCTCCAGCTCTCAGTCAGATTTTTAAATCACAATTTCTTAACATAAATTTCTGCACATGCATGCTGTTGGCTCAGCTTGCCTGGAGAATGCTAAGGCACTGGATGAAGGATCCTCTTCTGCTCCTCAGTTCAGTATGACTCTGAGAAGCAGTGGACCCATGAGCCTCACAGTTTTGGCAGTGTAACCCAAAGGGCAAATGCATCTCTTTTTCAATTGTAGCTGTCAGTCATCACTAATGTGGGATCAGATGCAACCTAGTATTCAGGTGTCACTTAGATGACAACATGCTACCCAAAGTAGGTGGACTGTATGTTTCCCCAGTGGCAAACAAGCTTGGGATGGAGTGGCTGTGGATGCCAGTCTGTCCCAATCTTGTCCAGGAGTCTGCATGCCATACCAGGTTTAGTGGGGCCTTGAGAGGGCTTGGTTTCTTCTGAGACAGCCCTAGAGGGAAGTCCAGCATATGATGGGCCAGAAATTGGCTACACATGAAGACAGTTGCAAAGTCAGGGCTATTTGGCTTGAAGACAAGAGACGGAGACAGAGACGGTGTCTTTCCCAATAAGCTCTTTAGGAAAGAGGCTTTAAAAGCAGCTGTAGCAGGCAGAGATAGGAGCAGAAAATAAGAGCAAGGTAGATTTCAGCTCGTTGTCAGCTGTTTGGAACAAGTAATGAGTTCCTTGTGACAGAAGACATGGAAGGGAGTCAGATGCAGGGGAAAAGTCTACATTAGACAGGACTATCTTTCCATGTTGTCTCCACTCCAGGCAAGGGGACATGTCAGAGAAGCTTGTGTGTGGATGAGAATGCTCCCTCCTCCATCAGCTCTGGCTCGCGAGTGCAAAAACAGCTCCCCTGGAAAGGGTTTGAAATGACCTCCCCTATTTCTCAGGCAGGCAGGCCTACTTTAGTTTGAAAGGCACTAGGATCCTGACCCTGGTCTGCTGGGACACAGGCTTTTTCTACACAAAGATGGTGACTGTGGAGCTGATAAACAAGGCTGTGCTCAGCTTGTAAGCCAAGGGGCCCCTGCCAGTACTCTTTGGGTCTGTAGGTGCCCATAGACTATGAACATTTACAGTGCCACTGATTCCTGGCCAAGTCATCAATGACAAGGCTGTGGATATCAGAGATGAGCTAAGTAAGCTCTTCCCTGCACTGGACTCATCCCAGCTTAACTGTCAGCTACAGCTGGTCCCAAGAGGATCCAGCAGTCCAGGAACAAGAGACTCTGAGGCAAATGATGATCAACCCACTGGAGAAAGCATGGCGCCAGCCTTAGTTTGCAGGAACCAAGGAACGTCTGAGAAATGTCCCAGCCACTGCTGCCCACTGCACTGCTGCTCTGTGTAAGTCACCTTCTCTGAGAGTTGGTATCTAGAGCACAGGACGAGTGCTCAGTGACTCACTCTTCTAGAGCAAGGATGGCGGCAACCTTTCACTGAAGAGGAGCAATGTTACAAGTGGGAAAACTGGGGCCCTTGGGTTGGTTATGGTGACTTACGCTTGCCATTCAGTTTCCTAGGCTAACAGCAAATAAATGTGTCTAAACTGGGAGTGCAAGGAGGATAAAAGACCTGAATGTTGTCTGCTATGGAGCCATGGAGCAGAACAGTAGGCATTTGAGTGGGTAAGGAGGTGCATTGGATTGAGACAAATTGATCTAGAAGTAGAAAGCCGGTGCTCAGGGAGTGTGGACAACTTTGCTGGGCACAGGCTCACCCCTTTGTATTTATGCCAGAAAATGGTAACTTACTCAGAACGGAGTCCCAGGCAGCATCCAACCTAAGTATCATCTCACATCTCACACTGAGAACCAGAAGGGGAAGCCAGAAGAGAAGGTGAGTGCCTGCTCAAATCTAATCTCCCAGTGAGAGCTCCTTTCTTTTTGGCAAGGGGGTTTGCTGGGCTTCTGAGGAGAGGCTGCTGCAGAGGCTTCTGTGTTCATCTCAGAATAGCCACTGAGGCTTTTGGGTGCGTCTGACAGTGTGTGGTAGAAAGGCAATGCCAGCTATTGACTTCCTGGTTGGTAGTGCCAATGCTGATCAATAAAGAGACAGGTATGCTCAGGGGCACAAAAGGCAGCATGGGCCAGGGAGCAGGGACTGATGTTGGCAGTGAAGTTTCCACCCCCAGGAACGAGATGGGATACACTGGTTTTTAGGTTCCCCCAAAGGGTCACACAGCATCTCTGCCTTCCTGTAGAATGACTACAGTTTGGGTGTGCTGGCTGAGCATGATGCGATCCTGTAGGGAAGGAGATGCGTTGCCCAAAGTGGAGGGACTGAGATGCCAAGCTAGCTCACCAGTGTAGCTAGGTCCAGTAAGTTGCAGGAGTGCAGCTTTCTCTCCATGGTACCCTACCCGTTTTCCATCTTCCTAGAGAAGACATAACCCCCATGGGCCACACACACAGCCATGATTTCTTCTGGGAAACTAATTCTTGCTTCCCAGACCTTCCCAATGGGTCCCAGAACATCTCAGCTTCTTTGATATCGAAAGTAGGAATGCGGAATATGGTCTTCCAACACCCACAGTCTGACAAGGCAGAGAAAACTCCCCAGCAATGAAGAGAACCAAATGTCCACTGGGCTGTGAGGATCCAGGGAACAGATTTGTTTATTTCATTTCACTGCTTGAGTTTCTCCACAGCACCCAGCGGATCGTCTAGTCCACAGAAGATACTTAATAAATGTTTGCGGAAGACCTAAGTAATGGATTTGCATGAAACATTACCGAAGTCTTCTTAGGAACTAGGATGGGGAGAGGTGTGTGGAATTGGGCTCCATGGTGGTTAGTGTCTTGGGAGACAGCTTTGCCTTTCCTGCTTAGGACTTCTGCCCAAAGCACTATTCATGGACCTCAGACAGCTTTCTCCTTTGTGTCATGGAATTCTGCTGTGACAGCTGACCAGGTGACTCATCTTGTAGGATATGGTGTGCCACCTTGGGCCAGGCCAATGGAATCTACTACGGTCGAATTATGTTTCTTCTTAAAGCAGCTGATAGTTCCTTGTGGAGTTCAGATGTGGCTTCCACAATGCAATGTGTCTTCTAAAATTTAGCTTCTCAAACTGTGGGTCACAGCACCATATCTCCAGTGTCAAGTAACTGATGGGGCAGTCTTGAAAATTTTGGCAAGAGTAAAAGTTTACTGAAGGTGCAAAGACCAAAACCTAATTTCAAGCTAAGCACTTAATGAATGTGAGGTATTCCTGGAGCCCCACCCTACGTTGCATTGAATGGCCTCATCGGACCTTGGTTTTGAATACAGGACACACCACTCAGTGCTGAGCATGCTATCACACTTGCAATACCAAGCAAAGTATCACAAAACACCTAGCTTAGATTGGGGGATGATCTTATGAAGTACAGAGGTTCTACTGTCCATACCAAGTTTTCTGTTCTTGGAGAAACCTAATGGTTTTCTTCCAGTCCCAGTCACTGTGGGAACCACAGGTTACCGTGCAGACATAGCCAAGTCCAAGAATCACACTACACACAACCAATCCTGCAACTGGCACAGAAATGGCATCAAGAAACCCTGGTCACAAAGATACGAATCTCTTAAAGGGGTTGACCCCAAGTTCCTGAGGAACACGCGCTTTGCCAAGAAGCACAAAAAGAAAGGCCTGAGGAAGATGCAGGTCAACAATGCAAAGGCAGTGAGTGCACACGCAGAGGCCATCAAGGCCCTCGTGAAGCCTCAGGCCATCAAGCCCAAGATGCCAAAGGGCCCCTGCCTCAAACTCTGCCATCTGTCTTTCATCGCTCACCCCAAGCTTGGGAAGTGGATTCGAAGCTACATGGCCAAGGGGTGTAGGCTCTGCCAATCAAGGCTCAAGGTTCAAACCAAGGCAGAGGCTGCAGCTCCAGCTAAGGCTCAGGCTTCAGCTCCAGCTCAGGCTCCCAAAGGTGCCCAGGCCCCTGTGAAGGCCTCATAGAAAAGTCTCCTGCCAGTGTGAAGACAGATGAATGGCTGGGACACACCTACCTACACTATTTGCAGATGACCAGTGTCCTATGCTGTTTTTACAAATACACTTGAGGCAAGAAATAAAAGAAACCTAATGATTTAATCACCAAAAACATTCTCACTGTTTCCCTACTGTCAAACTTCTGTATACAAATATTAAATTATTTTATCTTTGCATTGTGTTTCAATGTTTGATTTTTTCTTAATTGAGACTTTAGTTGTTGACTAGAGCTTTATTTAAAAAAAAAGTCATTAAATAAATTTTGACTTGGGAATTAGGTTAAAATTTCCAACAATTTCTGGAGTAACCCTAGGCATAGTTCTGCCATTTTGTACTATGTGTTTATGCCAAGTGGTATAGTGGCATTGATGATTATAAAATCAAAATCTCAATCAATCCTGAAAACTATTGACAATGCTCTACATACTGCTACATCAAACGTCCAGCCAAGATTTGGTTCTTTAATTAAACAAGTGTACCCATTTCATTAGTATGCAAATGTGCTTTCCTCTTTGATGAATGCTAACATTTGTGTGTGTGTGTGTGTGTGTGTGTGTGTGTGTGTGTGTGTGTGTGTGTGTATCTCAAGGAATTGTTTTCAAATAAAATTCTGTGTGCCTTATTAACATTACATGTTTGATTTGTTTATCTGCTTTATACACCTAAGTTATGTGATTTTTTTCCCTAGGAAGAAATAAACCAATGACCATTCTCCCCAGATGGGGCACCTACAGATGAAGGCAAGGTAAGGTTAGTTAACCAGTGAGTTTATTGGGGTTCCCAATGGGAGTGTGAGTGAAGGGTTATTCACAGGAGCACGCAGGCCTAGAGTCAGCATATCACGGCTGAGCACACCTCAGGATGCGTCAGTGATGACTCAGGAAAGCTGCATCCCTAGAGCTCCTGGCAGGACTTGCAGGCAGCTCCATCATCTCTCAGTTGTTACTGCTTGGGTGACCTTGGGAGGGAGCCTCGTGAAGTTTCTGGAAGCTTTCTGAGACATCTACTTTTGGCTTACATTTCTGAATCTTTATGGAAGGTTTCGATTTGAAATTACTCCCTAGTTAACCACCTATACTCTGGGGATTGTATAAAATCTCTCAGACGCAGAAGGGCTGTGAGCATAGAATGTTCAAGAAGCTCTGCTTTAAATCAGCAGCATCCAGTCTGGGGTACTTCTGCCACAGTCAGGATATACGTTCTGAAATCAAGAATGGAAGTTGGGATGATACCTGCACGGCTACCCTGAGAGGTTCCTCTTGTAGTCTCAGGAGCATCTAGCCTAGAGGCCTTAGTCCCAGAAGGAAGATTATTTCAGTCAGTACACACAGCCTTCAGGCTAGAGCTAGTTGTCAGACTGCCAACTGGCCACCTTAGGCACCCTCATGTCTCTGAATCAGCAGAGAAAACAGGAGCTAGGGTGACATGCCCTGATCTCTCCTCAGAGGACTGGGAGGTGAGGAAGAGTATATCCCAAACACTGCATTTGCATTAGGCTTTTACAATCTCCATGCCCTGGACTCTGTGAAGAAAGGCATGGGTAGATTATGGGATATGGCACACACCAAAGAGTACAGGCAAGTGAAGATGCTTACTCCATCCAGTTATGTCATGGCAGTGAAACCTTTGCTGTAGCCAATAGCGGGACTGAGTGACATCATGCTTTCAGAAGGCAATGCCAGACTGAGGGTCATGGCTCAGTGTTGTGGGCGTTGAAGCCACTGGAGGTCTGTTCAGTGGTACAGACTAAGAACAAGCTACACTTTAGAAAGATGCCTCAGGCTCTCTAGACACAATGGGGTAGATTTAGGGCAAGCTAAATGCTATACAAAGCCCTTTCATTGACTCTGCTCAGGAAGGAGAGTTAAATGCCTGCACATGATTTTTAACTGAAACCCACTGTCAGGAAGTAATTTGAGTATCTCTGAGAAGATGAGCAGAGGTAAATGTTTAGGAATGATGGCAGCTCACTGAGCTAGAATAGAGACATACAGACAGGCAAACAGATAGGGGGCAGACTTTTGCCCCTTTACCTGGCAGATTCGATCCTGGCCCTCAGTTCTTCACAACTTCCCTGGATGAGATCATGCTACTGTCATGTGCTGAAAGCATCTCTTCCTTCTAAAGATGAGAGCATTCACCCAGCCCATTGGATCTGGCATCTCTGTTTGTATAGGTGGAAGCCAAGACAGGCTGTTTCTATCTGAGGCCTCCAAAGGCACCACACCCCTACTTAAAAGCTTCACCCAGGAAGCTGCTGCTCCTAAGCTAGGCCCAGGCAGAATACACATTGAGCCACAGGGAATCTAGGTTTAGCCTAGCGTCATGCTCGCCCACCTTTATGCTCTCAACCCAGTGGATCCATGAGCGGAAGATTGCATCCCTGCAGGAGAAAGTTGTTACTGTTGGGAATGATTAGTCATTACCCAGCATTGCCTTGGTAATTACTATCCCACTCAGTCTATCACCGTAAGAGAGCAGAGTCATCTCCACCAATGTGCTATAGTCTGCCATAACCTGGACTGTTTTGAATGACTCAAGAATGCACGACATAGAGGGACAATGTACCCAGACATGGATCAGAGCTATGTGTGGGGTTTGAGAATCTAAGGGGAAATGAGAAGAATGTCCTACAGGAAGCCATGAGACTCACGTTCTAGATCTAGATTGGTAGCGATTCTCTGCAAGACTTAGGTCTGACCACTTTGCTTCTCGGAGCCTCAGTTTGTGACTCACTACATATTGGAATTAACTCCCTCCCAAGTACAAACAGAAGCTATCATTTGAGGTGTGGTTATTTTAGATACTATGGTATATCTAAGTTGAATGCCTGTCCAATAGCAGGTAAGAACTTTCTGGGTGTGGCTGTTCAAAGCTGCCTGGGGAAAAAGCCTAAGGCTTTACGCAAGCTTGGTCAGATGGGTTCCAAGGTTGACCCTCTTCTCCACAAGGTCCAAGATACAAGTCCAGTGGTCTGCCTCCCAACCCACTCCCCAGTGATTATCTTCCACTGGGAAAGGTTTGTGCAGTGCTAGGCCACAGGGCTTGAAGCTTTCTCCATGGGCTTGGGGTGCTAGTCCCCAGCTGCAGATCCGCTGACATCTATAGAGCAGTTGCATACATAGTGTGAGTGGCTCCCTTGGGCTTCATGGAAGGCACATGGGAAGCAGGCTGTATGTCTTGTAGCTTCAAGTCCCCTGTGGAATACCACTGACCACTATCTTCCAAGGCCTGCAACCGTAAGGGAGGTGGCCAAGAACCTACAGGTCTCTCCAGGGACTCGGAGGAGTGGTGCAGCTCAGCCCCAGGAGACAGTTGGTCCCAGCCTGAAGCTCTCTGTGGAGTCCTGGGAAGATTTCAAACCTTCTTAAAAGATCATTGTTTCTTGTCTCTAAATTGTGACTGTGAGACCCAAGTGGACTTAGACCTCAAAATACTCAGTTTTTGTAGAAAGGGACCGAGGATAGGAGAAGATTTAGTAGTTTTAGTATAGTAAGTAGAATGACAGAAAACCTAAACCAAACTGGCTCATGAGGGAAACGCATTTTGGTTTCCTGTTTGTCTGTTTCAGGCTGTGATAACGACAGCACAATAAATCAGGGCAGAATATTCTATAAACAAAAGGTTATGTAGCTCAGTGTTTTAGAGGCTGAAATTCAAGAGTGGGAAAACCTATTTGTTTGTCTGGTGACAGGCTCATGCCTCGAGTATCTCAATGGCAGATGTGACTCCATGGGGGAGAAGATACAGTCGAGGTCACATGTGAGACAGAGGTTGAGGATTCAGGCCATGTGAGTGTGTGTGAGGGAGGGTGTGTGTGTGTGTGTGTGTGTGTGTGTGTGTGTGTATGTGAATGTGTGTATGTGTGTGTATGTGAGTGTGTGAGTGTGTGAGTGAGTGTATATATGTAAATGTGTGTATGTGAGTGTGTGTGAGTATGCATGTGAGAGCGTGTGTATGTATGAGTTTGTGAGTGTGTGTGTGAGTGTGTCTGAGTGTGTGTTGGCAAATGTGTGAGTATATGAGTATGTGCATGAGTATGTATGTGAGAGAGTATGTGTGAGTGTGTGTATGAGAGTGTGTGTGTGTGTGTGTGTGCACATGTGCATGTGAGTGTGAGTGTCGTTCTCTACCTTATTTTTTTGAGACTTTCTCTAAATCTGGAGGTTTCAAATCCTGCTAGGCTGGCTGGCCAACGAGCTCTCAATCCCCAGGACACGGTCTCTGGATCTGAACTTGGGTCCTCATGCTTGCGTGCCAAGCGCTTGCCCTACTGTGCCATTTCCCCAGCTGTGGGTTCAGTCTTTAAATTACAACCTACTATTGTAGGAACTAAACAGAGTGGCATAAGAATAACCGTAATCCCTTCCAAGAGCAGCAGCCGCAGCCACCTAACCACTTCTCACTAGGTGTACCTAAAGGTGTACTACCTCTCAACACCACTGCACTGGGGACCCAGATTCCAGCACAAGAATCTGTACGGGAAGGCCACACCCAAACCAGAACACACATAACCAGACAGCATAGGACAGTAGGGTCACAGGTTCAGCTGGACCCAGGGTTCCAAAACCTTCCCAGACAGTGATTCTACTGAGACAAATGCCCCATCCTAACCCCTAAAATCTAGATTAGTGGGAAGAGATCTTTCTGTCTCCCTTTTATTTCTCATCCGGCAAAGGCGCCAGGCTGAACTCCATTGGCCTGTGCCCTCTCCATTTTCAGTAGGCACCAACCGCACCACGGCCGGGAGGGAGGCCTAGTCCTAGGTCAGTGCGTAGTCCTTTTTAATACATGAACAGAGAGGGAAGCTGTGAAATGAGGGGGCAATAGCTCCCAGAAAGACAACCACAGCTGTGCATGCCAGCAGAGTGGGCTCTGGTCTTGCCGGCTGGCAGCTGGCCTGGCCAGGAGACATTCATGAGGCCAAACAAATCTACAGAGAGAAAAACAGGAGAGATGGCTCAGTGGTTAAGAGCACTGACTGCTCTTCCCGAGGTCCTGAGTTCAATTCCCAGCAACCACATGGTGGCTCACAACCATCTGTAATGGGAACTGATGCCCTCTTCTGGCGTGTCTGAAGACAGCGACGGTGTACTCACATACATGAAATAAATAAATCTTAAAAGAAAGAAAGAAGAAAAACAGGGAGCTCATGGTGAGCTGGTGCATGGGTCAATGGCTGGCACCCATGGGCTCGACACGGTACTGAGCAACATACAGAAGACTAATATCAAGAGTGGAACTAAGCAGGGCTGGTTTAGAGGGAAAGAGCACTTGCTGTTCTTGCAGAAGGTCTGAGTTCGGTTCCCAGCATCCACATGGTGGTTCACAACTGTCTATAATTCCAATTCCAGGGGATTCGCTCACCTCTTCTGGCCTCCTCAGTTACCAAGCATGGTGCACAGTCACATACACAGAAAAACACTTACATACAGAAATGAATCTCAAAAGAAAAATAGGTGGCACACAGTAAGACTCCAGTCTTTGGGACATGCATTCAAGTTGGAGAGATGAAATGAAGCCAGAACATAGGGTCTACTGCTTGGTCTTCGTGGTGTTTGACTCCCACAATGCTCTTGGCAGTGAAGGAGCCAAGGGACTATAGTGTCCTAAACAATAAGGAAAGGGGAATATGTTTCCGTGGGGAAACTGCTTAGATAAGCACAGGGAGGAAAGGCAGGTGTTCTAGCATGGGGTTGGATGTTGGCAGTTGTCAGGGTGATTCAGGCGGAGCATCATGGAGGCAGCAAGGAACAGACTGAGGCCAGGCAGGGTGCCCACGAGAGGACACAGTGCTAAAGAATGCAGGCTTCAGGCAAAATACAATCCCCTCCAAAGCTCAGGGAAGATCATGGAAGGAGAGGAAGACAGACTGTGGGAGCCAGAGAAGTGAGGGAACGTGGGGGACACTGGTCCTAGGATGGCATGTTGTTCTAGTCCTGAACTCAGTGCAGATGTGTTTGCCTACACTGCAACTTTGTTCAGATGAGACATCGTCATTCTGTGGTCGACGGGAAGGAAGGGGCTTATGATGTCTAGCCTCTGCTTGAGTCCAGACAGTTAGTCTGGTAGCAGCTGCTGGCGGAAGAGATTTTCTTCAGTGGTGTAGCAGTTGCCTGTGATCCTGTAAACCACTTCTCCTATAAGAAACCCTCGATAAGCTTATTGGGTCACACAAACAGAAAGGAAGACATGAAAAGGGAAAGAAAACTGGGTCGGAAGAGTAATCAGTGAACACTATCAAATACTTTATATGAACTATGACATGTAATAAGACCCATTATTATATATAATTAATGTTTGCTGATATTGTTTTTAAGACACCAGATGGGAAGGAGTCATGGAAGGCTTTGAAGTAGGGATGAGATGTGTCACTGGTGGCACTCTCAAGGGCTAGAGAATGTCCATACCAAAGGTTTGCATGCTGAAAGTACCAACAGAAATGGACAATGCTATATATTATATGTGAGCTAAACATGGGAAGTCTATGCATCTAATACAGGTGCGCGCACACACACACACACACACACACACACACACACACACACACACACACACACACACACACACACTATGATGCCAGCTACAGTGCAGTGAGGGCAGGCATGCTCTGAGCACTGCCAGCATGCACTGCCCAGTGTTCCTGGTTAATTAGTCCTTGTCCTGGGACAAAAGCATAATGTTCCCCTCTCGTGGCTCAAGCGCTAAGTTAACAGGGACGAGCAAAGGGCAGAGGCAGGCACGATATCACCAGTACATTAAACTGAAGTGCGAACTGTGAGTCTGGTTCAGCACGTGAGTGGGCGGCAACAATGTTTCCTTTGGGTCCTGACCTGTCCTTTGCAAATCATCTATGATGAATATATGTTACTTGTGTTAGGAAAGCAAACGTACACACTTTAAAATTTCCTCTTATCTCTGTGCTGATGAGCCAGAGAAGTGACTTCCCCAACAACCACCTTGCTCCCTGAGCTGCAGTGTAAAAAAGCCTGCTAGAAGCTGAGAGACGCTACTCTCTGGGGTTTGCAACTACAAATATTGTTACAGCACCTAGGTCACATTTTGCCATTTCCATCCATTTTAAAATTAATTTTAATTGCATAGATAAATGTAGTTTTGGACACTTGTCTTTTATAAAACATTGTAATAAGGCAAAACTCCCATCCAACCACTGCTCCTCCTATCCAGTGGCCACTGTGAGATAATAACAGGAGGTGGCTGGAACGAGTGCTTTTAGAGCTCAGCTTCTTTATTATTTTGCATGCATGTGTGTGTGGTTGAGTTTATGTACAATCTCACATTCTTGTAGGTATCCCCAGAGGCCAGAAGAGGAATTGGATCTCCTGGAACTGGAGTCAGAAATAATTATGAGCCATCCAATGTTAGTGATGAGAGCCAAACCTGGTCCTCCAGTGCTTTTAACTACTGTCCAGCTAGTGACTATAGACCTCCAGTTTCTTAAACTGGGTTTAGACCTTGTGTGGGTCCTGTATGGGAATGTAGAGTTGAGAAAAAAACAAGGAGATAATAAATACTTTGGCATAATCAACAACCAAACTCTAATTCAAAAGCAAGCACTAAATGGATCCACAGTAGATTGCTGATACCTGTGGACCTGGAGCTATAGCCACCTCAAAGGAAGCAAAATCCTTGGCAGGCATAGCTGCAGGAGCAAATTCTCAACCACAAGCATCAAGTGCAGGATGCACTAGAAGTGGTGTTCATTCTTTAAAGTCTCAAAGCCCACCTCAGTAAGATAGCTCCTCCTACAAGGCCACACTTTCTGAACCCCTCCCAAACAGCGCCATCTGTTGCTATGCCCGAAACTTGCTGCCACGGTTCTCTGTTGTGATGGACTCTTACCCTGCTGTAACCATAAGCCCAAATAAACTCTTCCTTCTGTAAGTTTCTTTGGTCATGGTGTTTTATTACAACAGCAAAAGAGTATCTAATACAAAGGCCTTGGCAGGAGGAGGTTCCCTTAGTCTGCAGCCGAAGTCCTGGAGGCTAACTCCAGTCAGCTCTCTAGCCTCTTACAAAGGCAGTGACTAACTGTTCAAACATCTGATCCCCTGGGGGACATTCTCGTTTAAACCACTACTGCCTTCAAGATTCCAGGCTTCTGTTGCCAAGAGAAATTCCTCCTTTTGGCAGTTTCCAGCTTCCAGACATCAAGACCACCCACCATGTCAGATACCTATTACTCCAGAAGTATGTAAGAGTTGTGATACTTCTTAGAGATGCTGGTTTGCTCTGAAAGGGATGGCATTTGGTTGACATCCTGAGGTCTTCAAGAGCTTTGAGCCATAACCAGAGCTATATCAGCTCTCAGCTAGCATCCTGCTGCTACCAAGAGTTAAAACCTGCTTTAACTAAATCCCACATGGTAATGTTTTAAGTTTTTTGTTTTTGTTTTTTAATTTTGTTGTTGTTGTTTTATAATCTTCTTTAAAACTGTTCATTCTGATTTGACAATAAAGTACCTCCCATTTGTATTCTTTCCTGTTTGTTCACTCCATTCTTGGAGGAAGAAGAGGAAGAGGAGGAAGAGGAGGAGGAGGAAGAAGAGGAAGAGGAGGAGGAGGAAGAAGAGGAAGAGGAGGAAGAAGAAGAGAAAAGAACCCAACTGGGGACAGGAGCCTGTCTCTGACTTCTACATTTATGTATGACACAGAGGCAAACACACACACACACACACACACACACACACACACACACACACACACACACACACTCTCAATAAATAAACAAATAAACACAATAATGGAAATGTCAATTAAATCTAAAAATGTTGAATATTTAGCTAAAATTTAATGCCTTATGTAAAACTAAACAAACATATCCATTTCATTAGTATGCAAATTTGCTTTCATCTTTAATAAAGGGTAAAATTGTATGCATACCAAAGAATTGTGTTAAAATAAATTTATGATTTATTATCCAGTGTTTGATTTGTATACCTATTTTACATATATAACTGGGGATGTATAAAAATTTCTTGGATAAAAAGGGTTTGAGAGCAGAAAACGATTAAGAAACCCTGTTCTAGACCTTTCTTTGTGTATTTGCATATGTAAATGTGTATCAGAACATATGGTGTAATGGCACATGCACTCGGTGTACTTGGTTCTCTTTTACAGAGTTATGGTAGCTGCTTCTTCATGTCTGCAGCAAAATACAGAGTAAAAGAGTGGAAGGATTGAAGGGTTTGTTTCAGTTCAAAGGAAGAACATTGAGCATCATGGTGGCGAAGGAGGAACATGAAGCTACCGGTCACATTATGTCCACAGTCAGGAAGCAGAGCAAGGTGAATCAGGTGTTCAGCTTCCTGTCTTTTCTTTCAGTCAGCCCCAATCCATGGGATGCTTCTGCTCACAGTTAAGATGAACCTTCCCACCTTAGTCAACCCACTGCAGATCACCCCTCACAGGCATGCCCAGACCCATGTCTTCTAGGTGGTTCTACAGCTGGTCAAGTTGACAAATTAACCTTCACAATAGTGATCAGTAATGTGCTGCTCCCCATGGTTTGCATAGGAATGGCACTCCTAGACTCACATATTTGAATGCTTGGCCATAAGGAGTGGCACTATTTGGAGGTGTGGTCTTGTTGGAGCAGGTGTGGCCTTGTTGGAGGAACTATGTCACTACTATAGGTGAACTGTGAGGTCTCAGAAGCTCAAGTCTGGCCAGTGTGTCTTGGTCTCTTCCTGCTGCCCCCAGAACAAGATGTAGAATTCTCAACTCCTCATCCAGAACGTTGTCTGCCTGCATGCTGCCTTGCTTCTTGCCATGATGTTAATACACTAGACCTCTGATGCTGTAAGTTGGTCCCAATTAAACCTTTTCTTTTATAAGAGTTGCCAGGGTTGTGGTGTCTCTTCACAGCAATAAAACCCTAACTAAGACACCTCCTTTGGTGAGGCTGCCTCACTTGCCCCACAGCACAGTGCTGAACCATGAGGTACCCCACAGGCAGTTGTGTAGACTATGGCTGGAGAAGGAGGGCTTGTGCCTAGGCTCACTATCAGCTTTGTGCTGCCTCTAAAGTGTCTGCCACCCACGGGTTGTCACCCTCAGTGCGGAGGTGGCAGTGAGCTGAGCTGAGAGTGACAAACGCCTTGTGAAGAACACAAGACCATCATTTCTCCCCACATGCTAGAAGCCCTGAGTTGAAGACTTGGCCTAGAACCATACACATGGAGCTGGGGTCAGCCCTTCAACCCAGGTGTCAGGGGGTGAAGGTGAGGTGGGACAGGCAGCCTGCAGATTGAGCCTTTTCCGAAAGGATGTGATTCCGCCATGACAAAGACATGAACATGGTTGGGGCAAGAAGAGTCGTAAGGATGAGGAGGTATGACACTATCCATGGCTTTAGTAGCATATGTGTAGGATAGTCTTCATTCCACCATGACTCTTCCCTGAACCAGGAGGAAGGACAGACAGGGGAAGGAGTTCCAAGAAACAAACACTGCACTTCTCTTGTGCTGGTGAGGTGCAGCACTGCTGGATGCTGCTACAGAGAGAACATCAGTTGCCTTGCATTCGTAAAGACGTGGTTATGTGCACACTTCCTTTTGTGTTTTCTGGAAGAGTGTGGAACAGCCAAAGGATGACTGTGAACTGGATCCTTACTTACTATTGAGGGTCAAGCACACTTCACAAGAATGTCCTTAAATGGGGTCTTTTCAAGGGGACCTGGATCAATGCAGGAGGCTCAGATGATATCCTGGAGCAACTTCCAGCTCAGAAAGGCAACGAGAACATTTGAAGAGTTCTGCTAAGGTACAGGCCTTTCCTCAAATAACCCCACCTTGAGGTTATTTGCATCTTTGACTTTGCCTCCTTGGCCTTACCAGATCCATTGTGATGGACAAGTAGGAAGTACACAGATGTGTCCCACCCAAGGGTAAGGCTATCTCTGACTGCTTACAGCTGAGTGGCTCTCCAGCAGCCGCAGTTTCCTACTATGCAATCAGGAAACAATAACACTCTTTCTCTACTCAGATGTGCATATGGGACTAATGTCAATGCTCAGAGGATGCAGGCACCCCTCACTTGGTTCTCTGTCCCATGTGACTTCTCAATCCCACACTTACAGTCTTGCATGGGACACAAGTCTGCTTGATCCTGGGGAACCACCTGCCGGCTGTCTCAGCCCTGCCCTCCTCGCTGTAGTAGTTTATGGGGCAGCTTCAGGGGATGACAGAAGCTTCTAGAAAGGAGAAAATCCCTGTCTCTGAATGGCAATTTTACTTGCTAATCCATCCCCACTGAGTTAGAGGGTGGACATAGTTATTTATTGTGAGATGGAGCCGAGAGCCAGCATCTGGCAAAATCACTTAGGGTGATGTTGTTTGTGTGGCTCATACTGTTACTGAGCAATGGGCCCTGAAGGACCAGCTGAGTGCTCACAGGGGCCCCTTGTCACTTGAGGTGGTATGCATCACTCAAATGCCTCTCGTGGGCCTCACTTTGCTAAATCTCTGGAATGGTAACTTATACTCAGTCACCTCACCAGAGAATGTTTGCACAGTTGGGGAAGGTAGGTACACTGGCAAAGGAGACGGGAAACCACAGGCACTGTGAAGAGCCCTTGGAGAGATGGCTGGGAAGGTCCCTTCATAGAGCTGAGTTCTTTTTACTTGGCCCCACACTCTTGTCAGAGATACCCACCATCCTGCATCCTTTCCTCCCCTCACACAACACAGAGTGGGATGCCCCATTCTGGCTCCCCAGTGCTCTCTCTCTCTCTCTCTCTCTCTCTCTCTCTCTCTCTCTCTCTCTCTCATGTTCTCTCCTTTCCGTACCACCTTTCTCCCTAGGGCTTATAGGCCTACATCTGATTCATCTCTATAGCAATGTACTAAACACTTGGCCTGAAGGAAAGTGTATATTAGTAGAAGACAAATTTAAAAAGAAATAATTAAAAATTGGTGTGTGTGTGTGTGTGTGTGTGTGTGTGTGTGTGTGTGTATGTGTGGTGTATGTATGCATGCATGCTCATGTGTGTATGCATGTATGCATGGGGAGGGCTGGCTCCCATGTACATGAAGAGGGGAATGTACATATGTAGTACACACATGGAGGCTGGAGGTTGCAGTTGAGTGTCTTCCTCAGTCACTTTCTACGTTGAATTTTAGCTAGAGTTTCTCCTGAGAAGGTGAAGCTCACCAATTCAGCAAAGCTGGTTAGTGATCATCTGTCCTAACAGTCTTATGGGCCTCTCCTTTCAAGTCCAAATGCCTTGTCTAGGGCTAGAAAATCTTCTATCTTGTTCTAAATCCAAACCATAAAAACCAATTAAAACAACACAACAAATAAACAAAATCTAACTATCTCCTGGAGTCAAAGCTTCCCAGGTTGGTGGGAGTGGCTTGGGCTATAAAATGCTTGTTCTGCAATTTCCAAAAGACTTGAGTTTGATCCAGAGTGCGTGTAAAACATTTGGCATGGTGGTGTGCTCTTATAATCCCCATTATGGCCAGAAGTGGGAATAGACAGACCCCTGAAAGTTCACTGGTCAACTAACCTAGCCTAGTTCCCAGAGGTCACTATCTGACAGAGAGAGGCCCCATGACAGAGGATGACATTAGGATGCTATGTGTACTGGCTAGTTTTGTGTGTCAACTTGACACAAGCTGAAGTTATCACAGAGAAAGGAGTTTCAGTTGAGAAAATGCCTCCATGAGATCCAGAGGTAAGGCATTTTCTCAATTAGTGATCAAGGGGGGAGGGCCCCTTGTGGGTGGTACCATCTGTGGGCTGGTAGTCTTGGGGTCTATAAGAAAGCCAGCTGAGCAAGCTAGGAGAAGCAAGTCAGTAAGCAGCATTCCTCCATGACCTCTGCATCAGCTCCTGATCCCTGACCTGCTTGAGTTCCAGTCCTGACTTCCTTTGGTGATGAACAGCAGCATGGAAGTGTAAGCTGAATAAACCCTTTCCTCCCCAACTTGTTTCTTGGTCATGATGTTTGTGCAGGAGTAGAAACCCTGATTAAGACACTATGCTTTAATGCATGACAAACAGGCAGGCATTGGGACACTGGTCTGTCCACCTGAAATGGTCCGTCTTGGGATCTCAAGCAGGTCTCTTTCCTTTTTCCAGCCTCAGTTTCTCCACCTCTTATGAATTATTTCACTGCTAATCTTTAAGAGTTCAGGTCTGATTACTGTCCTGGTGAGGAGGGAGGGCAGATGGGGAAGCCAACTGTAGGGGCATGGGTGGTGATGAGGGAGGCCAGAGGGGAAGATAACTATAGGGGAGACCACACTGAGCTTCCTTCTCTGACCTAGTTTTTCTTTAGCAGTTGATGGGGAGAGCCAATGGGTCCTATCACCCATATCCCCATGGCCCTACAGAATTCAGAGCTGACCCAGAGACATGAATGCCGCCCATGGACAGTCATGCAGATGATGACACTGATGAGTGGCTTAGGCAAAGATGGCCACTGGGGAATTACAGCCCCTGCCCCAAACTCCCAATGGGAGATCCTGAGCCTGGCTAATGATCTAAATAGTAGTGTTCTCCAGCTTATTCCCTCTAGGGACCTCTGTCTTTTGAGCAGGGTAACCTCAAAGGCTTCAGTCCAGGAACCAGCTGTGGCCTCCACGTCTGTGCACAGCCTGGGTGGCTCAGAGTCCAGGGGGCTAAAGGATACAGGCCCAACGAAGGCAGGAAACAGGGAAAACAGACCAGAATAGAACAGCACAGCACTTCCTCTGCAGGGACGCATGCACTGTCTGTTCTTTCTGAGGAAGCGTGGCCTCTCACTGCAAGGTCTCTCTAGCTGTATAAGGCAGTCTCCTGTCACATTGACAAGTTACCTGACACAGTCAACTCAAAGGAGTGAAGATCTGAGATTTTGGTCCATGCTTCTCCAGCCATGTTGCTTTTTGACTCAGGGTATCACAGGACCAGCTTAGTAGCAAAGAGGTCTGAAGCCTGCTTCCTTCTGGGAAACAAAACAAAGGGAGGGGAGGGGCCAGACTCCAATACATCTTCAAAGACGCTTTCCCAGGGACCTCACCTTCTCCTGTTGGGTCCCTGTATTTTAAAGGTCTTAGCACCCCCTAATAATAGCACAGACTAGGAGCCAACCTGTCTACTCACAGGCCTTTGAGGAATACTTACTGTCCAAAGCACAACAGGCATTTAGTCCAGGTTAGGGAAGAGCATGTGGTGTTCTGAAGCATCCTTGTGCCGAAGCATCCTTGGGGCCCTGGCGACTTTGCCTTGCACACTCAGACCTGGATTCAAGCAGTTTCTCCTTTCTCCCAAGGACTTAACTGCCCAGGACTGCCCTGCCACACTGTCTCTCCCAGGAAACCTCCAGCCTGCACTAGAGCACATAACGGTCTCTTCAGTTCCTTTTCCCCCTGCCCCTCAGGTTTCTCTCATCCCCCTCCAGACACGGGTACTACTTCTCTATGCACTTCCAGGGCCAAATTCGAACTCTATCCATGATCTGCTGTGGGAGGGGTTGGTTGAAAGTCGCCAGCATGTGGCAAGAAGAGGCTGGTTTTCCTCCCACTAAGAAAACACTCTAGGACTGGCTGCTTGCGATCCACTGTCTTCATAGAGAAATTGGGAGGGGGCAGATGGGGAAACTGAGGGTTAAAGAGACTATATCTTCTCCCCAAGGTCTACCTGAAGTTGTACATCAAGTTGGTGATGGGGCTGGGCCATGAGCCTATTGCACTGCAGCCTGAGTCTCAGCCAATTCTAAGTCTTTTTGGGAACCTTTTTGACAGATGGCTTCTCTCTGCATGAATGCTTCTAGTTCCTGGGAGCCTGGCCCTGTGGAAGGCAGCTTCTGTGCTTCTGGGCAGAGCCCCAGCTCTTTCTACCCTGAAAATGTTGCTTTGTGACAGCCACCTTCCACTGACACATCTTACCTTACCTTTGGTGGGTCATTCATTCATTCATTCATTCATTCACCTGCCTGTGTCCAGTGAATTATTACCTCTCAGAACTGGTACCATCTTACCTCTCAGAGCTGGAACAGCACCATAGAGTACAACCTGTGTAGTGTAGAACTGATTCTGCTCCAGGTTGGCAGTGTCCAGGTATGGTGACCACACACAACACAGTTCTTCTAGGGGTGGGGCTTTTCTGAGGAAATGGGAATTAGGTGAGAGAAAGGGTGAAGTTTCCAGAGACAGGAGGTAGGGAGAGCTGACAGGAGCTGAGGCAGAGCCATTATAGATAATGGACATGATACAATGGAGGTGCTCTCCCAAGCCTGCATGCTCTCTCTCTCTCTCTCTCTCTCTCTCTCTCTCTCTCTCTCTCTCTCTCTCTCTCTCTCTTTCTCTCTCTCTCTCTCTCTGTGTGTGTGTGTCTGTGTGTGTGCACGTGCACATGCATCTCTGTATGCATGTCTGTGCTTCTTTGTGTGTCTTTATCTTGTGTCTCTGTTGTGTATATATTCTTCATTTGTGGGTATGTCTCTGTGTGTGTCTTTATGTGTGTCTGCGTATGTCAGTGTGTGTCTCTATGCATGTGTCTGGGTATCCCTGTGTGTATGTCTGTGAACATGAGTATGTGTGTCTGTGTCTGTGTAAAATGCATCTGCTAGCTCCACCAGGAAGCCTCACAATCATCCAGGTGAGACATGACTACAGGGCAGCCAAATGACCAATCATTTCCCAGGTGAATGCTAATTGGACATTCCAGACTCCAGGATCTTGGTATCCTCCATCACAGCTTCCTCTGCAATGCTAGCTCACCACGGGAGAGTGACTTAAGCTCCTTAAAGGGTAATCCTACTCCCTCTCAGCCCTCCTCATCCACCACAGCCGCCATCCCTCAGTGGGCAGAGTTGGGTTTCTGCATGAGGACACTGATGTCTTCTTCCTTACCCTTTACATCTTGGGGAATCACCAGCCTCTGCCCAGAGCTGAAGCCACACCACTGGGCCCCAGAACATCAACCCTCATCCTTCTCCCCCAAGTCTGGGGCTGGCAGCATCCTCACCAAATTGGTTTCCCTAGTTCCCTGGTCCAAATTGATTAATCATCAGGCAGTTTTAGCTATCAGCCCTGCTGCAATTGGCATATTTATTTCTAATCAGCTCTTAAAAATGGCATCATTCAGAGGTGCTTAACCACATTACTTAATTCTCAGGCTGTATTGCTATTGATTTCAAATATTCTCCTTCAGATATGGCTCATCACTTAATGCAGAAGTCTGTTTATATAATAATCTTATCTGGTTACTAAAATCTGTGAAATCTCTTCAATTGCCTCTAATGCAAGATTGGAGGCTGGTTGCTAAATGAGTCAATTTTACTTTAATTTGGTTTATTTACAGTACATGTTTTAATGCTGCACATTCCCGTCTTCCGCAGCAAAGCTGAAAAGAAAGGCAAATATAGGCGCAGAGAGAGGCATGCGCTTTTCTCTGTCTGGAGGAATAGAGGAGGCAAGTTGGCAGGGCTCCCTGAATGACACTGAACTTCTGGCGTCTAGTGACCAGTATGAAAGGCTTACCAAGGCCCTCAGGGTCCCCAGTATTGGTACAGTTCTGTCAAGAGTACCCAAGTGGAATCACATGATACCAGATCTTCCATTTTGTACAGGTGAGACAGTGGCTCACAACATAGAGCCTTCCTTATCTGGGAAATAGGGCCAATGGAACATTTTTCCAGGTGTCTTGGGAAGAAACCACCACGAGGCTCCAAGGTTGTTGAGCATGCAGCAAAGGTGCTACTCAGCACACCTCTGCCATTTCCACTCCATCGGCAAGGCCCCCACAAGCACCGTTCCCTTCTGCACCCTCACCTCCAATGTGAGGTTGACTGAAGACTCCTGGGAGTTGCCTTTTGAAATATGGAGGCCCTTTGGGCTGCAAAGGACAGAGGCCATCAGTTCTAAGTTTGCTGAGTTTCCTAAACTTTAAATTCTAAACTTCAGAGTAAGGCACAGCCAGTTCTCTTAGAAGAGCAAAGACAGGTCCTGAGGCAGGAAGTCAGTCTTGAGGCTCACAGACCCTACATTTTCTGCCCTCAATTATCCTTAGAGCATCTCTGTTCTTAACCAGGAGTCTCTGTGTCAGTCTCCTGTCTTGGTGCACCATCCTTCTCGTAGGCTTGTTCCTGGTCCTGCTCCCTCTACCTATGGCTTTCATAGGTAGCCATTGTGGAGGACAGGCTCTCGTGTCATTGATTATTGGTGGCCTGAAGACCATGTCCCTGGGACCAGATGTCTGTCCCTGGTCCCGTCACTTGTGTCTGTGATAGAGAAACCTTCAAATGCAAAGCTGGTGACAGCAGCATCTGCAGAAGACTATGCGAGTGTAAGGCCCTGGCTCTGAATCACCCCTGCCTTCCAGAGACACAATTGGCAGAGTAATCCGAACGCCACCTCATAGTAAGTGGATCCCATCAGGCTGACGGAAGTGACAGTGGGATGAGAAGTGAACTGGACACCCTCTTCTGTCCTTTCCACTTCTAAGGCAACAGGAAGGACAGAAAGCTGAGGTCTGTCTTTCTCCTTTACCCTGGCAGTGCTCAGGAGTCTCCTGCTTATAGCAGATGAGGCCCATCTTGCCCAGAACACCACAGCTCTCTCTTGGTCAGGTGTGAAAGCTGCCATTTCATGCTTATCTTCCCCAATTAACAACAGCTGGTCCCCTATAAAACCAACTGGTAAGATGGTTTGTTATTGGAGGACAATGTAACATCATTAGGTTTGAATGGCTACAGCCCGTTTACTGTGCTGAGTTCGCACAGGGTTAATGTGGTGAGATGTTGGGTCCCACCCTGCTGGGCTGCTGGGCTCTTTGCTATTTTTAGGCATCTTCTTCAAGCCTCATTTTCTGAATCATGGAGCCGGGAGGTACTGGGGAGGTGGATGAGGGTCTTTATTTCCTGGAAGGAGAATTATTCAGGAGGTGGTTGGAGCCATATTTAGAAGAACCAGATCATCAAATGAAATCACTTTGAATTAAAAGAGAGAGAGCAGACCTGTTTTTTGTGCCTGCATGAATCAGCCTGTTTCTTTCAATAGCTAGATAAGTGTGTGCCCCTCCCCCAACCCTCACCTTTCTTTAAGACTGGTCACCTCTGTTTGGCTCACTGAAATGAGTCCAGGTCCTGGATTGAGCACTGAGGTAAGCCATAATCTGTGCTCACTGAAGGGCATTTTCCCTGACAATCAAAGAACTGAGCACTTGCCTGGGAAGGAGAATCTCAGATTGACTGTGAACCAGAAGTCACACTCACCACATTTGGTTCCGAGAATAATCTGTACTACTTGTAGTTTAAAATGGCCTCCCTATGTGACAATGTCACCCTGTGACTTAAAACCGAAGCTGGAGTCTGAGTATTGATCTTAGTGGTGGTGATTCACAAGGCTGCCAGAGAGGTCTGCTTTTAGGTAAAGAGGTTGGAAATCTCCATTATAGTCATTCACTCAGCCAACAGGACTAATGGCTCCTATGGCTGGCCGGTGCTGCTGGTAGACATGGCTGCCTGGGCAAATCGTGCAGAAATACCAGAGAGAAGGTAGGTTTTGATAAAGGAAGTTTTACAAACATTGTACTCTGTGCCTGCCTGTCTTCCTTCTTTCCTTCCTTCCTTCCTTCCTTCCTTCCTTCCTTCCTTCCTTCCTTCCTTCCTTCCTCTTCTCTTCTCCTTCCTCCTTCCTTCTTTTTTCTTTCCCTCCATTTCCTTCCCTTTCCTTCTATCTCCCTCCTTCCTCTCTATCTCCTACCAAGAGGAAGCCCCAGTGCCAGGCACATCAAGCTCAGGAATGGTGTCCCGGGCCATGCACAGCCAATTTTCAGCATTAAGCTTGGGCAGAGCTTAGAGGTGAGGCCAGCAGCAGCCAGAGAAGGCTAGCACAATGCTTCGAGTTCTTTCTGTATTTACTCTCCTGCTTCCCCTGTGTTGATGCTGAGGCGAACAAGTCTGATTGCTCCTCTACCAAGGGAGCCAACATAGAGAGGAGGCATCCATCTCTCACCAGAGCCATATCAGAAGAAGACCAATGCAGCCATCCTGGCCTGTAACTGCCCCAGGAATAGATGGAACTAGGGAACCCCCCCCCCCACCATGGAACATTTAATTAAGTTCTGTAAAGATCTGGAATGAAGTCATAGCCCTCCTGGGTGTCATGTTAATGCAGAGGGACAAGTCTGCTCTTACATCCTAAATGGGAGTAAATTAAAGGGACTCACTGTCTGCTCCACTCCTGAGGCGCTCCATCAAATAGAGCCACAAGCACTCACTTCTGCTCCCCTCTCATGCTTCCTAACCTTTCCTGGGGTGAGTGGTCAGGGTTAAAATGGTAGCCTCCACCTGCTTGGATCCAGAAGGAAGCAGTTAGATCTATATTCATTTTGGTGGTTTTTGAAAATATGTATTCATTTAGTGAATTTCTGTAGCTGTGTGGGTTAATGCAGACCCTGTTCACAAAGGACCCCTGGAGGGCTTTGGATTTCCTGAAACTGGAGTTAAAGGCACTGATGAACAGCCATGTGGGTGCTGGGAACCAAACCAGAGTGCTCTTAACCACTGAGCCATCTCTCCATCCCAAACACTGCTTCATTCTGATGTCCAAATTAGTACACATCTGTTCTAGCACGGATGGAGGAGGAGGCTCATAGGCCACACCCCAAGCTGAGGGACTCCTTTAGCAGTTAATGGCTGCTGAAGGAGAGGAAGTTAGTTTTCTTTGGAGGTGTAGCCATGGATAAGGTGTCTATGCTCCAGTAAATAACCCCATACCCATGTTCATGCACACAGCCATAATTAAACTAAGTAGGTCATAGAGAGGGGGTGACGAGATTGGGGAGGGATGACAGAGGGTAATGGGGGTGTACGCATCTGATGAAAATGTATATTGTATAAAATTGTCAACAAATGAAAACAATTTAAATCAGGGCATGAGTTTGAGAAAGTAAGTGTGCCCTTTTGGAGAGTGGGTAACAACCTAAAAAAAAAAATCAGTAGGTTAAATATCAATGATAACAGTGTTGACTGAAGCAGTCAAGTGCCCTAAGAGTCACTTAGAGTGTCTTTTTAGCTCCTTATTTTATCTAGGTGCCACAAAAATTCTACCTCTCTTGGGTGTCAAGATCTGACTTGAAGGCAGACACTGTTCTGGATAACCAATTCATAATTCACTGACCCCTTCACCCTCAGCATCTTACCTGTAAGCCTAAGCCCATGAGTCTAACCAGATACCTGGCAGTTCTTGGCAGTTGTGTCGCCAATGAAAGAATGGGAGACAAGCCCCCCGAAAAGAACCTGCTCAGGCTCTCCAGAGTAGGACTTTGGGAAAACCTCGTTAGGCCCGGTTTCGACTGCACGCTGGCTTCCTGCAAACCAGCTGACCTGTATTTACAGTCTCCACATTTGTTTTGGAAGAAATCCAAATGTCCACTTAACTGGGCTGGAGGCCAGCATAATCTTCCTATATTGTTTGTAACCATGAGATTAATGGTGGGCCTTGCTCTGAGCCTCGTGGTGACATCATTCACCTTGGGGTGTCTCTTCAGTGCAGATTACAATAATGGATTGGCCTTCACAGGGGCTGTCGGCTGTGCTTGAGGAGCCTCAGCTTCTGCAGAGAAGCAGCCTAGGAAATAAGTTGCATCCCTTCGAAGATGGATCATGGTGAGCCTGACATGAGGAACATGCCAGGCTCAGTTTGAGCAAGATGCCTGATTCTCTCTTTCTCTCTGTCTCTGTCTTTCTGTGTCTCTCTCTGTCTCTGTCTCTCACTCACACACACATACACACACACACACACACACACACACACACACACACACACGAGGTCATAACTTTACAGACATTAAGTTACTGTAAGAGTTAAATACGAAGCACAGCATGCACCCGTGTCCCAGAAGTTGACACACACATTTGTGTCATTCATTGCAAGATGATGAATCTGCTCATCTGATGTTAAAATATGACACAGGTTATAACTCAGCAACAATGAAAAACAATTCCATTAACAAGTGGACAAAGAAGGATCCGATAGACATTCTTCCAAGGAAGATAGACAAAGGGCCGGTAATGACATGCTGAGACTCTCATTGTTACTAATCACTGAAGAAACGCATCTTAAAAGAACAGGAAGGGATAGGGAGATGGCTTAGTGGTTAAAGAGCTTGCTGCAAAACCATGAGGACCTGAGTTCAGAGCCCCAGAACCTAGTAAGAATCTGAATATGGTAACACAGGCTTGTAATCCTGATAATGAGGCATATCTTAGGGGTGTGATGGCCAGCTAGTCTAGCCAATCAGGGAGCTCCAGATTCAGTGAAAGACTCCCACCTAAAACCTAAGGCAGAGAATGCCTAAGGACCTGATATTGACGTGTGGCTTCCATGTACACACACACAGGACCACACTTGACTGAAGCACCTACTGTCAGGTCCTCTCCTGAAATTCAGTATTAAGGAAGGAATTTGATTCAGAGATACTTGTACACACAAGGACAAGCACACAAGTGACACACAGTCTGAGGTAGAGTCATCGCAGCAGAAAGTGTATGGAGTGGTGGTGGGCAGGCATGTGGGACTCATCTCTGAGACCTTTTGCCCTGAAGCTACTGAGTGTCCTGGCAAAACCTGAGAGGGCCCTGCACTTTGCCTGCTGTCAATCCTGGTCCCTCATTCCTAGCCTGGGGCCAGGTAGTAATGAGTGAGGTTCCAAAGGGGTGTCTCGGTCATGTGTCTCTTTCCAGCCACAGCCGTGACCAGCTGGGCAGCCTGGGGCAAGCAACTTCCTCTCAATGCATCTTAGATTCTTCCACATTGGGCACAGATGCTTCTGATGGTCTTGGGAGTTGCAGGGAGGAGCCAGAGTAGCAAGCAAGGGCCCCAGCTCCTTGCCGGATGCCTGTGACTGACTGGTACCACTCGACACCTGGAGGCACCGCGTTTCTGCCCGGGCATCTCTTCCAATCCCTCCATGGCTCTGGCACTCTGTGACCCTCTCCTCACCCTCTCCTCAAAGCAGGGGTGGATGGTTTGATGCTAACTAGCCTGGATGAAATGCTTTCTGCTAGCAATTGCCTTCATTGCCTGCTGTAAAATTGCATCTATATTTAAATATGCTGAGATAATTCTTAAGTTTTATTAGTACTTAAATATTTTGGCATGTTTATTTCTCCTGAAACAATTATGGAGGTTTCATTGTTTTACTTGCAAAAAAAGAGAGGCTAAATTTTCTCTTACAATAAACCCCTGACAGGCTGGGTATGGTGCTCGGGAGCTCCAGTGTACCCCATTATCAGTTACTCAGCTCAGAGGAAGTAGAACTGGTAGGAGGGGACGGCCTTCCTGCTGTAATCTGGTCACCCTCTGCAGACCTCGAAGCCTCTGTCATGTGATTTCTCCTCCTTATAATCATGCCCCCCCAATAATCATAATAGGACTCTCGAAGTCACCCTACCCCTCTACTGTCCCCAGGGTTTAGGCCCACCCTTGTCAACAGCCCCTATGGACTTCTTCTTGACAGATCTGAGCAGGCCAGCTGTTTCCTGAGGCTCCCGGGCAGGGGGAGGGGGGTAGAGGGCTAGGGGAGGTTGAGGGGAACTAGAATACACTGAGGCTTTGTTTGGAAGTATTGTGGTCAATGCTAATAACAGCTGGGAGAGTGGAAAGGGCAGGGCTGCTTTTCCTCATTTCAAAGATGGAGACAGCAAGGTCCAGAGAGATTGCCTGACCTGCCCAAAGTCACACAGGTGGTAAGCAAAGACACAGTCTCGGCCACCAAACAGAGGGTTCACACTCTACCCCACTGCCCCCATGATGGCAGTTGGCATCAAGCTGCTTGAAGTGCTCCGTTTTTAACTTTGGAGAAGACCTGCTCTCAGTTGCTGGGCACTTGTTTCATCAGTGTCTTTCCTGTGGGGAAGCCTAGCAGCCCAGTGATAGCAGGGAAACCCAAGACTAGACCCTGTGTTAGACATGTGGCTTTGACTAAGTTACTTCACCTCTGCATGGGGAAAATGATACTCACGGAGAAGGAGCCCAGCAAACTCTTGGGCCTTGAGGTGTGCACTGCTTGAATCAAAGCATGCATGTGCAGCATCCATCTGAGGCATCTACTATGTTTATTGCCCCATTTGACAGATTCAGAAGCCAAAACACAGACAAGACCAAGGGACCCCTCCTCTGTCCCATGGCTGGCTCCAGGCTCAGAGCGCACACGATCAATCTTCAGAGTAGAAGGCTGGGGAGTGGGGCATCAGATCCACACAGCACAGCATGGGGGACTTCACAGGTGAGGAGGCGAGGCCAGGTCAGAACTAATATCACACTCACACAATCCTGGCAGCCACATTCTCAGTCCAGATTCAGGTTGAGCCTGTGTAGCACCAGCACAGACTAGAAATCAGCTCCTACAATTAGCTTCTCCAGGAAGCTAGTCTGGCTTCCCTTTTCCATGTTAACTGCAAGACCACTGCTCCTTCTTACCTCCCAAGACCTGGCATCTAGGGCACCCTGCTCTCTGCACACAGCATGGATGCCTCTCAACGTCCCAGGAAAAACAGGTGTCAAGCAGGTACATTGTTGTAGAGAGCTCCCTATTTTGTAGCAGAGCCAGCCTCCATCTGCTCAGGTGGACACTAACCACAGCTTTGTTAAAGTTGGGGAGCCAGGTTGTTTGACAGAACAGTGTGCTGGCTAAGAGGTACCTGCTGAGACCTGGCTCTTGGACTCTGACACCCAGCTGCATGGCTTTGGGAAAATCTTCTCCCTCTGAGCTTTTTCATTCTTACCTGTGAGATGGGTCTTGTCAGTAATGACATCTTCTGACCAATTAGGAAGGCTTGGGATTAAGATATCTCATAGCGACTCTAATGGGTCAGAACTGATGGCAGCCACAGACTCCATGGTGACTATCACGACACCTCTGGAATATACAACCACTGCCAGGGTGATTGATCATCGGGGGCCAGAGAGAAATGCTCACACAGCCTCACAGAAGGGGCTCCATAACCATCAGCCCTCCTTTTATTTGTACATTTTAAGAGTTCTGCTTTCCTCCGGGTTGTGACATTTTCAACATTTCAATCCTTCCCAGCATATGGTGGGAATTTCATTACTGCAGCTTTAGGTACAGGGAAAATGCCAACCACTTCGTGGGGAGAGGCGTTTCAATACTTCCGACATTGCCTAAGCAGACCTCTCTGTGCACAGCTCCAGGGGGAGGCCAAGGGGCTCAGCAGCCTCTATTCCAGGGGAGACCTCAGAACCACAGTACCCACACCACTCAGGGCAAATGACACCATGACAGGAGGCTGAGTGGCGCATTGCAGCAGAGCCCCGTTGGATCTCAGGCACTAAGCCCATTTTCCAAGACAGGTAGCCACACCCCCTGCACACAGACTGGTCACCAATGAACTGATTGGGCATATAGCCTGATGCCTATCTGCAGGAGCAGCCACCACAGTCTCCTGTTCTGAAGACTCCAGATAGGAGGAGGGAGGGAGGGAGGGAGGGAGGAGCCAGAAGGAGAGAGGAGGAAGACTTACTGGCTTACACCTGGGTGGTCTACAAAGACTCCCCAGAGGCAGAGAGCTGCCTTGGGCAGGGGAAGGGGGTGGAGAGGATGGAATCTTTCTGTAAGAAAGTAATGTCAGAATCTGAACCAGACAGCTGCTCGGCCATGTCTCTGCTGCAGCCTGCCCCACTTCCCCTTGACAGATACCAACAGGCACCCCACTGAGGATGTTGCCTGAACACAACTAGCTAACAGACTTCCAGGTGCAGGGCTTTCTCACCTGGGGAAGTTAAGTTTACATCAAAGAAGAGCACTGATGGACATACTTCCTGCCTCCTTCTCCCATGCCTGCCTTCTTGCCTGAGAATCAGAGAGCCTGGCAACAAACCTGCTGTGAAATCACCCCCTCCCCTTTCCCCTGAAGAAGGGCCTCCAACTTCTGACTTTGTGCTGCTGTCTGTCTGTCCATGGCATTAATAACTCTTCGAATTCTGTCTCTGTATCCCCTTGAGTCCCACTTCAGAGACTTTTCAAGTTCTAGGGAAGAAAGGACGAACACAAGATGAAATGGATGTGCAGGCTTCAGGGATGCCCCTGAGTAAGGGAGCCCAGTCCTCGGAAGCTGTGAGCACAGCTGCCACCATGACGGAATTGGTTGCTGATGGGGACCAGCAAGCTCTGCCAAGCAGAGAAGCTCAGACAAGGTCCTTCTCAGTCCCACTACTGGGTGTAAGGCCTTTTCCCTTTTCCTCTATGGGCCATTCAGAGGAGAGATGAGGAAGATGAAGGGATGGGCTCTTGTCCTCATGGCTGCATTGACAGACGGGAGGTCAGCCTCAGTCCTAGTAGAATACAGTGTACATTATGTTGTCGAATAATCTTCATCTGTTGAAGCTGCGAAGCTGGGACTATTTATGTCCTCCAGAGCTTCCTGTCCTGGGGCAAGCTCCACCCTCCCCACCCCCAACCCCCACAACAAAGAAAGAAAAACAAGCAACCAGGTCCACTGTGACCTTGAGAACAGCTAGATGGAAAACTAGAATATAAAGTGCCTACCTCGGGAAAGACAGGTAGGAAGCTCATCTCACACTTGATCTTAGCCAAAAGGCAGAGAAGCGACGAAAGCTCATCTCTAGGCAGAATGCTCTGCCCAGCTCCAAGCTCTCCCTAGAACAGCAAGGCAGTTTTAGCAGGATTTCCCAGTCAGTTTTTCTAACATGATTTTTTTTAAAAAAGATTCATTTATTTTATGTGCCTTGGTGTTTTGACTGCATGTATGTCTGCGTGAAGGTGCCAGATCACCTGGAACTGGAGTTACAGTTGTGAGCTGCCATGTAGGTGCTGGGAATTGAACCCCGGTCCTCTGGAAAAGCAGCCAGTGCTCTTAACTGCTGAGCTATCTCTCTAGCCCTGATGATGTTATCTTTATCTACTATCATTTATTCTTTTACCTACTCCTACAATGCTCTGCTTGGGACTGTATACCAGTAACTCTGGCTGGCTGCCCCAGTCGGGTGACACAAGTCAACTCTGGGATATTTTGAACACTGGATTTGATGATGTCTCTCTATCTGTACACTGCTACTCTCTACCTGCTGCTTGCTATTTGGACTTTCATATTTGTTTGCTATATTCTTAATAAACTCACTCATTCAAAACCAAAAGCACAGCTATAGGAGATCATCTCCAGGACCATACAGAGTATCTTGTACTGTTGCGGCCAGTTACAGCTCACTGACTGCAACTCTTAGAAATTAAAGGGATGGAAGAGGGTATAATCCAGCTCTCTGTAAGGCCCACTGTAAAAGGTTGCAAGGGAGCATTTGTGGGGCCTCCATTGGCAATGGAAATCCAATCCCCACTATTCCTCCACTTCAGACAGAACTGGGGAGAGAGTCTAAGCACCTCTTATATTCACAAGGGGCCTGTCAGGCTCCATCTTACCAGGGTGTCTGTTAGAACAAAGTCAGGCTGGTTACTCCATAGAAACACATGGACTCTATAGGCCTACGAACTTGGTTCCTGTAGCCCTCTGAAAATGAGGGCATAACTGCTCCAAGGTGTGGTTGACGAGAAGGATTTTGCCGTAGATAAGGAAAACAGACAGAAGCATCTAGAGGAGTCCAGACTGAACACGGCCAACAGAATAGACCAGGTCATGGGCATAGAGCGAGAGAAGCGGGGGGGGGGGACAGGGGGGAGAGGACCAAGAGAGCTTGTGCCTAAAATGGCTGGATTGTGTAAGAAAAGAAAAGCTGGGGTAAGGGAAGAGAAGCCCAGCCACTGGGAAGGAGAGGTTAAGGGTAGGGGTGGGGTGAGAAGGGCTGAGAGGAGCCACTGATACTAAGTGAGAGTTGTCTTGGGTTTCTTTGGGACCCCCCAACCCCAAGTGCAACACTTAATTCCAAGCACAGAAGTAAACAGCATGGCCTTGAACTTAGTCCATATTGGAGTATATGGGGTCACTGAGCCCTGGCTTGTGGCCCCTGTCCATCCATTTCACAGACAGCATACTAAGGCCATCCAGAGCAAGGAGGGCAGAGCCCAGTTATTGCTAAGCCAGGGCTCTCTCTCCTGGATGCTTCTATTCTAGATAGTTAGAGTAAGAGACTCTCCTAAGAATGTGCTTCATGGCCTGTATCACCCTCAAGAACACCTGAACACCCAGTGTTCTTTTCTGTTTTCTGGGGTGTGGAAGGGTGCCACGCAGCTTTCTCTGGGCTCCAGGGCAGTGTGTATTTTCATCCTGCAAAGTATCTCAAGGAAAATATTCATTCAGGTATTGTTGCATTCCATGTTGTGTCTCCCCCACCCCATGCAGAAGAGAGAGGCCTCCCTCTCCAGATTCTGGCTTAGCAATGGTCTTCTGCATCTGAGAAGGGACAGTGTACCATGAGTCTCTGGTCTGCTTTTCTGGGACTGAGTACTAACTCATGTCTGATCACATCTCCTTCAAGTCCAGATTGCATGTGACCATCAAAGTTCCAGAGCCTGGGAACCATGGGGGGGGGGGGGGGAGAATGACAAAATACCACGGCAAACCTTCTGCAGCTTTGCACTGGCATCTATTCTAAAAGGAGGCTGTGATCAGCTGCTAGGTTCAACGGGGTCTTTCTGGCTCTGATGGCCTGTGCTATATAACATTGAAGTTGAATGCTTTGAGAGAGGAGCCTCTCTGCAAGGCTAAGTGCCTCTCCTGGGAGGCAGACTACCAGCCGCAGCAGTGTTGGCTGCCCACCTGACTGGTACACACTGAACCACATGCAGGTGGGCTTCCCACCCTGAATCTCCATACAGAACCACAAAAAACCCAATCACTCATTCACGCACATGCTTATTAATTCAACAGTTTATATTAAGCTGTTGTAATGCGTTGCATGCTAGTGGCTGGTTAAACGTGATGCCAGAGGTGGGCTCTGAGGTGATTTGACTCACGTTCTTATCATAACAGCAGAACTGAGCTCCCCTGTGCAGGAGAACTATGTGTGGGCTCAGAGAGGCAACAGCAGCCAGCAGCCTCGGCAACATGGGGCCTACAAGGCAGAAACTGCTAGGTATGTCCAGTTTCTTGTCCTTACTCAGTTATTTGTGAAAAGCTTTCACCAGGGTGCCTCCCTCCCTCCTTCCTTTGGGTTAAATATGCATCATGTCCTACAGAGGATGCTGGGAATGCAAATGAAATCCTGGAGGAAGCAGGCCAGAAACGAGATTGTGATGCCATAATATGACTAGCTGAGCAAGCGCAAGGCATGTTGGGAATTCAGAAGCAGCCACTCACCTACTCTCGCTATCTTGGACAGCTTTGTCAGCAGGTGATGCTGAGAGTTCCTTCTGCCTGGCTGAGTGCTTGCACACTCTAGACTACAAGTGAGGCTGCTGTGGTGCAGTACAGGCCTATATGTTTTGCCTAGACCAAAACAGACTCTTGGGCCCTCCTCTCGTTGTCTGGAATCGCTGGGCCTCTCTGGCCTGGTCAGATGGTCTCAGCCCCCTTGGGCCCTTCTTGCTAAGTGCCGAGAGTCTGGCACTGCTCAGAATCTAAAATGAAGAGGTCCGGACTCATCTTATCACACGGCTGTTGTTACTCAGCTGCAATACGATCCTAGAATTGAGGAGCCAATCCATCTGCCTCTGGATGCCAGGCACAGGAGACCCCGTAGAGTTCATCCTGCCTCTACAAGAATGTCCTTATCTTGTAAGAACAACTTTCAGCTAAAGGAGGAAAAAAAAACTTCAGGGAGGAATCCAAGGTTGAGCAGTGGAGGTTACCCTGTATTCCTCTCTGTGGCATCTTATTGCACTGAAACTTGGAAATAAAGTCAGGCATAGAATACACTAATGAAAGTGGTATGGTTGTTGTAACTAACAAAGTATTTGACTATCAAGTGAAGCTTTGGTTCCAAACCAAGTATCAATAAAATATATATATATATATATCGACAACGACTGATATTCTACTTGTTACACTCTCTTGTTTAAATGGAATAACGGAAGCAAAACTGGCATGGGCTTATGCTTATAGTGTCTGCTTGTTGAGGTAAGTACTCAGGGTAAATTTGCTGTGCGACTCTGAAAACATGTCTCTACCTCTCGGGTACAAGCTGCTCTATAAAACAGGGCTAGCATCACGACACTATGGGTATGGTGAATGAAACGAGAAGAGCAAGACTTGTTTTCCGAGGTACCTTTGATCTCCTCGGTCAGCCTGTGTTAATTTTCAGCCCCTTCGGAACCACTCAACATTGGAAGCCCTGATAAAAGTAGGACACAGGGTGGGATGAGGGGCCACTTCCTGCCACCTTGAGCTTTCAGGGACCTGAGAAATGGTCTCCCTTACTGAGGGCCCAAAGGAGGTTTCTATACTTCAGTAGCTAGCTTTCTCCTCCTCCCACATCCAAGGCCTCTACAGCTTTTGAAGGGCCCAGAGTTTCTTCCTGGGTTGGGGATGAAAGGAACAATAAGGAGTTTACCTTCAAAAGCCCACCCTGGCTCCTGTGGCCTCCTCCCTTGACTGCTGCGCTCCTGTGAATTATGCATGAGGTTCTGGTGGGAGTTGTGTGCTTTTTCAAATATTTTTCTAATTGATGAGTGGGGCTTTGATGAGTGTCTGTAGAACCCAGAGCATCTGATCACAGGAATTCTGTCTTGTTCCTCCTTGATAGATGTTTATTTGACGTAAAGGGGGTCTAAGGTCCAAGGAGCTGCTTCTCTTTATTGTAAACAGAAATCCTTCGGTTTTGTTCCTAAATCCTAACAAGGACCACTCTCTAAGGTCTGATACCTGCCATCAGTCAGATGAACCGGCCGCAGGCAGAAAGCTCAAGTGTGCAGCCCTCACGTAGGCTGAGCCCTTCTTTTATCCAGAGTGTTCTTCTGTCTCCTGAGGAATGCTTTCTGGACTTCATCTATGAAGAGTGACAGAACTCTCTAGAACCAGGATGCACAGGTGTCAGAATGAACACTGAAGAGCAGGGGCATCTTGCTCTTCAGGACTGATTGTGATGGTGTCCCATGGCCCCAGCACTGGGACACTGGAGTGTGTAGAGAGATGGGCACTGTCTCTGAGACCTTGAAAGGCCCCGCGAGTGGCACCCGGGTCCTCAGTATGACGTGTGAATGCTTCCCTAGTTTCTCCTCCCAAAGAAGGACAGAGCTCCACATCCCAGCCCAACATCAGAAGTCTTCCTCCTCTCACTTCAACTCATCTCTCTCCTCCTGCCACTCCCTTCTACCCAGAATCCCCGAGTTCCAGCCTTGGTGCCCTATCTATTACTTTTACAAGGCATGATCTTTCTATGAGGCCTTACTAATACTCCATATTGTAACATGGCACTGTCGTAATTGTCAGATCTGCTGTTTAATGTGCTGTGTTGGTCTCATCCAAGTCATACATTAACAGTGCATGATGTTAGGTCTAGGACAAGAGATTGATCGGGTTTTTGCTTCTACCTCTCACTTCAGGACATAAGGCCAACGTGCATGTGTGTAAGTGAGCATGCATGCACACGCATATACTCACACAAATACAATATTATTTATTAAGTAGCGGGAGTATACAGTTCATGTGCACTTGCCAAAAAAGTCTCCCTGGAAGGGAGTCTCCTCTCTCTGACTTCCTGCTTTTCGGCTGAGGGACCTCTGCTAGTACCCTGTGTGTCATGTGCACCCTACATATCTAGTGTGGAATGGGGAAAGAGATGTGAAAAGACTTAAATCTTTGCATTGTTTAGTTTTCATTGTCAACTAGTCACAAACCTAGGGTTACCTTGTAATAGGGAAACTCAACAGAAGAATTGCCTAGATCAGACTGGCCTGTGGGCACATCGGTGGGGGGTTTCTTGATTTATCATTGATATGGAAGGGCCCAGTCCACCATGGGCAGTACTATCCTTAGGAAGGTGGGTCTGGGATGTATTTAGAAAGCCAGCTGAGCAAATTAGAAGAGTGCACCAGTAAGCAGAAATCTCCCATGGTTTCTGCTTCAAGCTCCTGTCTTGAATTCCTGCCTTGGCTTCCTTCAGTGATGGACTGTATGTACGCTATGGAATAAAGAAAACTCCATCTTCTCTGGTTGCTTCTGCTCGTGGTATTTCTCACAGCAACAGAAGGCAAGCTAGAACATGGCCTCCTTCTTTTTGCTTTGAGCCCCACCATGCATAGGGAACATGTTTAAGTCACTGCCCTGCAGAAGCTGCTGGGGGGAAGGGAGTATGTTGGCACGTGTTGGGGCCTATATCCTGGAGTTTAAGGTCAGAACGGTGCCTCTGACATGGTGTGAGTTGTGCTAAGGTCTGGGGGCCTGTTCCACCAGGCAGAGGAGAGTGAGAAGAGATGCCACAGTTAATAGTCCTCCAGATGCCAAAGTCACAGAGCCTGTAGATTAAAGGACACTGAGGACGATCTGCAAATGGCTCTGTACAGAGGCATTTGATAACTTAAATGAAACAGAGCACTTATTCTAGAAATGTATTAAAAACTCTCTTAGGAAAATAATAGACACTCTGAATAGCTCTACATTTATTAAAGAAAGAGCTTCAAGTTTAAAAAGAAAATCTCCCAGAAAGGAAAACTCTAGGTCATGATGGTTGTGTGGATATATTCTGTCAAACACTGAAGGAAGAAATAACACCAATTCTGCATAACTGCTTCCAGACATGGAAGAGGGAAGAGCTCACAACACATCTTATAAGGCTACTATTATCCTGAAGTCAAAATTATGTAAAAAAAAAAAAAAATGATACAACAAGCAGAAATTCTAAGCAAATATTCCTCACAAACACAAATAGAGCACATATAAAGTTACTAAATTGGATTTTAAAGAAACCCAATGCATTGCCATTCATGTAAGCGAAGGAAGCAAAGCCAGGTGGGTGGTCATGACAATTTGGGGATTAAGGAATACAGAGGGATTGCACTACCTGGCTTTAAAGCTTCTGCACGCAGGATCGAAGAGTGCAGGGGGATGGTGAAATGGGCAACTCGGAGGGCACAAGAGACTCCCAGATGCAGGCAGATGCTGAAAAAGGCAGCACAGCATGGTTTGGGACAAACTCATTGAAAATGGGATTATCTTTTTGCCAAACACACCTGAGATGATAAAAGATCTATAGCCAAATAACATTAGACGTGGGAAATAAAAACTTCTCACACCTTCCATGAAACCAACTGTAGATGTGTCTGGAAAAGGTACAACTGGCAGCAACTGACGGGATATACATGGAGAAACCTTCTCGAGGCGTCTCGAGGCAAACGGTTCTTAGATGTGACACCTTATGGCACAGTTCACAGAGGGAACCGAGTCCATAGAACAAACTCTATCAGAATAAAAGCTGCTTCCCCATGAGAAATACTGTTGAGAGAATGACGGACAGTTCACAGCCTGAACGAGAAGGTTTATTAACCACACACTTACCAAAGTGCTTGTGTCTGATACAGACAAACATTGTTCACGTTCAACAGAAGAAAATCAAAGAACCTAATAACCAAGTGGGCAAAGCAATCTGAGTAGATGCTTCCTTGAAGATACACAGACTGTAAAGTTCATGGAATTTAAAACAGAATAAAACTATCTTAAGATACCCTGAGAACATGTTAGAACGGTGTTCTGCTTTCGTTTCTGTTGCAGTGATAAAATACCCCCACAAAAGGCAGCCTAGCGGAGGAAGGGTTACTTCAATTCTAGGTTAAAGTTCATCATAGTAGGAAGTCAAGGTAGCAGGAACTTAAAACAGCTGCTTACACAGTCAAGAGCAGAGAGAAATGAAGGCACACACGCTAACTCTCAGCTTGCTCAGACTTCGGTCTAGTACAGCGCCCAAGAATAGGAAGTGATGCTGCCCACTTTGGGCTGGGTCTGTACAGATCAATTAACATGTAAACAAGACAATGTCCCGCTCCACCCCTTCCAGGATGCATCCTCAGGTCAACCTGATCTAGAGAGTTCCTTACTGAAACTCCCTACGCAGGTAGTTTAAGGTTGTGTCTAGTTGAAAAATTAACCATTAGAGATAAACGAAATACACACAGACACACAGACACACAGACACACAGACACACAGACACACACACAGACACACACACAGACACACACACAGACACACACACACACACACACACACACACACACACACATTGTCTTAGTCAGGGTTTCCATTCCTGCACAAACATCATGACCAAGATGCAAGTTGGGGAGGAAAGGGTTTATTGAGCTTACACTTCCACATTGCTGTTCAACATCAAAGGAAGTCAGGACTGGAACTCAAGCAGGTCAAGGAGCAGGAACTGATGCAGAGGCCATGGAGGAATGCTGCTTACTGGCTTGCTTGCTTCTCCTGGCTTGCTCAGCTTGCATTCTTATAGAGCTCAAGACTACCAGTCCACAGATGGTACCACTCACAAGGGGCCCTCCCCCCTTGATCACTAACTGAGAAAATGCCTTACTGCTGGATTTCATGGAGGCATTTTCTCAACTGAAACTCCTTTCTCTGTGATAACTCCAGCTTGTGAAAGTTGACACACAAAACTAGCCAGTACAATTGACCCCTTGTCAACTTGACACACAAACATATCACCAATAAACCTCGATCCTTACTTCCTTATTCATCTCCAAGATCTAAATAACTTTAAAAATCCCACAGTCTTTGCAAATTCTTACATATTAACATTTCAGTCCCTTTTAGACATCCAATCTCTTAAAATGCAAAGTCTTTTTACAATTTAAAGTCTCTTAACTGTGGGCTCCACTAAAATACTTTCTTCCTTCAGGAGGGAAAATATATCAGGGCACAGTCACAATCAAAAGCAAAACCAAACTCCAACCGTCCAATGTCTGGGATCCACTCACTATCTTCTGGATTACTCCAAGGGCTTGAGTCACTTCTCCAGCTCTGCCCTTTGTAGCAAGCACCTTGTCTTCTAGGCTCCAGATGCCTGTACTCCACTGCTGCTGCTGTTCTTGGTGGTCATCTCATGGTACTGGCATCTCCAAAACACTGCTGTCTTCTGCTGCAACTAGGCTTTACCAACAGCTTCTCATAGGCTCTCTTCATGGTGCCAAGCCTTACCTTCTTTGCATGACCCCTTCAGTCCTGGACCATAAATTGCAACTGAGGCTGCACCTTTACCAATTGCCTTCTACGGCCTCTCACAGGGCCCAGGCCTCAGCTGCTCTTCACGACTCCTTCATGCCTTCAAAACCAGTACCACCCGGTTGACTCTTATACATTACCAAGTCCAGCCACATCGCAAGGTACAACCCTGTCTGTCTCTGGAATGCAGCCTCTGTGCTCTCAGAAAATACTTCTCAGAAGGTTTCATCCCAATGATGCTGGTCTCTTCTTGATCACTGCTAATATCTTAGCTCCAGCTAACCAACGTCAATAGTCCCAGCAATGCAATGGTTTTGCTTTAGTAGTTCTGTTAATCACAGAATCTTGTTAATCACAGGTGATCCTTCAGCCCCAGCTAACCAAAACCACATATCCTTCACAGTCAAAAGAGCAACAACCTTTATAAGAGTCTTTAATCTTCCCTCTGAAATTTAACAAGCCAGACCTCCATCTTCTGCACTGTTCTCAACATTATCTTCCAAGCTCCTACACAACATCCTGCAGAGCTCTTAACACCGAATGGATCTTCTAGGCCAAAGTTCCAAAGTCCTTCCACAGTCCTCCCCAAAACATGGTCAGGTTGTCACAGGAATACCTCACTATGCTGGTACCAATTTGTTTTAGTCAGGGTTTCTATTCCTGCACAAACATCATGACCAAGATGCAAGTTGGAGAGGAAAGGGTTTATTCAGCTTACACTTCCATGCTGCTGTTCATCACCAAAGGAAGTCAGGATTGGAACTCAAGCAGGTCAAGGAGCAGGAGTTGATGCAGAGGCATGGAGAAATGCTGCTTACTGGGTTGCTTGCTTCTCCTGGTTTGCTCAGCTGGCTTTCTTATAGAGCTCAAGATTATCAGCCCACAGATGGTACCACCCACAAGGGGCCCTCCCTCCTTGATCACTAATTGAGAAAATGCCTTACTGCTGGATCTCATGGAGGCATTTTCTCAACTGAAACTCCTTTCTCTGTGATACACATACATACAATTTCTTAAAATTAAAAAATCTAGCGACTGCATGGAGCAACTGGAACTCCATGTTGTGATTATACAGACTGGAAACAATGCATCTTTCTTCATGAGTGAGTGAGACAGTCAGATGTAAGGTCCTGTCGCCAGTCACATGACTGAGAAGAGCTCAGTCAATAACCCTCACCTGCCAAATTGATCTAAGGACCCAAGACTGTCCTCTGAGAGTCAGAGGCAGGATGAAGTTAGTCGGCCAGCATAAGTAACCCTGCTACGGTTCCAGGACCTGCAGTAGAGGGGTGTGGGGCATGGGGAGACAGGAGGAGCAAGAAGGAAGCTCATCATCCCTTGGGTAAGTGGCCACTTTCTCCTGTCATCATGAATGACAACAATCTTCCCCAATCAGTGTGGTCTTTCTTCATCCTGACCCCTGACAAGGTTGTCAGAGACCTTAACCCAAAATTCAAGACAGGCTCTCCCCGATTCATACGGTCTGATGACTTCTACTGCTTCTCTGAGTACAACCCAGCTGTGCCAGATTCCCCACTCACCTCTCTATGTTCCAACACCCCGTACTTCTCAACAAATGGGCCACACTCCTGCCTGTCTCCCGGCCTTTGAACCAGCCATGTTCTCTGCCAAGACAGTTCCTGCTTTCCTAGACATCTGGTCTGCAAACTCTTCCCACCCTCTGCTTCTCCGCTCACCTCCTTTCCTCGCATTAACCTGTGTTCTCCTTCCTTGCATTTCCCTGCTCCTCGGCATGCTTGCTCCCTGACAGTGAGTACCTATGCATGCACCCTGCTGGCCACTCATCCCAACCCTAGGCACTGCCTGGCACATGGAGGAGCTCCTTGAAAGAAATGTGCGTATTTGGAGCCACCAGAGATGATAGCCGGTCCTGTGTTCATCCTTTGTTCCTAGAGAACTATCAAATAGCTTTGGTGACCTTCATCTCCAGCCATTTTAGGGTGTCACACTGACATGTGCACCTGTCGCACCATGTCACATTATTGCATTTCTGGAATGATCTTGTCTCACAATGTTTTCTTTTCTTCTTCATTGGAGACAGGGCTCACCCAAGCATCCTTGGATGACTTTGAAATTTCTGTAGCTGAGGAAAATCTGTAGCTGAGGAATCTTCTAATCTTCTTGCCTCCACCTCCGAAGTTCTGGGATTATAGGCATGTGCCCCCATACCTTGTTTGAACCTGGGACCTCATGCATGCTAGACAAGCACTCTATAGACTAAGCCACGTCTCCAGCTTGCTCACAGTGCTTTGGAATGATCTTTCTCATGTCTTGCCAGACACTCAGAATAGGGCTAGAGAAGCTCATGGAGCCAGCCAGAACCTTGTGAAGTCACTGGAGCCACTGGGGGCCACAATTGTGCTTACCACACTTGAAGCTTTAGTCTGGAGTTTTCAGAGTCCTGGTGATCAGCAAGGAAGGCATGTGACACCACAAGCTTCAGAGATGCTAAGGCAGCCACAGAGCTTTGTTCCAGACTCAAAGATCCTGTCTGCTGAGCCTGGCTGGTCTGGCAGGAAGAGGATAGGGTCTGGGGCTTGGGTTAGCTTCTCCATGGGGGGCCACTGTTACTGAAATGGCGGAGCTCAGACTCCTAGCTTTTAAATCAGATGACTCAATTATCGGCTCCCCTGGGATGTCTTAAATAGCTTCTCTTTTTACTGAGTTTCAACAGAGGAGGGAGTGAGAAACTGGCCATACCTCAAGTAGATCCAAGAGAAGAGAGGTCCACATGCACTGGGAGATGGGAGCTCTGGCCAGGTGGAGGTGCAGGCACCATGTGGGAAGGAACAGAATGACCAGGAGGAGCACCCTGGTGCTCTAGACTCCATGGTACCTTCGTTTCTGAGAGCATATCCTTCCAGAGCCCTGGAGGGCAGTGCACAGGCTCTTGCTGGCTTCGGTCTTCCTTGGCTATTTCTTAGAGAGGTCTCAGCTTCCAGTCAGGTTTGTACAAACTCTGAGCAAAGCCATCTCAGTCTGTGACAGTGATTGATCCCACTCTGTACCTGTGCTTCAGTCTGTCATTTACCAGGTAAGAAGGAGGGACTCAGCAATGACACCCCATGCTTTTCTCATGGCTGACTTCCAGAGCTGCAGAAGTAGCTCCTGGGAGTCTCCCTGGCTCAACTTTGGACAGTAGAACAGGAAGTCACATCATTTCTCTTCATTGGTCACCCGAGTTTTCATGAGTTGTGGTATCACAACCTTGAGTGCAAATCCTGCTGGACCCCATCCAACCTTGAGCTTCATAACCTTGAGCTAGCTGTGTAGTTTGTCAGAACTGCAGCATGGATCTGCAAAAAGCAGGCAGTATCTTGGTCCTGAGCTTAACCAGTGGTCATTCAGAGTAATGTCCACACATTGCTCCAAACAGCAGAGCTACCATTTCTGGGCAGGAGGAGTAGCCATTCTATGGTCATGAGGTTTCTCTAGTTGTGGTCACCTCCGTGTCGCCCAGCCACCATAGCCACAGATTCTTGGCAAAGTAATCTGAAGTGAAGTGCTGTCCACCAGTGTGAGGAGAATCCCCCCTGGACTGGGCTTCAGGCTAGGGGCTTTGCTGGCTTCTATGAAGCCCACCTACAGAGCCCACAGTCCCAAACAGGAAGCGAAGGTCTAACAAGGACACAGCAGTGTTTGTCAACAAGTCTGGAAGCAAGAATTTTCACCTGAGAATGCATGTTTAAAAGTTAGTGGGAACATTTCTGAAGCAAGCATGTGACCCTGTTCATCTATCACCACCAACGGGAGGGAATAGCCTATGACAGGCAGCAAGAGGGGCTCCTCTAGGACCCTGAGCTAGTAACAGAGTAACACTGACCCTGTTTTCCTTGTCTGCACCAGGGACCCATTGCTGAGTCTGTTCATCCCTCAGGGACAGGGTGTGGGTGACGCAATTCAGGATAGAGATGGTCACCTCTGGCCAAAAGAACTCTCTCCAGTGAGAGAATTTGGAGGAGCAGCCACTGATCTTGGATTCTAATGACAATACTGGCTTCACAGTCCAGCTGAGTGATTCTGAGTAGCTAAAGGGCTGTCTTAATTTTCTGTTTTCTTGCTGGCAGAGAGCAAATGGCATAATGGTGGCCGACTGAGACAATTGTCCTGTCACTCGACAGCGTATAGTCCACAACAGTACTTCACCTAGTGGCTCAGTTTAGAAGTTTAAAACACCTCACTTGATCACATGGCAGGCGATAAAGCCAGGCAGGTACTGCAACGGATCTCCCTCCGTCAGCAGGGTGGCGTCAAATGAGGAGCTCACCTTGACCCTGAAGATGTCTTTTTTTGGTCTTCTCTGTGGATGGTCAGCATTCAACATGGCTGCCAGGACCATTTCACAGAGAGTGCAGAAAGGAGCACAGAGCTTGGCTGCTTTGTGAAACCGGAGCCCTCCCCAAGCCTCAGGCCAGGCATGACTTAATGAAATCCTGTTTACCCCTGGCCAGAGCAGCAGCTTTCAAGATTTTCTTGAAAACACAACCCAGATGGCCCAGGCACTCACTTCCTGTGCAGCAGGAGTGAGGTACACGTCCCTCCCAGGTGGCTGCCCCATGCCAGGGACACTCAGGGCCTCTTGGCTCAGAGGAGGTTTCTCCTTGCCCTGTTCCCTGCTGGCAACACTGTCAGCCCTGATTCTGGGGGACATAGAAAGGCCTCATGTGCCAGCAGCCTTGGGTCCAGGGAGGCTAGCTTTAGACTCCCATGGCAGAGGAAGATGTGCAAAGTGAACAGCGGGTCTCCAGGCCTGTGCCTGTCCCCTGGGCTACTGCTCCAAGAGGTGGAGTTTCAGGTGCTCAGCCTTGCCCTGGGTGACACCTTGGCTTACACCTTTCTCTTCTGTGTGTCCCCTACTCCTTGGGTACTCAGATGAGCCAGTCCCAGTATCTTAGTTTGCAGACATGGGAGAAATTCTTGGTGACATCCTCCTATTGTAAGCAGATAATGTGGGCCTCTGAGGAGGTGAGATTGTTGAGCTCACAATGAGAGAGGGAGAAGAGGAGAGACGAAGAGGGGAGGGGAGAGGATAGGGAAAGTGACAGGGAGACAGAGAGACGGAGACAGAGAGACAGATTCAACATCGGAGCAAAAAAGACATCCCAACTGTCCAGGACTTTAAAATCAGAGATCCTATCCATTCCAGCCACAATCCTTTTATGTAATAAAGAGCCTGGGCAGAGATCACTCACCCTCAGCACAGAGAAGCACCACATAATCTGTCCAGGTTCAGCTAGAACAAAAAGGTGGATCAAGAAAGAATTCCCTGGCACACGGAAGCTACAGGTCCTCGGATCTTCACACTTCCCCTTCTCCAGAGTGAGAGGGTGGGAGGGAGCGGAGGGGCAGAGGGACATGTGACTTCTTGGCCTCCCTAGCCATGTGCACCAGTTCCAGGAACAACCCTCTTCTTTCTGTTTCTGGATAGTCCTCTGCCACTATTTCCTGGGAGAATGCAGACTGATTTAGCACTGAGAGGAAAGTAGAACACAGGGGAAAAAAACAAAACAAGGATCGCTTTGGAAAACAGCTCCACAAGCTGTATGCTAGGACTCAACAAGAGATCCTCAAGGAACGGGCACATAGTAGGTGTTCAACAACTGTCATGCCCCCTTCCACTTTCCTCCTCAAATTTGTTAGAAAAATGGAGCTTTATTTTATTTAAAGGCTTTTTAAAAAAACTACAAGCTGTTTTCCAAGGCAGTTAAAGAAATGTAATCAGTCGCATGGTGTCAAGCGACAGATGGAAAGGGGAACCGGGAAAGAACAAAGATTTGAAAGTCTCAGGCAGAAACGTTAGCGCTGGAAGCAAGCAAAGCCATTACCTTCTCCAGGCTTCTTGTCATCAAGGGAACACACTGTGCAAGGACTGGAGGGGACTTGGCTGAGGTCAGCTTTGCAGAAAGGGGCCCAAGGAACAGGAGGTTTTCCAGAGTCACTTGAAGGGCCAAGAGCGGGAAGCGGCTTCAGATGCATGTGATCTGGAGTGAGTGAGACAGATGCAGGACTGGATCCTGGGATCCAGCAGTGTTTGGGAGAAGGAAAAGCAGCAGAGGCAATTGTACATGCTGTGGGGGACAATGTGACAAGGAGCTTAGTCTGACCTGCCTTCCTCCCTTCCTCCCTCCCTTCTTTTCTTTGCATATGTCTGTTGGCTGTGTGCATGTGTGTTCTTATGTATGTGAGCAAATGGAGGGACACACAGACATGTGCAGATGTGTGTGGAGGCTCAAGATTAAGGCTGCGTGGCTTCCTTAATCACTTTCCACTTTACATATTGAAGCAGAGTTTCTTGAACCCAGAACCCACCTTTCCAGCTTCTCCCGCTAGCTAACTGGCTCTTGTCACTGCCTGGATGTTGGGTTGATGACAGGCAAGGCCATTACTCTCACCCAGCTTTTGTGTGGGCTCTAGGGATCTGAGCTTTAGTACACACATTTGCAGGCCAAGCAGTTTACCCAATGAACCATCTCTCCAGCCTGTGGACTTTCTTATGAAACTGAACAAGGACTGTTGACTCTCCCAGTCCAACCACTTCCAGTTATTTAACTCTAAGAAATGTAAACTAGATCCAAATACGGACCTGCACAGAGATGTGCACAGGGCTTTCTTTATAACAGCCCCAAACTGGAAAATAATCAAATGAAACAGAAACAAACAAAGTTGTGGTACAATAGAATACTACTCAGCAACAAAAAAGGACAACCATGGAAACAGGCAAATTGTGGATGAATCATTAAAATATGATTTGAACAAGAAGTCCAGAGTGAGAGAGGAAATCAGTGACATTTGGGAAATAAAAACGAGAGATGAATTCTATTGGCATCTAAAGTATTCGAGCTGCTTAGAATCCTTACAACATCCTTGCTATGCTTTATAAGTAATTTTTTTTCATGAGTCCAGTTGTCTATGAGTCGATCAGGTACCTATCCAGCCTCCTTTGGGGCTTGGCATAGTCTTGTGACCTCACCCATCAGACGTGCCTGTTGGAGAACTGAATCCACATGGTTCTTCATAACTGGTTGGAAGAAGTCAGAACAGGGCCTGCTAGCTGGTAAGGTCAGAGGCTCAAAGATCTTAGATTGTAGTAGCTGTTGGGATGACACCGATGTGTTTGGGTACAGAAAGGATAGCAACTTTATGTAGTAAGTGACAAAAATAATCTCCAGCTGTAGCTTGTGTGAGATGGTGACAGGCACTGATGGCCCGATGCCCCCCCCCCCCCCCAAACAGCTTCTCAAACAAGGTTTCAGATAGAAAGCTTGCTCTTCAGGAACATTCTCTGTTGCTTGTAAAAAGCTCGTTAGATACTCTGTATCCATGTCTCCCAGAGCATCCTCCACGGCTGCGGGCTGCCCCTGTGGTTCACCGGACACCTACTGCAACTGAACAGCAGCTTCAACCTTCTACTTGCTCAAAGCCCCACTCCTGTCTCCCTGTAAAATCCAACCTGGCAGATCATCTTGCTAGCCTAGCACCCTTCCTCCTCTTCCTCTACCCTGCTACAGCCAGCTTGAAAAACCCCTCTTCTGGTCTGAGTTCTCAGTGTTCCTGAGATCATCACTTTTTTCCTTGCTCCTACACAGCCCATTTACCTAACCTCAGCACTGCAGCCAGAATAGACAGTCTAGAATCATCTGTTCACCTTGTGATGGCTCTCCTCCCCTTTATTCAGAATCCATGCCTGTGTATGCATGAACGCAAGCCTCCCACACACGTGATATGACAACCGAACACGATGCTATGTATTTTTTAAAATGCATCATGAATATGTAGGATTTGTTCCTGAAATGTGAGGGACATCGAAGCACGCGATTGAGAGTATTAATGACAGAGGCGGAAGCCATCGCACCAATCAGTGTTGAAATACCACCTAAAGTTCAATGCTAATTTTTAGTTAAAAAATGGTTTTATAAAGGGGAATAAGATGCAAAGATCCTTAATTTTGGCAAAGGTTGCATGCTAAGTGTGCCGAGGGAAGCATTGTACTTAAGAGCAATTTTCTTTCAGGTCAGGAGTATGACAGCAGAGCTGCTTCATGATTATTGTGCTGCTGATTCTACAGGTTTGTGCTGATGAGAAAAAAAGGAAAATGGAGATGGGGGAAACAAAGATGCCTTTCCCCTTGTTCATGGATGACTCAGTGATTTGCATAGAAAAATCCAAACAAAAATGCCAAGAACTAAAAAGATACAAAAATAACTTTGCCACGCATAAGACTAATATGTAGAGGGTAACCATGTTCTATGCCTTCATTAACTAAGACACTGTGACAGAAAATTAGATACAAAAAGTACAGCAAATAGCATTAGCACTGACAAATGCACAAATGCTAACTCAAGGAAAAGATATATGATACATTTTCGTGACCGAAGAATGTTACAAAGATGTCAGTTCCTCCCAATTTAACCTCTACATTCAAAATAATTCCAAACAAACTGAAATACAATTTTAGGGACAGCTCAACAAATCGATTCCAAAATTAACTTATTATGAATGTCAATAAATAAGTAATGAATCTGACAGTGACAGAGGCCAAAGTTGAAAGTTTTCCCTATTAGACACAAGAATTGTAATAAAATCATGACAATTAAAATAGCTTTGGTGTTGTCTTTACAAAAGAAGAGTCCCAGTTACATATGAGAATTCAAGACTGTCCAATCTCTTAAGAGCAGGCTACCAAGTGAGCCGGCCACAGTTCATGGCTGCTGACAAAAGCAATGAGCCTCCTGGATCTGAGAAGGGAGTTTATTACTCTTAGCAGTAGCAGTAGCCAGAATAGCCTGCATCTGCTCCATGAGTCTCAGTCACTACAGAGTGGCTTGCAGGGTTCTGGGCCACACCTATGTGTAAGCAGAATGATTGACAGCACCTATCTTACACACACTCAGCCTAAATCTTCCCAAATTGCAACATTGGCCTGTGCTCCCAAGAGAAAAGTTATTTTGTTTATATTCTAGGAGGCAGTGGGGGAATTTGCTCCTTTCTCTCCATGGGGACTGTCTCTCTTTCTACAGCTGTTTCCCATGCAGTATACTTTTGAAAAGATAGTTGCAAATTGTCTGTCACAGTCTTTGCTCTGAAGATGTACAAAAAAGCCAGAGGCAGGTAAGAATTATTTCCCCAGTATACAGGATGGCCTCCATCACAAACCAGTAAAGAAAAGATGGATTGCTCTGTAAATGGTAATAAGAAAAGTGACTCCCTGTGTAGAGAAAACTCAGGTCAAGTTTTTTTTTTTGTTTTTCCAGACAGGGTTTCTCTGTGTAGCCCTGGCTGTCTTGGAACTCATTCTGTAGACCAGGCTGGCCTCGAACTCAGAAATCTGCCTGTCTCTGCCTCCCAAGTGCTGGGATTAAAGGCATGCGCCACCACTGCCCGGCTTCAAGTCAAGTCTTAAACTCCAAATGGTTTAAATGTTTGGATGTGAGGACTGCGCCTAACAATGGTAAAATATGTTGCCGTAGTTTTTACTTTGAAATCTTGGATTATTTTTTAAAATATTTTAATTGTATGTTGTACGGGTGTTTTGCCAGCATGTGTATCTGCATACTGCATGCGTATCTGCATACTGCATGCATGTCTGGTCAGGACAGAGGCCAAAAGAAGGTTTCAGACACCCTAGAACAGGAGTCTCAGATGGTTGTGAGCTTCCTTGTGAGTGCTGGGAATGAAACCCAGGTCTTCTGGAAGTGCAGACTCTTACTATGAAGTCATCTCTCAATACTTCTCATGGCTTATCTCTTAAAGAAGACTTCCCCACCACAAAGCACAAACCAAAAGGAGAGAAAATGAATGAGTGAGTTTATCTCAGAATTAAAGGAAAAATTATGCTCATCAAATGTACCATTCAAGAAGCTGGTGAGCTAGCCTAGTTGGCAGAGTGCTTGCCAAACATGGAAGGATCGTAGGTTCCATTTTATTACCCCATAAACCCAGATGTGGCAGGGCATGCCTATAACCCCAGGGCTTGAGAAATGAACGGCAGGAGGACCAGAAGTTAAGGTAGCATTCTTGGCTTAAATATAGCAAGTTTGAGGCCAGTCTGGAATACTTGCAGCCCTGTCTAAAAAAAGAAGAAACAAACAAACAAACAAAAAACAAAAAATACCATACAAACTTTATAGAGGCATGGCAATCTGAACAGACTGGCCAAATCTGAAACCAGCAAATGATTGTTCCTGTAACTCCTACAGATCATAAAGGGAAATAAAGTAAAACAAATAGAGAGATGGGTGAGGGTTATGCATAGACAACCCACAGTCAAAGGCTCAAAAGCCAACAGGTCTCTGAAGATGTGCTCAGTCTGTGAGGAAAGCAAACAAAGCAGAAGGGGATTTGGTACTGCTTTACTCACAACCGACTGGAACCCTGGAGAACGTCGGCTGCAGTCAAGGATGGAGAGAAACGAGAGTCTGGTGCAAGTTACAGGAATCTCTGCTATAATTGTTTGAGGATTCAAATAGAACTAGTTTGTGAAATTAAGGTATATACACTGTGTGTCATCAGGCCAGAAAGAAGGCTCAGTGGTAAAGTGCTCGCTTCACAAGACTGAGCAGTTGAGTTTAGACGTCCAGCATCCACGTAAAATCCAGGCACTGTGAGCTTATAAACGTCAGCTCCGGGAGAACAGACAGGCAAATCCCAGGGTCATGCTCTCTGGTTTAGTGTGTTCTAGGTTCAGTGACAGACACTGTCCCAGACAAAGTAGAGACGATGAGACAGCAGGTTCTGGTCTTTGAGAGTAGATAACCACGTATAACATGCTCATAACACACACACACACGCACACGCACACACGCACACGCACACGCACACACACACTATTTACACTGTGCCTCCCTTAGAATCCTCAGCAGAGCATGAACCTCAGAGACAGCATCCCACACACACTGACCATCCACGCTCTGTGACTTTGCACGCCCTCTGACTCTCCTCATGTTTCTCACCTTTCATTTTTCTCACAGAGCATACCTGACAGCTGGATCCTCCACCAGTCTCCTCCACCCTCCCGACTAGTTGGTTCTGTGAGCCTCCGGGGCTCCCTGCACTCTCTTCCGTACACTCACTCATCGCTCTGTCTGTTTGTAGTGGGTGTAGACGGATCTATACCCTTCATTAGGTTGGCTTTTCTTTACAGCTCTGACTGGACTGTATTCATCTAGGTTGGAGTGCCTGGCACAAAGAAACCTTCAGCTGTATAGAATGAGGACATCGGTCAAGTGCTGGGTCCACATCTGTGCCTGGTATGTGTAAGGTAGAATTTTGCCCTGTGTTCAGTGTTAAGACAACCCTGCCTCTGGCTATCTTGGCTGGCTTGATAAGAGCAGGGAAGATGGCTTCTTCAGTCTTGGGACCTTGTGTAACAGCAGGAATTCCACTCTTCTGCTTGTGATGTGTCCTTTTGGGGTGAGTCTACTCAAAGTGTATGCCAATTTGAGGCAACAGATGCCTGCTCGGCTAGGTTGTGACGTGTGTGTGTGTGTGTGTGTGTGTGTGTGTGTGTGTGTGTGTCCCCGTGCGCGCGCGCGTGCACAGCTGGTGTTCCTCAGCCACTTAGCTTCCATTCCTCCTGGTCCCTGTACTCAGGAATGTGGGGCAGAGCTCCCTCTGGGCTCCAAAAAAAATGCCTCAGGCTGAATCCTGTGAAATTCTAACCCTTCCTCTGGCCCTTCTCCCTCAGCACGGCCACCTTCATCGTAAAATAATTTATACAAGTGGAAAGAAAAAAAAAAAAAAAAAAAAAAAACTCCAAGGCAGAAATACCATATGTAGAACAACATTGTGAAGTCTTCTTAATGTCCCCAAAGCTGCATGAGGCCATTTGCAAGATGCATTAGCCAGATAAGTATTAACAGAAGGGCCTATGGCAGAGCTGTTACCCAAACTACCACCTTTTATTAAGCCCCCAGGAAAACTTAAACCAGTCCATTACACTCATGTCTGCGATGGGTCTATTTTTTTTCCAGCCAAGGCAAGCTGAAATATTCCTGAGAAGGGACGTGGATTAACCATAGGTACTAGCAGACACCAGGGATTTCATGTCTAAGCTGGGGTAAAGAGCAGCTGCAAGCTTCATGGTCAGCTAATGGTGGGATGAGTTTCTCCAGAGTTTCCTGGTCAGGAGAAAGGTAGCCAGGCACATGGTCATGCCCCATGATGCTCCATGCCCCATCCTGGTGCATGGCCCATGCTGCTTCACAATCCACACCGCATTCCCTCACAATCCCTCATTGCTTCAAGCTGCACACTGCTCCTGCTACCCACCCACGGCAACATGCTTCATGCTTCACCCTGCTTCGTGCCATACGGTGCTTCACACTACTCACGACGTCATGTCCCACATTGCTTCATGCCTCGTGCTGCTTCCCGCCCCACGCGGCATTTCACGTGAGATACCGCCTCGTGAATCTGCTGCTTTTCTTGTCCATCTTCCTTCAGAAACCTGGGTTCTAAGAGACGAAAGGATCCATTTCCCCAGCTTCTCAGTGTGACCTTGGCCAGGTATCTGGGGTCTCTGGGTTTTACATTTGTCATCTCTGCAAAGGAGAGTGTATCAACTGACCTCTAGATGACCTTTCAGAAGAGGCAACTTCATGATATGGTGTGAGGCTCTAGAAGAGAGCAACTGTTGGGTACTTTGCTTTTTTAACTTATGGGTTGGTAGTCTTGAATCACTTCTGAAACTCTCACGGGCATCAGACTTTTTGTAAGGTGGAGAAACTACCTCCTGAATTGGAGTGAAGATGAACTAAAACTTCATATGGAATTCACTCAAAATAGTTCCCAGAGCGTGGACAGTGTTCAATACACATTTGTGTCATGGTTATCACTGCTTAGATTCTATTTTAAATAGCCTCCAAAATGGACCCCAGTTCTCCTTTCCGTCTAGTAGTCAGCTGTGCAATGCTCTCCCTTGAGCATAGGCTGGACCCAGCAACTTGTTTCTAACAAACACAACACAGAGTTCTAGAGGAGTACCATACCAAAGACCACGTTATAAAAAGTGCATATGCTTCATCTCAGGTACACTCATTGTGCATGCTGACAGAAGCTGCTGTCATAGTAGAAGCCCTTCTATACCAAGGTCTGTGCAGCCACAAACTGAGAAAGACTTCCAGGGCAGCAGTTAGAGAGGATCTGAGCCCTTCAGTCCAACAAGCTCCTCCATAGGCCCTTGCCACAACCTCCATGTATGCTTGGGAGAGGAGAGAACCTGCCTCAGTCAGGCCGTCAGATCCATCACAGCCTTAGCCCTGATTTTGTGCATCTGGAGATCCTATGAGATGACGCCTGTTCATTGTTCTGATCGGTGTGCTTGGAGTCCTCTGTTACACAGCTCATTTCTTCCCTCATGATGTACAGAGACTAAACGGGCACTTGGTGAGCTAAGCAGTTATCGCACATGTGAGATGGTCTCAGCCTGACCTTCATGGGCATCCTTGCTAGGATGACAAGGACTTTAGTGGTCTCATTTTTTAAGGTTCTGGCTACTCAGCCCTTCCCAGGCAGAGAAAGCAAAAGCAAGTGTCTTTTGTCTGCGTTGTCAACTACTCTATTCCCAGAACATCCCCTGGTGTCTGCATGAAGGATGTACTCAGAAGGCTGAGCTAAAGGGACTGGGGGCAACTGGTAAGAGCCTGCTGTGTAGATCAGAAAGCTGCCCCCCTGGAGTCAGGCAGGTGGCACGCTCAGCTCCCCGGCTACTCCAGCGTCCTGGCTCCGGGCTACTCCAGCTTCAGGGAATGAAAGATACAGGGTCTGTGACTTCTCTGAGTTCCCCAGATTCTGGTCAAATTTCAGGAGACTTCAGAAGAATAGAGACTGAGGTCTGCTTCAAACACAGCAGGAAAGGGAACATTTGGGCTGTTTTTTTGTTTTTGTTTTTTTTTTTTTAAGTTTGTATTTTGGTTTTATTTTTGTAACACGGAAGGAGCCCTGAGGTTGCATGATCCCCCACTTTAAAAGGAGTTGTGGGAAGGTGGGGGAGCAGGGTGAGGAATCTTACAAAGCTGAGACCTTCTGGTGCTTGTTAAAAACAAGAGAACAGCCATCCCCCCTCCCACAGGGCCTGGCTGGCTTGACCCCCCTTCTCCGGAATCCCTGGTTTTATTTTATAATCTGACTCGGCTGCAAACTCTGCAGCTTTGCAGCTGACTTTTTACAGACACGGCTGGGGAATGACTTCATCTTGGTGAATTTATGGGTCACGGCAGAGGATGGAGCAGAGGAACCTGGAGGGGGGAGTTTGCAGCCCATCCTGCCCCCACCCTGCATGATGATTTTCCCAGCCACAGCCTTGCAAAGCCAGCTCTTGCCCTGCTGTGGTGTTACGAGTTGGGGTGTCGCGCCAGAATCCCCTGTCAATGTCTGACATGGTTGTGAACTCTCAGCAGAACACAGGAGCTGGAAAGGGAGCCTCAGGGGTGGCCCAGCACATGCCAAAACCAAGGAAAGAGACCAGGGCACCTGGGAGGCGCTTCTACTCTCAGGCATGGGGCTGGTTGGGCGTGGGGACATTTGTTGCTCCAGAGACAGTGTGTTGGCACTGTTTGCCCCTACACTGGCAGGGACTGGACTGGCACCGATCTCTCAGCTGCCATCGTTCCCCCCTTCAGACTTCTTAAAACAAGGCTCCCAGAGCAAGTGGTGGCCTTCCTGCTGCCTCTATCTTTTCCCCAGATGTTTCCTGAGCTCTATCTCTTCATAGCTAACCACAGCAACTCCCAGAAGTCTTGACAACCTGTCATTCAGGGTCATGGAGCCTGCTTTTGATGACAGCCTGAGGATAGGTGGTCTGGGTATATATGCTAACCTTGAGAACTACTAGCACGCCCAAAATCTTTTTACCTTCCTGCGACTTTCTGTCTGCCCTCTGCCTCAAATACATGACACAGAGTTAACACTCAGAGACACTTTGAACCAGGACATTTCTGAAATCCATGGAACAAACTCCCCTGGGCCACTGTACCCCACCCTGTGTGTGTGTGTGAGTGTGTGTGTGTGTTTGTGTGTGTCTGTGTATGTCTGTGTGTGTGTGTATTGTAGCCTAAGAACTTTGACTCTTCCTGAGGTTGGACTGTAGATAGCTGAGACTCCGGATCAAGCGAAAAGCTCCACCATCCCTGAGCCCTGCAATTTGGGGACACCACTGCATGTACTGAGATATAGTTATTTGTGTCTGACGGTGCACACACAACAACCTTTCTGTCATCACTAGAGTGGATAAGAGTGGCAGATAAGGGTTGCCTGGGAAGATTTTGAAGCTGGGGATGACCTTAGATTCTTTCCCACAACTCACTGTGAGGCAAGGCTTGGGACAAGCAAGAGGGGGCAAGTCACAGTCCCCACCCTCCATGTTCTCACAGACAAGGAGGCGAGGAAGCCAGGAAGACCTCCAACTCTCTGACTTGGTGGGGGCTTTACTATACAAATGCAGACAGGCACGAGAGAACACTGAAGGCCAACTGAAGGAGGAGCAGCAGTGTGAGGGGTTAAGAAGGGGCTGGAGGGATGGCTGAGTGCTTGAGAGCATTTGCTGCTCTTACACAGGACCCTAGTTCAGTTCTCAGCACCCACATGGTGCTCCACAACCATACTGAACTCCACTTCCAGGAGATCTGGCACTCTCTTCTGATCTCCTCAGGTACCAGGCATGTGTGCAGTACATAGACATGTGTGCAGGCAAATTCATACACATGCAATAAGTAAAGCGAACGAAAAGGCTAAAAATTTAAAACTGTCTTGCTGAATGACATCTGAACTGAACTCTGAGAAGGAAGTTTTCAGATGCACATGGTGGAAGACAAAAAGTGTGATTTGGAAAGAGGGTGACTATTATGGTCTGGATGTGTTCATTAAAGTTTGTATGTTGGAAACTTACCCCACACTCACATATCAATGTATTTGGATGTGGGCTTTGGGGAAGTTCCTGGGGTTAGGCAAGGTCATGAAGATGGGGCCCCCATGATGGTATTGGTGGCTTTATAAAATGAGGCAGAGAGACTTGGGCTAGCACATTTGCTCTAATCGTCTGATAGTCTCTGCCTCATTTTGATGTAACGAGAGGGCCCTCAATAGATACAGTATGGTGCCCTTGCATTTTCCAGTCTCTAGAACCATGAGCTAAATAAATCTTATCTCTTTATAAATCAGCCACAGTCTCAGGCACTTTATTATAGCAACAGAAAATATACTAAGCAATAAAGTAAATAGAGTCAGAGAAAACCAGGGGAGAAGACTAAAGATGACAGAGTCACTGAAAAAGTTGACCATCAATTGTACTACAGACTCTTATGTAGTGGGTGCATATAGATGTGAGTGACAGTATTTATAGTGGGACACTGTTGGGGGCAATAAAGTTTGAATATTTGATACACTGGGTGGACTCTAATGTGTAGGAGAACTATGAATTGTACATAGGGTTGCTGGGGTTTCTTTGCCTTGAGGTGACTTGGGAACGTGGTCAGTTGGACCAGCAATGTCAAAGCTGTCTGCGTTAGGGAATCAGTATCAAGGGGATTTGTCCCCCGAAGTCTGGAACACCCATGATAGGACCCAGTCTTCCCAGGGGAGAAGTCACATCCAGTGTTGGCTTTGTTGCCTCCCACATTGCTGTGATAAAATATCCTTATAGAAGCAACCTTGAGGAGAAGGGGTTTATTTGGGCTCCCAGTTGGAGGGTACAGTTCTCAGTCGGGGATGTGATGGCTGCAGGGACGGGAAGCAGCTGATCGTGACGCATGTGAGACCAGAGAACAGTGGATGCTCTTGCTTAGCTCCCAGCCTCCTCTTCATTCCTTCCAGAATCCAAATCTAGGGACCAGAGGCACTCATTTTAGGGTGAGTCTTCCCACCTCAGTTAATCTAATCAAGATCATCTCAGGTGTGCCGGGAGGCATGTCTACTAGATTCCAGATCTTATCCAGTCCATGGTCATTTTGAACTATCGAAAGGGCAGGGTGTTCTGTGCTATGTACCAATACCCTTGGGGCTGAGTGACCTGGAAGATCTGTCTAGTTTGCCTTCCTGTCTCTTCAGCACCTCCTATTAAGCAGTGCCCCAGAAGAACCTCTCCTGTTGGCAGCCTAGAAAGCTCCACCCCCTTTTATGAAGTCTAGGCTCCCGTCTTGCCTCCTGCTCTCTGGGTACCTCAAATCTCTTCTTTGCCTCTCCCACCCCGTTGGAATAATTACTTCAAGAAAACCCTGCTCCTCCTCACTCTTTGACCCCATGGAAGTATGAGCTCTCATTGCTTTTGGGAAGTTTGCCTAGACTGGTCAACCTCTCCTTCTTGCAGATGATCAGGGAAATTAGAATCAAACTCAAAGCTGTTGTGAGATTAATGTTCTAAAGACGAGCATGTACCTCTGAGTGGAACCAGGGCTGCTGCTCTTTGATAATCTATTCAACTCATTTGGTTCCATCGTTAATAGACAGCTGTGTATTCTGTGATGATTACAATATACATTCATCAAAGGCACGTTGTGCTGAGAGTTGAAAATTACACTTCCTTTTTTTTCCTCTCTGCAGAAAAAGAAAGAAAAATGGCCTGCCATTCAGTACTGAGGCGAGGGGTATTCAGATCCTCAGAAACCAAGCAGTGAGCCTCCTTGGGAGAGCAAGTTCTGGAAAATATAAAAATTCATCTCCAGTGTTATGCTGTCATTAATTGTCAACTGCAAGCATGGGGTTCAGGGGTGACATAGATACCTTGAAAACTTCCAGAAACTCCTGGGCTAGTGATTTACAGAGCTCCGCTTGGCCTTCACCAGGTAAAAATTTCCCATTTAATCAGCTCCAGAGAATCTTCAAAGTCACAAGACTGACATGCTTGCTTTGTCACTGAGTGGTCAAATTCGATGGAAAATGCCATCTGCTTCTCTGAATAGGCCTGGGCATTTAGAATTACAGGCTAACATAAGGAAGCAGGCAAGCAAGAAGACATACCTCTGCTTGGCTCCGAGGGCTCTGATCCTGGGTTCCCCACTGGCCTCTAAGCCTCAGAATCAAGTCTCCTGTCTGTGTCTCAACACCATCTCAGGGATGAGAATAACAATGCAACCAAGCAAGGGGGTGGAAGGGAATAGAGCAGGTGAACTTGGAAACAGGCTCTGGTCCGGGCTCCTGTAAGCAGCAGGACTCACGGGGACATCACAAACAAGAAGCAGCAATGAGAAACAAAAGCCATAAAAGTAGAAAGGGTTGTTGCTGGTAAGGAAGAGACCATCGGGCTTGGGAAAAGGACAAAAGAAGGCAAGGGGGGGGGGAGATGATCAAAACACATCATATATATGTCTGAAAATGCCTAAAGAAACCCGTTATATATAATTAATATATGCTGATAAAAATAACAAACAACATTTTAAAACATCTGCTGTGTGTCTAAAGTGTTCCTCAGAGCGGGTCATTCCCATGCTGTGTAAACACGTGGTCTTCTTCCAACAAGAGCTAGACTGTAGTGAGTTCCAAGTCTCAGCATAGAGCCTGAATCAGAGGGTGGGGCTCTGAATAGTACCCCTGACACCTGACCATAGCACACTGCCCTCTGTTCCTTGTTCCTCGGTTTCTTCAGACTTTGTGAAAAGAACAGGGTCTCAGGTCAATAAAGGCTAGTTTGTGACTTAATATAGATAAATCAGTTATTTCATGCATGTGCCTATATGTTTATGATTGTTCATGTGTGCTGCCACTGTTTAAAATCATCAGGGAACAAAATAATACGTATATAAAAGCCTGGCCCAGAGTTCTTCTGGTATAGCAAAACTCACCTGGGTTAGTGAGCCTCACTGCAGGGTTCAACGTGACATCAGAACATAAGTAATGAGATTAAAACAAAACAGAAAATCCTAGAGGCAGGGGCATAAAAGGCAGGGCTTTGCTCAGGGTGGCGGGAGTAAGGAGGGAGCCACAGGGAGCCATGCTATTCTGAGAGACAAGGAGCATTCACATTGTTAGAGGCCCTTTTCGTGGTGGCAGCTCCTTCTCTTTCCTTTTTTCTTTTTCTTTTTCTCCAGTTTGATTTCTCTGCATCCTGTGATTCAAGCACGTGGTGTGTTCAACAATAGGCTCTTACCATCGAGTTCTGAGGATGACCAAGAGCAATGGTAGAAAGTAGCTTGTATTGTTTGGAGGATCTGTAGGACTTCACTGACTGACCACTCACGTGAGGTAGCCCATACCTTGTAGTTTCCTCTTGATAGCCCGTGACACTGGGAAGAAGTATTATTCCTCCTACTCCTCCTATAGGGTAACTCAATTTAAACTTAAATGTGTGTATGTGTGTGTGTGTGCGTGCACATGTGCGTGTGTCTGTGCACATACATGGAGCTTCTAAAACAGCAGGGTTTTCATATGTCTTTTTCCAAGGTCTTTGTGTAGTTTGGTATCGATTTTTTTTTTTTTTTTAAAGAATGTATTGCATGGGTCTTTTGTCAGTGCCAGATCCACCCTCAACAAGAGTTAAGCAGCTGAAGAGGCAGTAATGTTCTTCATGTGACCTGGAGTGACAGATGGACTATAACATTAAATTACATCTCAGAGCGAGACCTAAATAACTAAGGTCAGGCCATCTCCTTAATATAAGGAAGATGGTGAGCCATTTTCACAGTGCTTAACCTGTTGTGGAGTCAGAGGTCTTTTCAGAGAGAAAAACTATCTCCCAGAAAAACTCACTGGCTTCCAACAATCTGCATACAGCTGTGGGGGTGCAGAGGTTTGTGGGTCACCTAAATCTCAACCACTAGTCATTTCATCCCTAGGGCACCCATAAACTGCAGACCAAGACTCACTCAGAGGGCTAGCTGGAGCCTTCCCTGTAGACGGTACACGTGAAAATCAACATCAGCTAAGGATCAAGTAAAGTCTCTGCTCTTTCTTCATTGTCTAGGAAGGACTAGGAGCAGCAGCTGGCTCCATGCTGAGCACTTTGGCAAGAATTTGCAATGCCGACGACAACTTATAGTGTTGACTGAAGTGACCAGATAGTTTCCTACCTAAATGGAAACACTGCTTGGACAATCTTCTTTTCTACTACCTTGGCAGGGAACTGGCTCTGAGCATGGCCACCTGATATCACCAGCACCCTCAGGGAGCAGAGCAGAGTGGTTTTCTTGGCCTCTGGGAACCCAAAAGCTCATCAAAGCCTTTTTCAGGGCAGGATACCCTCCATGCTTCCGTGGGTCCAGGACCTCTCAAGCAGCAGTGTCTCTGGTGTGTCCCCAACCCCCACCAGAGAATCTCCCTGGAGAGATTTATCTGATGAGGGCCTGACTCTCCTCACAGCTCCAGGACCTCCTTGACAAAAGAAAAAGCAAGTGTGGATGTGCCACTAGGCTCCCATGGCTATTCCTGATCAGTGTTGGGTGGAGTAAGGATGTTTCCTTGGGCCCTCTCTGGAACACTGGGGACATGGGCACAGCATTGAAGTGCTCACTGAAAGGAGGATTATTTTGGCTTTATTACCACTCCTCCTAAGACACTTTTATACTTATCTTGCGCTCTAACTACACCCTTCCCTGCCTTTGCCTCAGCTATAAGAAAGCAAAGTGGCTTCAGTTTGTACCAAATGGGTAGTGCCATTCTCATCCTTAAAGCCACTCTCAGACCTGACCCTTGCTGGAAAGGCTGCTAGAGTTGAACATGGCCCACATGGGCGACCATGGGTCACACTGATTGGTCCCTTAGACATGAGGCAAACTGTGGCCCCTATCAAGGAGTTGTCATGAGGATGGTGTTCCTAGCCACTGAGAAATGCTCAGAATCTATAAGTCTAACAATGACTGCAGTTCTTTAACGTGGTTTCCCTGTGTGCTTTCCCACCCCACACTTGGTGAACTGTCCTTTCAGCTCAGAGTGACATTTGTACAGTAGTAGAGCTGAGCCACCTAGAGGGAGTATCTTGTCCAAGGTCACAGAGGGAAGAGGTGACAGGTCATCTTGAAGGCTCTTGTCCTGGACTAGGGAGACCCTGAAGGCAGAGGACAAAGGGGCAGATTTTAAACAGGAGTGTTAGCATTTACCAACTTTCAATCAGAAAGTTATGGCACCTCCCCCCCCCCCCTCCATGCACTAGAAACACTGTGACCCTCACAGGAGTCTGGTGACTAACCTGGCCACAGCAAGTAAGGATGTTAGAAGATTCACTCCAATCTAACTTGAGTGGCTAAAGACACAACAGGGTCAACCAGAGAAGTATGGCATGGCCTCCATTGAAGGGAAGCCTGTTTCAGACAGGCGTTGTGGCTGCTCCTTACAGAACGCATGGGGCAGTGGGGTCAGGGCTGTTCAAACTCTGCTCCAGAAAATGAGGTCTAGCCTCATTTCTGAAAACCAGAGCCCAGTAATCTTGCTGCCTCTGGGGGTCTTAGCTCTGCTCAGGGGCTGCTGTGTCTCCTGTTGAACTTGAGAAGGTTGATTTTAGCCTCAGTGTCTGGTAGAGGTTGATGCCAAGACTTGGGCTAGATAGCCAAAGTTATCCACCTATCTATCAACTTACATTAGACTCGATGGGAAATTCTACTTTATCTATCATTTGAGTTGATATTTTATGAGGCATGAGTTGGATCTGGGAACCAAGTTAATCAACCTCTAGTGCTCCAGCTCAAGGGCTGTGAGAGGGTGGTACACAGATGAGTTGGCTTCAAACCTGTAAACCATGTTCATACCTAGGCGTCTATGCGTGTGGGAGGGAGGGGTGTGCACGTGTGCATACAGAGGAGTGTGCACATGTTATGTGCACGTGTGTAGAGGCCAAAAGTCAATATCAGATGTCTTCTGCAATCACTATCTGCCATAGTTTTTGAGACATGATCTCACACTGAAGCAGGTACCCAGCAATTCAGCTAGGCTGGCGAACCAGTGAGGGTTCTGTCTGTCTCTGTTTCCCCAGCACTACTACCATGCCCAGATTTTTATGTGGGTGTTGGATTTGAACTCAGATCCTCATGCTTGAAGAGCAGGCATTTTACTGACTGAGCCCTTTCCACAGTCCCCTTAGCCAGGTTCTTTTGAGTCTAAATCCACACTCATGTGCTGCTCAGGGCGTGGATATTGTACACTAACAGAATAAGAAAATGAAGATGTAAGGAAAAAAGAATACTAGCCCCAGATCTTGGAGTAATTGAAAAAAATGAGCAAATTCCCCCTCATCCAGGCTTCCTGACACCAAGGACTTAGGAGGTGGCTAGTGACCCTGAGGATGTAATGCAAGGGCAGGGGAAGGTGTGGAGGGACAGGTGGTGAGACAGGTACAGTTGAGCCCTACCTTAGCACCCAGGAACTTATGGGAGGATCAGATGAAGACTGGGAATAGATTAGCACTCTGAAAATTGCCCAACAATAACAGGTGGGTGGTACCCTGCGCTCTTCACCCAGGCTCCTGGTCCATCCTAGAGCCTGTGTCTGGCTGAAGCTGAAAATGTTTTCCCCTTCTAAAACCCACATGGAATTTGGTTACCATGTGGCAGTACTGGAAGGTGGGGCCTTGAAGACAAGATTAAGTCTGCATCATTTGGAGCAAGAGTAAGGCCATTCTGCCAGTGGGTTAATTCTTGCTGGAGTGGATTAGTTACCCAGACAGAACAGGTTGTAAGCCGAGGCATCTCTCCTGTTGTATCCCTTTGGCACGCACAGCTACCTGTCTACTTCTTGTTTATGTTGAGGCCCTTGTCACTTGCTGCCACCTAATCTTAGACTTCCAGCCACCCGAACCATGAAGGCTCTAAGTGAACCTCTATCATTTAGAAATAACTCCGTCTCAGGTATTTTGGTATAGCAACAACAGAAACCAGTGCTGTCCAGCTTCTGTCCCTGAGGAAGGGATGTGTGCAAGCTATTACAGTGGTGAGAGTTTGTCTCTATTCATGCAGGTACCATTTCTTCTTAATTATTATAGTCTACCTCACAGCGTTCCAGACACCCATATGTACTTTATGAAGTTACATAATTGCTATGCGAGGACAATAGGTTCTAGTCTCCAGTCATGTGTATGGCATAGGCAACATCCCAATGTGATCATAGAATTGAGGTTCAAAGGGCCAGCCCTTCTCCAGCATCCACCGCTAGTCCAGTCTGGATCTGCACAGTTGCTCCATGGCCATCTGTCTTTGGGGTATACAGGTACATATGAACATGCCCAGCCACCCTGAATCACCCAGGGGAAGCCTGCAGCTGGGAACGAGGTTAGCTCATCTCTTATGTGACATCCATCCTATCCCCGTGTCATCTCCTTAGTGTTATTACCTCAGGGGCTCTGGCAGTTGTGAGACGAGGAATTGAGGGCCAACAACAGGGTGGGGACATCTTCTCTACCAATACCGAAAGCCCACACTTTCTTCTCTCACAGCTCTATGCAGCATATAGCTCTTTGTCTGTCAGGTAGAAAGGAATGCCAGGACAGAGGGACAAAATGGGACATCCTTCTTTACCTATGAACTTGTAGTGTGTATATTTGCACCACATCGCCCTGTCTGAGTCCTCTGAATCACCAGGACTGAGAAGCAGAGCAGGATATGGGGTGGTGACGTGGCGATGGGTGACTGGGCCTGCCTGGTGCTGGTACTGGTGTCCATGAGAATTTTTCTAAGGGACAAGCAAGTCAATAGTCCACCCCACCGAAGATCCCAACGAGAGTGCTTAGGGACACTGCTCACCAAAGAATACAGGGTGGTATTTGTCACAGAGCCTAGCCAATCATAAAGTCACCCATCCCATATACCATGGTTCCCTCTCCTGCCATCCCCGCTGAGCACTTAAGAGCAAGTGGGGGCAGCAGCTCACTCTCTACCAGCTGAGACCCAGAATGCAATTAGACATGATGACCCAGACCAGTGTCCTAGAGACCCAGAGGCTGAGGGCTTGGGAGTCTAAAGAGGAACAGCATGTGCTGGCTGGAGCAGCCCTGGGAAATTGTTGCTGGCATACAGAGCGTTGTCTTTATAATCTACCACATCTGGGCTTGTGGGGAGAACCCCACCAGATGTTCAGAAAGCAGTTTTCCTCATTCTTTACAAAGTACAACAATGGGCTGTGGTCAAATGCAAATGAGCCTGTGTGTTCAAAGCGTGTGCTCTTGGTGTTTAAAGGATGTTACATTCGCTATGATGACACTTAGGGCCATAAATCACACCCACAGTGGTGCAGGGTGGAGGACAAGACACTGTGCTCCTCTCCCCTCCCTCTGCTGTCTTGGTGCCCATGATTTCTCTGCCTCTTTCCAAGCTGCATCATGTTGGAATCTTCAATGAGCTGAATCCAGGAGTGCCCTTCCTGCACCCCATCTGCTGGGAACGGGTTCCAAGTCTCTCAGTGCTTCAGATCATGCACAGCCCTGGGCATGATGGTTTTTTCTCTCTGTGTAATGCCTCCAACAGTGGTTAATTTATAAACTAGGCACCATAAGAGATGAGCCACAGCAACTCGTAACAAAATGGGGCAGTTGTAACAATATATTGTAAGGAATTATGTGAGCATGCTGCTTCTCTTTTGCTCCCTCTCAAACTATTTTTTTATGCCACATTTAAACAGGAGCTCTCATATGGCAATTGACCTGAGAACTGAGAAGACCATGGCATGACTAATGGGTGGATACTGGATGTAACGCGTATACACTGGCTGTAGGAATGACTCATAACTGGGGGACACAGAGCTGGGCAATATAAGATTTCATCATGCTATTCTGAATGGCACAGCACATATTAAAAAGCCTATGAGCAGTTTCTGTGATTTTTTTTTATTTAGCATTTTCAGATTGTGATTGACCAACTGCAAGCTAACTTGTCAAGACAAACGAAGCCGTAGACAGCAAGGTCAACTGTACTTAAGCTAAGTTGGAATCTTAGCTCAGCCGCCTGGCATCTGGGTGACCTTGGGGAAATTAGCTACAGACCATCGCTCTGTTTCTTCGTTCCTTTCCAGGATGAAAAGCACAGGCCTGCCTGTAGGACCTCTACCCTGGCTCATTCAGGGAGCATATACCTGAGAGGTGTGTTTAGCTGACTTACTTGAGATGGGCATTATTCTGAGATTTCCTTCATAGTCACGAGGGAAATAGTTGATCGCTTTTCCCAGAACTCTGAGTCCACTGGGAAAGGTCCACCACCATCCTGCCTTAAACCCTGAAGTCGTCCTCTTACCTGAAGGACAGAGTCCCTGGGGGCTGAAAGAGACATGGAGGCCACATCCCACAAAGCCATCAGGGCCTCCTTCCCATTGTGCTCTAGAAGATGCTCTCCAACCTCCTCCCATGCCTGACCTGGAGTCTGTGACAGGGCTGTGCTATCTGTTCTCCTCCATTTGGTACTTGCTCATCTTTTAACCCCAGCGGAAGTCTTGGCTTATGTGTCAGCTCCTCTGGCTGCCTTCTGTACTCCAAGTGAGGATGATGCCATTTCTGCTCCTCGCACAGTTTAATCTGCCTTTGCCTCTATTTACCCACTGTGCCTGACACACACCAGAGAATCCTTTTGTACAATGACACCTGGTGGTTGAACGTGGGATCCCTTAGGTAGCCTCTATGTCTCGTGTGTGCGTTCGTGCGTGTGTGTGTGTGTATGTGTGTGTGTGTGTGTCTGTCTGTCTGTCTCTGTCTGTCTCTGTGTGTGTATCTGTGTGTGTCTGTCTCTCTCTCTCTCTCTCTCTCTCTCTGTGTGTGTGTGTGTGTGTGTGTGTGTGCAGGGGGGCAGTGTTGGGTGGTGGTCTTCAGTGTGGAGAGTATCAGAGCCAGTAGCTCATGCGGGAGCCTAGTCTAGGGGAGAGACTCACCTACATGGCGCCCAGCACCCGGCACTCCTGTGCAATCCTTGAACTTGGGCTGAACTCTGCCCAGGAGCATCACCCTGGGAGAAGAAACTGCATTTGCATTGATCCTCTGCAAAGCCATTCTCTTTAGGGTCATACATTGTTCCTTCTTGACATGGAACCTGGGTAACAGCAGTGCCCTCTCCATGCTTGCTATGTAAATATGGGCTCCTTGAAGGATATTTATTGGCCTGCAGAAAAGATGCAAGGGAATTCTGCTCTCTAGGTGAGTGATAAAAAAGAGCAGCCAGCGGATGTGCTCGCCAGCTTATTTACCACAAATCTCTTATTTATGGCCTCATAACCTTCTGATGGCCTGGTTCCCCTCCCCATCCACCTGGTTTTCTTCCCAGATGGAGAAATGTGCTGAGCCGAGGACTATTTGTCCAAGGTTCCTTCCTGCTTCTAGTTTCGACAGCTGGAGCCAGACCGATTGATTTCCCTGGGACTACATGAACGCTGATGAAGGCTGGAGCATGATTTCCTTGCTGCAGAATATAGCTTAATATGGTCCGACAGATGGTGTTTGGGGTCCGGCCTATACTGAGCATCCTCAGGCTGGGTTCTGTACAGGCCACATACAAGCTATAGTCAGTTCTTAGCAGTCTCATAAGGATGCAATGTGTCCTCAAACCAAACTCATTACAGACTTAAGAAGCCCCTTTCTCTATTATATAGCCAGTAGAACTGGGCCACCACTTACATACCCTTATCTGGGCAGCCTCCTAGAGTCTCCCACATGCCCAACAGGCAGCTGAAGCTGTGCTGATAACACCCCTCTCCTGTCCTTCCACCCCCTAAGTTGTAGGCCAACATGGCCTTTGCCTAACCCAGCTATACAGTCCCAGCCCAATACTGCTGCCACATGGGCTTTTGGGGCTCCAGTGTTTAGTTCCTGATCCATTCTTGCTCATGGGTTCCTGAACAGCCTTTCCAAACTCATGCTGACAAAGTTACTCCCTGCTGGATTATTTAGACAAATCCTTGACCACAGTACTTAGACTTTTTGGAGAAAGCAGAGCATTGTCTTTGAAGAGCAGGCCTATCATGGAGTCAGCCTTCAGTAGTCCTGAATGACTGCTGGATCCCACATGGCTCTCTACTTCCTCCTGGTTCATAGCCTCTCTCTTAGTATAGCTGCTGCTTATTTCCCTCCAATGCCTCCTACCTTTCTCCCTTATCTCCAACCTCTGTCTTGACCTCAGGACCCCTTTCCTAAGTCACCTCCTTCATCTTCAAGACAACCTTCCTGAAAGCTGGGTCAGACACCTGTTTTACTTTCTTTAGGCCACTGAAACAAGAGAACCACAAACCAAGTAAGTTAAATAACAGAAATTTATCTTTCTACCATCCAGGAGGCACAAAGGGTTCGACCAAAAGGTATTGATCATTTTGGCTCTCCCATGGGCTGTGAGAAAGTATGTATGCCCATCTCTCTCCCAGCTTGCAGGCACTGCATTCCTACATCAGCCTCTGATGGCTCCTGGCCTGTCTTCCCCCTGGCTGTTTCCTCACTCTGTCCCTTTAAGTACATATATCACTGGATACTGCAGAATGACTTCATCTAAACAATCCTTGGGTTAATTGCATCTGCAAAGATCCTCTTTCTAAATGTGACCAAGTAAGGTCACATTCATGGTACTAGGCGTACATCTGGGGACCATGCCTCCCTTCTGTACCACACATCAGAAGGACATTCCTTCTTGGTTTCCCTTCTCAGCAGGAAGGTTATGGTCTGATTCCCTAGCATTGAGCTCCAGTGAGCTGGCACATGACTTGTCTGCCCTAGCATCTAGCACTAGGCATGGCTCATGGACAAACATAAATAACAAATGGACAGTGTGTGCATTGGATGCTTCTTTCTCATTGTGCCAAAAACCAGCCCAAGAGGAAAGCAAGGTGGGCCTAAGGCTGTGCAATAAATTGTGGTGACAGGAATTGGTCACTGCTATTTTGGTCACTGCTTGGGGATTCTGTGTTTTCAGAGACCCTGCTGTGCCAAGACTGACCAGCTAGGGGGCTACCATTGTGCCAGGTGGATATAGCTCCTTGAAAGATAGTATATTCAGTAGGGACTTGTTTCTTGCCCAGTATGGTCAGATTCCAGGGAGAGGGGCATTCATGCTTGCTGGCCATGCCCTCATGTAAGCCCTAGGTATAAATACTAGCCACAATTCATAGAAGAGGCACGTGAAGGTTCAGAACACAAGCATGTGACCCAGATAACAATGAGCATAAAACAGGCCAACTAGACATATCTAGACCCCTGACATATTCCTTTCCCTCTGAGGAGGCTCTGTGGGGAAAAGCAGCCTTGTTTTGGAGGTATGTGGCTAGGCTGTCAGCTCAGACTTTACTCTCAGGGTGAGAAGAGAATCTCACAAATCTACACTCTCTAGCTTTCTTTCTTGTGACTTGCTATTGTTCAAGACACCCTCTGCTTGGTGGGCATTATGAAAGTTAGCCAAAGGACAATAAAAGCAGGCCTTCCTTCTACCCAACAGGTTTCTCTAGCTTGCTGGAACCTCTCTCCTGCACCTCCAAGGAGGGGATTCCCTTGCTCTCATCACTAGGGAGGTGTCCTGAGCTGGTGATTTCTATGTGATGGTTGCATGTCCCTGTAAATATTCTTTAGTATCTTGGAACAGTCCCCCAACAGGAAAAACCAGAATAGCAGCATCAATTTCCTTGGAGCACCAAGAGAAGGGAGCAGAATGGTATGTTTTCCTGTGGGAGTGTTAGCACCCTAAGTGCCCAAAAGAAACCTCTGGCCAAAACACTCTACAGGATGCCCCCTCAGACAGTCCTCTAGCAGCCTCTGATGAGCCGATAGGCTCTCCTGCTGCCTTATAGGGGATGAAACAGAGGTTCAAAGTATTAAGGACCCACCCAAGAGTCCACAGCTCTTAAGGGGAAGAGTCAAGATGCTCTTGCACTTTAATACCAATTTTGCCTTCCACTCCTCTCTAGAGGCCAGATGCATCCCTGTGCCAGCTGAGTGGAGTTCTTATGGGTGTGGTTACCTGTGGAGAAGATAACCAGGACTATGTTGCTGGATTTTCCTGGTCCTCTGAGAATGGACGTAGCTAGTTACTACTAAGGTGGTGATGGAGTGCTCAGGAGAGGAACCCCATCTCACCGGAGGGAATCTGTGGGTGGAGATACCTGCTGTGAGGAGGTACATTCAAGACAGGTGAGTCAAGTAGACAGGCCAGAGAGAAAGCTAGCTGCTCCAGGGAGAGGAGCCTGGGTAAGCTCAGGAGCTGGCCTATCACCCAGACTGCCAACTATCTGGAATGACAAGGTGTGGGTTTGCCCAGCATCCTGAGTATCAGGCAGGGTGAGGACCACATGGTACAGATGGTGAGATGGAAGGAGAAGGTGCCAGACCCCGGGAGGCTGCAGGACAGCTGGGAGCATGGATCCTGGGCAGGTGGGAGAACAGAACGGGTTTAAGCAGGAGGAATGTGTTCAAATTAGTTTTTTCAAAGGATTATTCTGGAAGCTTTATGGGGATCAGGGCCAGGTTTGGGGAGGTGAGAGGTGGTAAGGACTCTGGAAATGTAGAAACTGGCAGAAATGCAAAAATAAAGTTGGAAGCTATTCAGAGATATAAAAACAGCAGGGATTATCAAATTTGGGAGGGAAATGCAAGAGCAGAGGGTACATAATGGCTCCCAGGACACCTGCTTGATCCTGGCACAACAATGAGATGACCTGAACACAAGGCAATCAGCTTCCCACAGCTGATCTGGAAGCCTGTGGCTGCCCACACTGGGGATGTCCAGTGGGGCACTGGCTCTATCACTTGGGGGAAGGAGTGGGACCATTAGCTTGAGGTTGATGAACTGGAAGGGAAGAAGCAAGAAGACCTGGCTAACAAAGGTACCAAGGAGCTTGGGAGATGGCTCAGTGGTTAAGATCATTTGGTGCTTTTGCAGAGGACCTGGATTCTATTGCCAGTATCCACATGGTGGCTCACAACTCTCCATAACCCAGTTCCTGGATATCTCACAGGTTTGTGCATAGTGCACACTTGCCACACATGCATGCAGTCAAAACATTCATATACATAAAGTAAATCAATAAATGCTAAAAAAATTAAAGTTAAAAAATGAAGATTCTAGAAAGAAGGCCGTGAAGGGGAACCCAGTAAGGGAATGGTCAAGAAAGATGAGGGACTAGAAAGATTTCAAGAGCAGCCAATGCCTTTGGGTCCATTGTCACAAAGACCCTGCGAGGTAAGGCGAATACTCACTGGACTCTCTCCTTCAAGGTCAGTTGACAATTGTCGAGGTCTGATGCAAACGTGGGTGGAAGTAGATGCCAAAGCAAGGGCAGAGCAGTGGTAGCAAGCAGATGTGGAACCCCAATGTGCAAGTGCTTTCCCAGGGTTGAAGGAGAGAGGAGGCACAGCCTCCAGAGCTATGGGCAGGGAGGTCCCTTCCTTTTAATGTCATCTATCTCTAACTTCATGGAGGAAGCTTGCATAGGGAGGCTTGACTTGTTCAGTCCTCCGCAAGACACGGTCTGAAGCCCATGAGGGCTTACTGAGTGGGTGCGGTGGACATAGGACCTCTTCTTCAGAGCTGCTTGCCCCAGGGGTTGTGATCCAGCTTGAAACCTGGGGTTCCCTCCCTGCATGTGGCTTCTCCGATCACCTTTCTCAGCCTAAAGCATTCCACAAATGGCCATCTGATCATTGACCCCCCTAGTACAACAGTTCCAGGGTGGCCTGACTTATTCGAGTCAGCACATGGAGCCAGTGTTGGCACATAGTAGGACTGAATTTGACCTTAGGCTCTGGAGACCACTGATGACTAATTACCACATGTCCTTTGGTTTTGCTGATGTCATTAAACACAACTAAGCAACTCGAAGGGGAAATCATTCTATCTTATAGGTTACAGTCTACCATCAAAGGAAGCCAGGGCAAGAAGAGCTCAGAAAGGAATGGGAAGGCAAGAACTGAAGCAAAGACCATGGAAGAACATTCTGCACTGGCTTGCTTTCTATGGCTTGCTCAGTTTGCTCTCTTATGCAACCTAGGAACCTAGTGCCCAGTGGTGGGACTACCCACTTTGGGCTGGATTCTCCTGCATCAATTATTAATCAAGAACATATCTCCCAGATATGTCCACAAGCCAATCTGATGGAGACAACTCCTCAGTTGAGGGTCCCTTCCCATGTGACTCTAGTTTGTGTCAAGTAGACGAAAACTGCCTAGCACACACCACAGGATGTGTCAATTGTCTTCATGTTCCAGGGGAGCTCCCTGGCAGCAGAAATGGACCAGCATTGGAAGATGACTGTGGAGAAGACAGGGGCTGAAGGACTTGGGGCCAATCAGGGATTGGATTGCTGGAGTCTGGGTTGCAAATCTCTTCTGCCCCTTCCTTCAGACAAATGGCTGTCACCACCACAGGTTGACCGTATGACTACAGATATCAGCAAATGCTACAAGTTGAAAACTTCAGGAAGGTTCAGGAGTTAAGGATGAACAGAGTATCAAGATCGCAGGGTAATCTACAAAGCAGCTCCTACAAGCCCTGCTCCCCCCAGGACATGAGCAACAAAGATTTTTAACTCTTCTTTAGCCTTTTTCACTTTTCCTTAGAAACAGATTAGAATGTTCTCTTTCTACTCTGGACCTCGGTGTCTGGTCTGTTTTTCTTAGTAGAACTAATACAGTGAGAACAGGTTAAGAGAACAAAGGGGCCTCCATGACCTAAAATGGGCTGTTTTACTTCATTTTGTTCTCAGGCCTCAGAGATCCCTGGGATCTAGCAAGAAAATTGTGGAGCCTGGTGGGATCTCCATGTTTCTTTTTTGGGTGGTGCTTGGAGCCAAATCACCTGAAGAGATTCTAGAGAGCCGAAAGAGACAACTAATAAGATGAGTCTCCCTGTCCTCACCAATCAGAGGAAGGGGACAACAAACCTTCATCTGGAAAATGAACTTAAATACAGTCTATCTCCTGGCTTCTCCTCATCTGACTGTCCTGGAGGCCTAAGGCCCAATTGCTTTATTTCTAAGAAAACACACAACTGTATCTCTCCAGTGTGACAAGAAGAAGAAGGAGGAAGAGGAGGAGGAGGAGAAGAAGGAGGAGGTGGAGGAGGAGGAGGAGGAGGAGGAGGAGGAGGAGGAGGAGGAGGAGGAGGAGGAGGAGGAGGAGCAGGAGCAGGAGGTGGAGGAGGAGGAGGAGGAGGAGGAGGAGGAGGAGGTGGAGGAGGAGGAGGAGGAATAATTTTGCAGCTGTTGACAGCCAGAGTAGGAAGAAGCACAGAATTCAAATGGTCACAGATTTGGGGTGCTGCTAACCATATCCAGTAGGTTCTGTAACATGTTTCAGAATGTCTGGCAAAGATTCCCTGTTTCAAGCACATCTGTATATGTGTGTGTGTGTGTCAATGTACACACATATACATCGTCATCTGATACCAAAACCTCATCGGAGTATCAGGGACAAAGAAAATATGCTCTGTGCTTGCATTTCATATCATACCTTCTGTAATCGCATGACATGAGGAATGGCCGCTTCTACTCTGTTCTAGAAATTAACTGACAGATGCACAGTTTGCTGGTCTCTCTTCATTTTCACCAGCTTGTCTCTCTGTTTTACATTCCTCCTGCTCCCCCAGACTCTTTCGTCTTGTTTCTCTTCTCCTGCAATCTTCCGGTTGCCCTCCCCACAGCCCCCTCTGGCTGGCACCTTCCTTCCTCTCCTTTCTTTTCTCTGTGGCTGCTGCTTTTCCCTTTTCTCTTCCTCCTGACCTTTCTAGTCTCTTTTTTCCCCCTTCTCTCCCAGTAATCCCTGCCTCCCAAGGCCAACACATTGAGCTGAGACTTGCGCTCGCTTGGCTTTAATTAGGATCCCTTCAGAAACCTTGACCCCAGAGAGAGCTCAGCACTCAACTTCCAATTTCCTTAGCTCCATCTCATAGTCTCCCTCCTCCAAGCCTTTAAGAGGAAGCCAATAAAAGAGATTTAGAATGGACATGTGGACGAGGAGAAGCCCAAAGGCACCCACCTCCTCTTCTTCCTATTCAACGATGAAGAAAGAATAGCTCCTCTTTGGCAGGAACAGGGATACCTCAGCCTCATGGAGCTTAGCCAGAAAGATGCTGCCAGGTCCTGGCACCCCAGTCTTTCCTGCTTTGGTTCCCCAGGACCTGGCTACAAAGGACTCTGAGTTGGGAGAGCACCTCAAGGACTGGACTGCTTAGCAACAAGTACTGACATTTTTTCCAGACATGCCTCGAGGCATCTTGGGAAGAAGCTACAAAGTTAAACAGAAACAAACGGTGAACTCGGTAATTGCACACACTCCTATTTTTTTCTTTAGAAACCAACTGGATCTCATTACGGTAGGCTCCTGAACGTAGACAGAGAAAACCTTGTCGTCACCCGTTAAATATGTCTAATTTTACACACTGTCATGTAGTACTCCATCCAGCTGGCTTTCTGCAAGGAGGAGGAATGAGTGATAGTCTCTTGGCCTGTTTCTCAGCATGTAGGTTTTTCTTTCCTTTTCTTTCTTTCTTTTTTTTAAAGGGAGGGCTGGAATGATGCTTTGTCTCCAGTTGGTCTTGCGGCATACCTGACATCCGCGGTAGACTTCTGGTTTCATGGAAACCAGAAACTGTTAGCCTAAGGCTGATAGGCCATTTTGTCTTACCTGAGTGCCACCATTTAGCCAGTCCTCGGTTTCCCCAACCATAAGGTGAGGGCTGCCTAGTGTTTCCCAGGGCCTCTGTGCTGCTCAGCATTGCTGCTGCTCAGACCCACTCTGTGCTTGCCAAGACCTTAATTATATCAAAATGCTGAGCAGAGTCTGGTTTTTGTTAAGGCTTTTGCTTACAGAACTGTCTTCCAAATCAAGAACCTTCCTGATGCTTTTTAATAAGCCTAGACCTTAAGGGAAGATGAAAATCGTAATATAGAGCCTCCGAGTGCACTCAGCCCCCCAAAATGAAATGTGCACAGAGGACACACATCCGGTTCAAGGACTTTACACAAACTTATCATAACTTAACAGTCATAAGCTAATAGTCAAAGGGAATTAATAATGGGGACGTGGCCATTTGAGCAGTGAGATGGGCCCATGTCATGGAATTTTTGCAGCTAAACCCTCTTGAGTTTCTGTACGCTAATAGCAATTAGCTCTTGAGTTAATGGCAGCTGTGGTCATAATGAGATTGGAATTGATCATTTGGAAGCAGGCTCCCATAAGCTGGCCTTATGAGCCATTTCAGCCACAAAGCACTGCCTTGACCCCTTCTCCTCATACCTTCTATCATGACCCCATCTTCAGGGCTCTCTGGAGTCAGCATACAGACTCCTTCTATACAGCTGCAATGGGGGGGGGGGGGGACACAGGACAGAAGCTCTGTAACCCATGCAACAGGGATTCTGAGCCCTGGAAGGCAGATTCCAAATGAATTCTGTTCACCAGCCCTGTCCTGCACCCTTTCTCATTGGAGCTCCAGTCTATCTTAGGTTTACCTCTACCACTCAGCATCTCTGGACAGTGACTTAGCCTTTCTCCATTTCAGCAGCCTCAGCTGTAAAGAGCATGCTACCTGCCAAATGGGCTTGTAGTAAGGATGAAATAAGCAAATCTATCATGATGACGTACTGTCAACGTCGGACTTTGTGTATCGGTTAGCTAGTTCTGTGTAACAAATCACTCTCCAAATTAATAGTTTACAGTAACAATCATTTTGTCTGGCTTAGAGTTATAGGGCTCTGCTGAAGGTTTTCCCTGGACACTCGTAGGCCTCTACAGTTGCTCGATGGGTGAGCTAATAACTAGATGGTTTGAATATGTTTCATGAACACTTGTGCTTAGCAGGCTTTGAGCCTGAGTCTTGGGAATAACTGGGCCCTGTGAACGGCATCCTCCAGCAGGCTAGCTTGGGCTCACTCACATGACAGTCTCAGGATCACTAAGCTCACTGAGGAAAGACAAGTTTCAGTGACTAGGGGTTCTAAGTCTCCTATGTTACACTTGCTGTTGTGCCATTGGCCAAGAAAAAAGCACATGGCCACACCTAGCCACACTCCCCCTCGCCTGTCAGAAAAGGGCACACATTTGTAGCTGGCAGGAGTCTGTGTTCGTCTTTCTGATATCACACCCACCTTTCCTTTTGTTAGCTTTATTCATTTGCAAGACAGTAGGCATTTCAGAAGTGACTATTGATGCATGAAGAATGAGCTATGAAAGGTAGTTTCCAATTGTTCCTAGTAAAACTGGGGAGCCAGGGCTGGGGGATGGCTCAGTGGGCAAAGTATCTGCTGTGCAAACATCGGGACTAATGTCTAGACCCAAGCACCCACAAAACCAGCTGGTCCTGATGATGCATGCCTGTAACCCTGGCACTGGGCCACAGAAACAGGAGGATCCCTAGGTTTGCCTAGCTAGCGGGCTAACTGAGCCAGCAAACTCCTGGTCTGTGTCTTTGTCCGTAAAGATAAGATGGGGAGTGATAGAGTCTACCTCTAGCTTCCACACGTGCACGTGCATACACTCAGTTAAAAAAATAGTTTAGCCTAAAAAAATAAATAAATAAAGTTGAATCTCCATGATGTGGCATGACTTGGCCAGGACATCATGGTGTGTAGGCAGTGGTGGTAAGACAGACCTCCCTCCCTGTTTCCTTAACATAAGAGATTTGAACAGTCTCTCAAAACCATAAGCCCCCAGCCTGACCACCCACTTCCCCAGTGCTTCAGAGATCTGTCAGTTGTACGCTCTGTATTCCCACAGTCTAAAGCCTGGGGTGGTCTCGTGCCCCCCATCCCATGCCTGGGATACTTTGGAAGGTGACATGGCCCTGGACAATTAATGTATCTCCCTGCAGAGTGGAGGTTGTGGAAGGGATGGTTCCACAGCCTCCCCATCCCCCTTTGCCTTCGGCTTCCTGGGGCTGCAGCCCATGAGTCAATATGTAGATAATCATAATGCCAGCTCTGCATTGTCTGAACAAAAGGTGATTAAATTACCCAGGAATCAATTCCAGAGCTGTTTTTCCTTTCTTATTTAAAGAGCACAAACTATTTTCTCCCAAGGATAAAAGATCGATATTTGAGGAAAAATTGGGCCTTATACCATCCCTATCAGAGGCTCCTCCTGGCTGAGGGAAGTGTGGGGAGATGCTAACTGTGCCTTCCCAGTTGGAAGGAAGAGAGGGCAGTGGGAGAGAATTGGGAGAACCAGGCTCCCCACCTCTAGATTTGCCTGCACGTTTTTCCTCTCTTTGTATATGTCATGGGAGTCTTGATCTGTAGGAACTGTCTGCCTTAGCAATACCCAACCTTCCTACTATGTTAGATGTATCAGTCAGCATGGCCTAAATTGCACGATGCAGTAACAAATGAGCCCCAGTGAGGCTTACAACAACACAGCCTCTTGCTCATATTCTATATCTTTCCTCCTAAATCCCAGCTATATTCTGTTCCATCTCCATTCTAGCACAGAGCTGAGAGAGCAGAATCTCTCTTGGGGATTTTGAGATTCCTGGTTGAGGGAAACCAGAGTAGAAGTCAATAGCTCTCCCAGCTTCTGTTCAGATGCAGTATAGTTCACTTCTGCCCACATTTCATTGGTTAAATCGAATCAAATGACCCAGCCTAATGGGGTAGGGGAGAAATAATCTTCCATGGAAAAGACCAGCGAATATTTTAAACAATAATATAATCTAACACATATGGCCTCTACTTGAGTCTGCTCAGAGCTAGTGTTTAGACAAGGGTGTGAGTTTTCCAGGGCTGGGCTAGAGTAGAAGGGGAATGAGACTCAGGGGTACTGTGGGTGATCTGGGGGCCCCACTGGCTCTGACTCTGTCTGCTTCAGTCTCCAACAGAGGAAATGTTAACAAGCACTTCTGTGAAGCCATTTGCTTATGAGCCTCGCAAGTTTCCAGACATTTCAGCTTGAAGCAGCCCCAAGACTTGCTGGAGGAAAGCCAGTAGCCTGGGCTGTCTAGTCCTATTCTGAAGAACAAACTGTCCCCTCCTCTGAAGGTCACAAAGGTCACGGGGGCTGCACACTGGTTGGAAAAGCTATGATGAGGCCAAGTGCCCACACAAGAACATGGTATGCTTTAAGTCCACTGTAATCCAGACCTCGAGTTCCATTCAGTAAATATCAGAGAGCCTCAGATCCAGACAGCTTCTTCACCTTGTCAGCCGTGTGGTCTCTGACTGCCAGTCATCCTCCTGCCTCTTGTATGTCATTGCTGTCTGCATTAAAGTAGGACAAATGCTTTCAAAGCAGCCTTCCTTCCCCAAGAACAGCAATGATCTGTGTAGAGTTGCCTGTGGCTCCCCACGAGTCTGCTAAAGACTATGTATGTGAGGCCTCTGATCACCCAGTGTCTCTGGAGGCCTTGTTGAGGGTGAAGACAGATCCTCTGAGATCTCTAACAGGTGGCTGTGGCACACAGAGAGCAGGCAGAGCAGTTAGCTCACATGAGGCATGTCTTACTAATGGAAGGGTCAAGAGATGGAATCATCTGAGATACCGATCCCCCATCACAGGAAGGGAATTGATGTCTGCCTCCCAAGGGTGCTCGGAATGATGACAGGCATGGAAATTGGGAGGGCACCAGAATCAAAGACTCTGGTCTTTGATTGGCTTTAGACAGATGTACCTAAATTGGGGATTTAGTAGGTGTGATCTCAAGGACAACAGCATAAAAATGCATGGCCTTTAGAGTAACACATTTTCTGGCCTTGCTTTGTGTCTTTGAAGTCCCCTTCCCCTGACAGCTCTAGAAGGTTTTGACTGTAATTCATATTTCTTGATTCTATTGCCATTTCTTACAGGGTTCATCCAAGGGAGGCATTAGCTACAGGGCTGGGGGCTTCCACTCAAGGACATGGATCTTGAGCTTTGTCCAGATACACAAACGATTTTCATGATTCCCTGGGGCTGTCCCCTGATGTCCAAGAAGCATTGGTACACATTGATACCCAAGGCATGGACTGTCCCCAGAGGAAGTTAGGAGCAACTGTATGTGTTTGCTATAAGTGCATACAAGCACATGGGGCTGCGCTTTGGCCAGCAACCATTTTTTTTAGCCTTGAACACTGTGTTTTGTCTCCTCTTTGCCTGACTCTATCATCTTCTTTCCTTGACTTGAGAATGACTACAGCATGGCCCAAGGGCTGTCAGTTTCTCCTTCTGGCTCTGTCTGGTTCTCCTGTTGACTCTGACAGGTATTCAATGTCTTCTGAGCATGGATACAAACACGGCTCATGAAAACAAGAGATGTGACAGTCACCTACTCCAAGCAGGTACCTTTGTGACTTAAAGCCTGGAAAGGGTCTGGCTGCTGGACTGCAGAGTACCTACCAAGTGCCCTTAGCAGCCTTTCTTGTCTGAGGTGCACTGCTCCTGCTTGGCCGTGGGTGGTGCTGTTGTCTGTATCCCAGATGAATACTGGAGGAACAGACAGTAACAGTCTGGTGAGTGGTGAGCACCAAGAGCCCCATCATATATGACTGTCATTGTGTATTCTTATGGTGCTCAATACCTACCTCCTGTTGGGACAAGCCAGTACTGCTTGGGCCTAGTCCAGGCCTGGATACGACCTAAGCAATGGCCTCTGTGACTGGTTATGCTGGTGATCTTCCACTGGGCACACTGGTCTGGGTTCCACACTAGCTTCTCCTGGGCCGGTCTAAGCATTTTTTTTTAGAAAAGGAATTGGGCACCATGTTTTGCTTGGCTTTCACAGCATAACTGGGAAGAGTCATGGGTAAGGAAACTGAGATGCAGACAATTCTGCTCAGGATTCAAGGATCAAGAAATGCTGTCCCTTCCTCTGATGGAGGACCAAGTTCAGCAGTCTTCCACCATGCTCCTCTGTAGAGCTACCAAGGCCACTGTAGACCCCAAGATGCTGGACCCAGTACACACCTGCCCTCTGGGGTGGGACCTGAGACCTATTTGCAATCAGTTCCTCCAGGCTTTGCGCATGCAGCTGAGGGCTGGGGCTAAGTCTTACATACCCTGTCAGGCTGACCTGACCACTGGACAGAACTAGCCATGACAAACATGGCCCATCTAAGTATAGTGTTTGAGGGAACAGAGACATAATTGAGGGGAGTGGCCTCTCTTAAAAACTAATCTGTGCATCTAGGGAGATGGAAACACAAGGTTTTCTTCTGTGATGGCATCTAACTTACTTGAATGGGTCATTCTGTGTGCCTCAGTTTCCCCCACTTATAAAATTGGGTATGAGGGACTTTACACCACCATGTGCCTCATGGCCCCAGCATACCTCAGCAGTCAGAAATAAATGACAATTCTGCTCAGGCTGCTTGGGTGGGTCCATCTGTCTTGAGTGCTGCTGCTGTGTTTTCTCTCTCTCTCTCTCTCTCTCTCTCTCTCTCTCTCTCTCTCTCTCTTTCTCTGTATCTGTCTCCATGTGTGTCTGTCTGTCTGTCTCTGTGTTTATGTCTGTCTCTCTCTGTGTATGTGTTTCTCTGTGTGTATCTTTCTCTGTCTGTCTCTCTGTGTGTATGTCTGTCTCTGTTTGTCTCTCTGTGTGTATGTCTGTCTCTGTGTCTATCTGTCTCTATTTCTGTGTCTATCTGTCTCTATGAGTGTCTGTTTCTCTTTGTCTCTGTCTGTCTCTCTCTCTCTCTGTGTGTGTGTGTGTGTGTGTGTGTGTGTGTGTGTGTGTGTGAAGCATATCTACATACACGTTAAACACATGTGTATGCACAGGGATATGCATGCCCATACTCTTCAATAGAGGATAAAGAAGGACGTCAGTGCCCTCTTCTACCCCTCTCTGTCTTATTCTCTTGGGATAGGGTCTCTCATTGAACCTGGAGCTATCCTGGCAGACAACAACCCACACTGATGCTGCTGTCATCCCCCTCCCTTCCAGTTCTGGGTTACAGCTATGCAAGTGGCCATGCTCGGCTTCTTCTTTAACGTGGGGGCTGGAGACTGAACTCAGCTCTTCAGACTTGCACAGTGAGTGCTTTTACCCTCTGAGTCCCTTTGCCAGCCCCAGAGCCTCTGCCTTGTAATGACAGCATCGAAAATCCCCTCCCAAAAGGCACTGGGGAGTTGCTTTGTGTCTATGACTGCATTTGCGCAACCTTCTAGGAGAAAGGGTTGCATGCTCCCCCCCCCCCCTTTTCCATGTGGCAGACAAGCTCAGAGAGTCTAAGTGGTCCAGTCAGGGTCATAGCTCAGATACAGTGGAGCTAAGAGTCGTGGGGTGGCTGGGGAGCTGCCAAGGATGCTTGCCTGTGTAGAATGTCTCAGGAAGACTCTGAGGCATCAGCACCTCAGCCTCCTGGCTAATTGTTGACAGGCTTCCTGGGGGAGGACGTGATGTATGCAGCCAAGCTCGCCTATTTATCTCCTCTCTCTCTCTCTCTCTCTCTCTCTCTCTCTCTCTCTCTCTCTCTCTCTCTCCCTCTCCTTCTTTCCTCTGCTCTCCTCCTCCTTTTCCCTCCCTCCCTCCTCCCTCCTTGTCTCCCTCCTTTCCTCCCTGTCTAGCTTTCCTTTCTTGTAAGCCTGCCATGAATCAGGAGAGGGAGAGGCACTAAATAAACAGAGATGGATTGGAGCAGAGGCTTTGGAGTGGAATCGTTTTTTTTTTTTTTTTCAAAGCTGCCTTTTCCCTTTGCCTTTTACTGCAGGCTGCCCCTCTCAGGAGCTTCAAAGAAAAGCCTGCTCCCAAGCAGGATCTTTCGCCTGAGCCAAAAGCCATTTATCTGGAATATTAATATGCCAGCAGCTGCCTGTGACAGTGCCTGCCGCTGATCACACACGCCCAGCCTTGATCCCTCCTGGGAATGCTCAGGAGGCTCCAGGAAGCTAATGGGTCCCCTGGGGCACATTCCAGTTACCTTTTGTTTGTCTTTCCCGGAGCTTCTTGCAATTGCTAACCAAGCATGTCCCCATTGGACCTCTGGGGTGGGACAGGGACACTCACTGTAGGTACACTCCCACCTCAGCCTAGCTGATTGCGCCTCACTTTGGGTGGATGCTGGAGGGTGGGGGGAGACAAGATTCTCAAGTGCTGCTCCCCGCACAGCAGCTGTCCCTCCACTTCCAATGGGCTCCATTTTGCTAAACTCACAGTAAGATGAAAATATCTTAACATGAAAATGCTTTTAGTACACCTGACTTACCAAACACCCTAGCTTAGTCCAGACTTATTTATTTGTGTGTGTGTGTGTGTGTGTGTGTGTGTGTGTGTGTGTGTGTGTGTGCGCGCTTAGAGCAGTGGTTGGTTATACTTGCAGTGTGAGTGTGAAGTTCTGGGGTTAGCATCAAGCATCTTCCTCGATTGCTTTCTACTGTATTGTTTTGAGACAGGGTGTCTCCTGAACCTGGAATTAGTGACTCAGCCAAGACTGGGTGGCCTGTGAGCCCCAGGGAGCCTCCTGGCTAGGCCTCACCAGCACTGGAATTATAAGTGCATATTGCCTTCACTAGCTTCTCACATGGGGTCTGGCATCAAACTCAGGCCTCATTCTTGCATTTGAACCACCTCCCCTGTCTCCCCCCCCCCCCTTCCTCATGCCTATTTTAAACACAAACACACTATCCTGCAGCTGAGCAGAGTGAGAGAGGGTGTCTTACTGCATATTGTAAGCCAAAGAAGAGATCAAAAATTCCAGATGTAAAGTAGCTTTTAAAGATTGCTTGTTATCTGTAAAGTATCATACAGTTGGAAAACATTGCTTAAGTCTACCCATCCCAAGTCAACCTGTTTTAAGTTGGGGACTGTCTAAATGCCTTACCCTAGGACTTGAGCTGGGAACTCACCCACATCTTGATGTTAAGAATAAAACCTAGGCCACTGTTGCAGCTCAGCCACTCCAGTGTTGGATATCTTTAAGTGGTCTTCAGGTGCCCTTGGACTTTAATGTCCGTTCTGTACATGGAGCTGGTCGGACTTGGTGCGTGGCTGCTAGGGTCCATCAGGGTGATGGAGGAAGAACACTAGGCAGAGAGTCTCAGGTCACGGGTTCAAATCCTGACCCTGCCACAGGCTATCTTTGGCCAAGTTACTGAGGTAGTATACCATAAGATACATTGTAACACAAAAGGGAAATGAGATTCCCTGTTAGTGCCTTGGGGAGGGTGTCATCTATCTGTGGCTTCAGAGAAAGTCTCCTGAGGCTGGGGACAAGCTTTCATATGCTACCTGAAGCCAACCCCCAAACCTCAGATGGGAGCAATCCTCCTTTCTGCGAACAGCCCTTTTCTTGAAATTGGTGGCCCATAACTGAGGGCCATGAGCAGTAATGAAAAGATGGTTCTGGAACATCGATACACAAAGCAAATGCTGGTGCAGGACTGTCCTGTGTTGGACAAGGTCAGAGGCCAGATGGCAAAATGTAGTGATGTCAAGTTACATTCCAACCCTAAGTTCTGTCCTTCTCATGCAGTTTGTCTCCATAGTGCCCACCTCTTCTTACAGTGTGGATGTGAGACTACTCAAAAAGACGACCATGATGGCAATTAATGGCAATGGGCCAATTGTCAATACTGTTCTCAGCACGTCATATGCATAGTTTACCCATGTGTGTGTGAGAGAGAAAGAGAGGGGGAGAGAGACAGAGACAGAGACAGAGGGAGGAAGGGAGGGAGGGAGGGAGAGAGAGAAGAGAGAGAGAGAGAGAGAGAGAGAGAGAGAGAGAGAGAGAGAGAGCTCACCCAAGGTCATGAAGCCACTAAACAACAGAAGTAAAAACTTAACCGCAATGTGGCTTGCTTTAGTTTCTTAGCCAGAAGGTCAGGGGTTCTCAGACTTCAGCAGGACTCAGAACTGCTAGGGCTGAATGAATCTGGCTTCTAAAATGTTCTTAAGGCAATGCCAGTCTGTGAAACCTGCTGTGAGAACCACCTGCAGCAAAGCTAAGGAGAAACCAGACTCAATGTAAACCCCAAGTCTGTCGAGTCTCCATGAGACTTGTCTTTTCCCCAAGTATTATCTGCAAAAAGTGCTCCCATGAATTACAGAGCATCACAAAGAGCTGAAAAGAGGGGCAAGAGCTGAGGAGGTGTGTGTGTGTGTGTGTGTGTGTGTGTGTGTGTGTGTGTGTGTGTGTGTGCGCGCGCGCGCGTGCACATGTGTGTGTGAAGTTTTGGTTCAGTGAATTTCAATTGCTTTCTTTATTGTGTTTCTGCTTTGCATTTGATTTGCTAGTGTAAACTTCAAATGTAAAATATGACATGATTTGTCAAGTGCTCAAAATATTTCTGAACTCAGTAGCCTTTCTTTCAACAAGGCATCTCATGGGCACCCCTTGGGAGAACAGACCACAAGATGTGAGATTCCTGCTTAGAATGAATATGGGAGGCCAGGCATGCGCTTTCTAGAGTCCAAATTGACTATCTTGAGTTTTCTAGGACTATCCTCTTGACAGACTCCTGGAACTGGCCTAGGACCCATAGGGGTTGTACAGAATAAAGACACCACCACCTCCTGTCTCACACTGACATCTGTTACAAGTCCCTGAAGCAAATGGCCTCAATGTTAGAGAATCCAGGCTAGCTAGGATGTTTGAGTGTGACCCCACCTGCTATGGTTGGGATGTAGTTTGCCTTCCAAGGGCTTATGGGTATTGACTATAAGTTTGAATGTGCTACAGAGCCTGTATGGGTGGAGCATTGAAAAGTAATTAGGTCATTAGGGTTGCCGATGGACAGTGAATTAAAGCAATTTCTGAGGGACCCTGAGTTAGAGGGTTGATAGAAAAAGGAGCTGTCCCCTTTCTTCTCTGACACCCTATCTCATCAGATGGTGCCTTCCTCTCAACTAATCCCGCCCTTATGATGACATCACCATAGGGCTTTTAGCAAAACTAAATAGGAGTAACCCCATGCCTTTGAACCTCAATAACTGTGACCTAGTTAAATCTTGTTATTTTATAAAACTTTACCTCACGTATTTCATTATAGTAACAGGAAAAATAAATAAATAAATAAAGAGGAATGCCACATCATTCCAACTTCCAGCTATTGAAAGTATACCCATCTTTGAGACTGAGTAGACTCAACAATGCTTTTCTCTGCAAAAGAGGAAGAATAGTGTTCTACTCAAGCTGCTGGGGAAGGAGAGACCTTTCTCAGAAGTCCCATGAGCCTTGTGCAGATCCAGCAAACAGAGGAGAGCAAAAAAGGAGCTTTGGTCTCTAGACTCTCACTACGTGGTAGAGAGGCCACCACCTACCAGTCTGCATCAAGAGAGACTGCATTACAGGCAATGCACTGAGCATGGGAGGTTGTGAGGTTCACTTTGTATTGAGGCTCAGGGAGTAATGTCAGTAGACAGATGGAGTCTGAGAAGGAAGTGGTTCTCTCGGCATCTAATCCAATCATACAGCTTCTCAGAGCTGCTAAGTGCAGGGTCATTGAGCAGCAAGATGTGCATGCACACAGTGAGCTGGCTCTTGAGGTCTATAGGCGAGAGTTTGAGTTTCAGCCACTGAGCTCTGAAGAGAAAATTCAAGAACTAGAGATTCCTGAGGCCTCCATCCATGAAGGCTCCAAGAAGAAGACTTGGGATCCAGTGTAGTATACCCAAGACAGCCTAGTAGTCTTCCTGGCTCCCCTGATGTGGGTTGGGCCCTCTTGCATGACTATGGTTGAGGAAGCAATGGGATGACAGAACACCTCCCTCTGAGGTTCCGGGGAGGTCTGATGTTCAACCATAGCTAGAAGCAAGAGACATCCATTTTGCTTCATATGAGTGACTCTATAGGGCTACTGTGTCCCCACAGTATTGTGAGCTCCTTCTTCATAGCCAGTGACCACCCCTCCCCAAAGAGCCATCTAGACTGGCAAGTGTTCCATGGCTGACTCTCAGAAGCTACAGAGATGCTTCCACATGCTCATTTGAGTCATACCAGCCCCCTATGAGGGAAGAGAATTAAACATAATTGTGAGGGAAAGGACGTCAAAGCAATTTCAACTTTTTGGAAAAACACTATACCAAATAGGATTCTGATTTTCAAAAGCTGGAACAGAAACTATGAGAGAGAGAGAGAGAGAGAGAGAGAGAGAGAGAGAGAGAGAGAGAGAGAGAGATAAACCCATAGCTGTGAGTAATTAATCTATATATGATTAAATATAAGTGGATAATTATAGAGTTTCTTGGAATGTGTAATGAAAGTGCTAAATAAAGACCTGAATCAGAAATGAAACATATTAGAAAGGAAAAAAAAAAACCAAATAACAGTCTGGAACTAATTATAACAAAACTATTTTGGGAAAAAGGTAGGACTTTGGAGACAAGGAGCAGAAAGGGTAGAAGTGAAGGGGTTTTAAAAACCACACAGTATTGAGCAGTGAAAACAGAAGAACCGTTCGTCATTTTGTCTTCATGGGCTAGAAAAACATGTGCTTAAACATGAGATGAAGAAACACAAGAAAACCATTATTGGAGTAGGAAGATAGAGTAAAACATGGAGAGGGCAGGGGCAAGCAGAAGAGAAGTCAAAATAACGTGAACGGTAGACATAAAGTCAACTTTAAGGACAAGAAAACATATAAAGCTGTTGTACAATAAAAGTTAATGGACTAAATTTTCCTACTGGAAGATAGGACTATTAAAGAATTGACATGAGATGAAACTGTGTCTTTGGGAAGACATTGGATAAAGGAAAACAGAGAAGAGGTGAGGAGGTCTCTATGGTACATTGGATGACTTGAAGTCTAGTCCCTGGTTTTTCTCCCTGATACACTCCTCAGTTTCTCCCTGCACTGCCAGCATCAGTTGCTATGATAAACAGATAGGCAAGAACAGTGGTTAAAGTGGAAATGTCTCTCAGACTCTGGTTTTTGAACACTTGTTCTCCAGCCAGTGGCATTGCTTAGGAAGGTTGTGGAACCTTTGGGAAGTGGTGCCTCATGGCAAAAGATGTGAAACTGCTGGAGAGAGGGTCTTGATATTTGGTAGTCTGAACCACGCGCCTGCTCTTGGTTTCCTGACTGTAGGGGCAATGTGAGCATCCATCTCATTCTCTCGGCACCACACCCTCCCCACTATAATGGACGGTATCTACTACACTGTAAAGCAAAAACAAACCTTTCTTCTCTTAAGTTGCTTCTTGTCAGGTATTTAGTCATAACAACAAGAAGAGTAACTACACAGATGGCAGATGATCACTGGCTGCTGTTCAGATTTTCCCAGAAATCAGCCACAGAATTGGCACAGAAAGACACTTATATCTCATTTCTTTTCACCTCAGCTACAGATCACCTACATTGTGTATCTTTCAGGGGCTAAGGACTTGATGCACCTTCTCAGATCAGGAATGCTCCCTTCTAACAGCCTCTTTTAGATCAGATCATTGCCAAATAATCCATATTGTATACATAACCCCATTTTTCACGGAATAAGCAGTAGTTAGTCGTAGGAATGTGAGCACTAGCTACACATCATGAGATCAGATTTTAAACACAAGGGGCTTGAAGCACAAATTTCCGTGGTTGAAGATTCTTTCCTTTCCATCTTTTCTAGTTCCTGAGGACACAAAAGCTCAAGGGTCTGGAACACAACCTTTCACCCATAGAAATTTATTGTGCAATTACTGAGTGGCATACATTGTAGCCTGCTCTGTGGATTAAGAAGTCAACCAATAAGAACAAATCATTGCCTTCATGAGGCACATATTCTACACTTGATCTTGGCCAAGAGGTTGAGAGGCAACTGAGGCACACGTTCTAGAGGAGGCAATGGGTAGTGAAGAGACAGTAGTGACAGATACATGCTTGAAAGAAAAAGTAAGCAGAGTAAGAGACCAGGTAAGTGCATTCTGTCAATCTACCCAACTTGGGTTCGTTGAGTGTGAGATGTAGTATCTATCCATCACCATAGCCCAATGGTGTGGCCATTGTACAGAGGAAGTGATGGGGAAAAGAGGAAAGATGGCTGTGTTCTTTTGTTGATTTTATTTTTTAAGTTTCCTTTATTTATTTATTTTTATTAATTGTCTTACTTATTTACATTCCAAATGTTGCCCCCATTCCTGGTCCTCCCATCCATGAATTCTTCACCCCATCCCCTCTCCCTTTTGCTTCTCAGAAGAGCTCCCCCAACCATCTATCCACTTTACTAGCATATTCCTTCCCTGGGGCATCAAATTTCTACAGGATTAAACACATCCTTTCCCATTGAGGCCAGACAAGGCAGTCCTTTGCTACAAATGTAGAGGAGGCCATGGACTAGCCCATGTATGCTCTTTGGTTGGTGGCTTAGTCTCTGGGAGCTCTGAGGGAATTGGGTTAGTTGATACTATTGTTCTTCTTATGGGGTTGCAATCCCCTTCAGCTTCTTCAGTCCTTCCCTTAACTCTTCCATAGGGTCCCTGAGCTCAGTCAAATGGTTGGCTGTAAGTATCAGCATCTGTCTCAATCAGCTGCTGGTAGTGCCTCTCAGAGGAGAGCCATGCTAGGCTCCTGTCTGCAAGTATAACATGGCATCAGTAATAGTGTCAGGGTTTGGTACCTGACCATGGGATGGATCCTTAATTGGGCCAGTCTCTGGATGGCCTTTCCTTTAGTCTCTGCCCCATTTTTGTCCCTGCATTTCCTTTAGACAGGAGCAATTCTGTGTCAAAATTTTTGAAAATGGGTGGGTGGCCCATTGCTGATTCTTGGACACTATGGTGATTTGAATCAGATCTCGCCCATAGGCTCATATATTTGAAAGCTTAGTCACCAGGAAGTGGAATTCTTTTGTAGGACTAGAGGGGTTAGGAGGTATGGTCTTGTTGAAGAAAGTGTGCCACTGGGGGTAGGATTTGAGGTTTCAAAAGCCCATGCCAGGCCCAGTGTCTCTCTCTCTCTGTTTACTGATTAGGATGTAGCTCTAAACTACTCCTCAAGCACCATGTCTGCCAAGCGTCTCGAATGATGTCAATGGACTAAACCTCTGAGAATGTAGGCAAGCCCTCAATAAAATGCTTTATTTTATGAGAGTTTCTTTGGTCATTGTGTCTCTGCACAGCAATAAAGCATCGATGAAAACAGGCACTAACAGGTAAAGGGGGATCCATAAAGGTTTTGGACTTGACCAGTGAGATCAAGTTTGTGTTTTGAAGAGGGCTGGTTCATTACAAACCTTGAAGACATACACTAGTTGGTGGGAAGGAATCAAAGGTGGAGGGACCACTCCAGAATGGGGGCATTAATCTTCTTGATCAATGCTGTGTAAGAGAGTCTTTCTCAATGACAGGAAAGTTCTGAATCTCTGCTGTCTGCTGCTATAGCCATCTCTAGGTAAACACCAAAATATGATTGTCTTGGTTACTTTTCTATTGTGAAAAGATACCATAACCAAGTTATAGAAAAAAGAGATTATTTGGACCTTACAGTTTCAGAAGGTCAGAGTCCATGACCATCATGGTGTGGAGCATCCACAAGTAAAAGGCAGAGAGAACTAACTGGGGATGCTGGAAATGGTGTGAGCTTTGGAAACCTCAAAGCCTGTCCCAAGTGACACTTCTCTTGCAACAAGGCCACACTTCCTAATTGTTCCCAAACAGCTCACCAACTGGGGATCAAGTATTCAAACTATGAGTCTCTAGGGCTTGTCTCATTCAAACCATCACAATAATGACAATGACCTATAATCACCTTTTCCTCCTTGAATTTCAATGCCAGAAACAAGATGCCTTGGAAGAGAGAACCACACATTGACTGCCCATAGCAATGACAAGAGCAAGCAAGTGATTACAATTCAGTCAAGATACAGAGAGGAAGGGCCAGCCTGCACTTTGTATAATAGCCTCTTTGTGACAACCAATAGTCCCACAATACCTCCCCTCCAACGGTGCTCCTCCAATAGCATAAGGACCTCCTACTCAGCCATACCTCTTAAGAGTTTGACAATGTCACCTCCCAGTGGTGCCACTCATTGGGATCTAAAATGCCAACCCAAGGGCCTTTGGAGTAGGACACGATTAGCCCAAATCCAAGCAAGGGTTGTGACTGGGGGCTATTTTGAAAACTTTAAATTTGTCTTAATAATCCTTATGTAAATGTAAGTAGCTACATGGGGCTCAAGGTGACTTTAGGGTTATATAATTCAGGACTCATGGAACCTCTTGAGCCTAAAGAGCTCATGAAGCCCGTGGGACCCCTGTACTGAAGGTGTGGTACTGATGCTGTGACTAGAGAGGCTAAATCAGTGAGACCTCACTATAAAACATAAGGTGGACAACTGAAGAGGACTTACAGCATAACCCCTGACCTCCACATACAAGCACACAGACATGCTAGTGACACATTACACATGTTATTGACACACACAAACTGGTGGCTTTTTGACACAGTAAGTCTCTCTCTCTCTCTCTCTCTCTCTCTCTCTCTCTCTCTCTCTCTCTCTCTCTCTCTCTCTCTGTTTTTTTGACATCTTCCACAGAGATAATCAGAAACTCAGGCAAGGATGTGAGCAGACAGATATTTATGAACGCGTTCTTCATACCGGCAAAGTTAGATGCAAACGAGATACACACCGAGGGATCATCTTGATAAAGAACACTCTGCCAGATATTAGGATACATACACTAACGAAAGTAGCAGTGTCAAGTAATATTTAATAAAACGCCCGTGGCATATTACTGCTAATTACATGGCTCCGTGGGCTGACGGAGGAGTAGGAGAAGAAGGAGAGCGGGCAGATTGCCCGCAGCGGGCCATCATCAGGTGATGGTACTGCACTTCCTTGCTCCTGCATCTTGTTATATTTCCCAAGTTCTCCACAATGAGGGGGCCTTGTTTTCTCTTGTAATGAGGGAGTAGGGGTGGGAAAGTGCTATTTATAAATGGAAGAAAGCCATATTTTTCTTTTAAAAGATATTCTCTTTTGAAATAAATAGCTTCACTCAGAGTCTTCATCCCTGACTCTACCTCCCACCTTGCCACCAGGGAGAAGGCTGTTTCCCAGAGCCTAAGCCCCAAGAACCTTGTGTCCTGGAGACCTCTATAGGCTCCAAATGTTACTGTCACTGGTGGCCTGGTGTGAGGCCCCTGTTGTAACTTCTTTCCCTTAGGAAGTTGCTGGATTTCAAGGCAAGGAGGATAGATGCAGGATTTAGGGGGCCCTGAGGGAGTTTGGGGGTGGTGATTAGGTGAGACCATATCTCAGCATGGCCGCTTTTTAGGGGTCTCTATCTTTGTCGCTGCCTCTTTTATGTCTAGCTGACTCTCCTCTATTCACTGTCTTCCTCCCTCTTTACCTCAGTTTCCCCTTGTATCATTGGCACCTCATCTCTCCCTCCAACATATCTGTGCCTTTTAATACTTATCTTGAGTCCTGATCCCCAGGCCCTTTGCCTCTCTCTCCCCTCCTCTCCCTGCCTCAGGGAAGCTGTGAAGCTTGGCAGGGTGCTGAAGGTGATAGGCTGCGGCCTGTCGAGGCCCCAGGAGCTGTTACTATTACTGGGGGCTGCTGCTGTCAAGAGAACGTTCTCACATGTCATGTATCAGGAGAGGGTGTCTTCACTTCCTTCTGTCTGATTCCAACAAATCCACATATAGTCCTGCACGACTCCCTGAGTACAGGCAGTGGCAGCAGGCTTTCTGAAAGCTGTCCTAAGGAGGTGTAAAGTCACTCAAGGGACAGAGCGGAGGAGTCACACACAGCCTTCTGATAAGATGAGAGGTCTGCCCCCTCCGCTGCAGAGATGTCTGCACTGAAGATTCTGTGCTAAAAACAGTTTTCAAGCCAAGAACAGTGGGTCTTGATCTGGAAGCTTGCTGCACACTGCTTAGAAGAGTTACTTCTAGAGAGGAAGGAGGCAACCAGGCTTGCTGGTACTTGAATGGGAGGGATCTGATAGCTCAGCCCAGCTACTTCCTCTGCTTCTAAAACCTCAAAAGTCATCCATCTAGGGATCCCCAAGAGCACACACCCAGCTCTTCACCAGCTGGCTGGTGGGATAAAAGCTGGGGACTTAGGTGGCAGTTTAGGAAGAAAGGGGAATTGCTCAGTTAGGATGCAGGGACCTGGAAAGGCACAGGCAGGAAGGAGAGGGTGCAAAATGGGGATGGTGCAGTCTTGCTTGGGAAGAGGGCTAGGGCAGGCTGTCCAGGTGCCAAGGGCCTTCCCCTCACAGAAAATAACACTGAGTTGTTCAGCTTGGTGTGATAGTTTTGTTTCTCTGATGCCCCCTCTGCCCCCTGCAAACCTGGTCAGGAGCACCTCAGCCTGGGCACGGAACTCCTTGTAACTTCCATCCAGTAAGATAAGGTATAGGCACCGCATTCTAGGAAAATACCTAAGGGTTGTTTGCAATAATGAGGTGCCCGTCTACCTCAACTCCTGGGCCCTGCATGGGAACTACAGGAATCCAAGGCTTTGTTCTAAATAATTTGCTGGTGGGCTATGGGACCAAGGCTTTAAAGCTCCAAGGCTCTGGCTGCCTTGGAGACATGGCTGTGGTAACTCTGCAGTTCCTAGGTAAGTGTGAAGGACTGGGCTCTGGAAATAGTCAGCCATCTATTTTAACCTCTGTTACCTGTCTGTGACAGGAAAGTACCTGAGATGGAGGATCAGAGTAAGGCTAAAAGGGAGAATTTTCCTCAGGGTAAGAAGTCGTGGTCTGCAGCCAACCTGAATTAGAATGGGCCAGGGTGCAAGTCTTCTAGGTTCCTCTTCAAATGGGGTAAGTTACCATCAGCAAGAGGGCTAGAACCCAGGAGTCATGCAAATACACTTAGTCATCTTTTGGAAGACCTTACAGTGAAGCAAAATAGGTAAAATTGACTTAAAAGTCGGTAAAATCTAATTATTTAGTTCACTTATTAATTATAATTAATATATTAATTTTAAACATTAGATCTCTGAGAACTGAACACAAATAGATATAAGGAAGCCATTTGCTAAGTGAATTTAATGAATGAGCCCATCAGGGATTCTATGAATGCACAGAACAGTAGGCAGCTGGTATAGTGACGGTTTATCAAATAGGCTTGGATAGCAGGACCAATGCCATACTGGAAGGGGCTGTGAGTGTGGCCCAATCTGAGAGATGGAGGTAGAGTAATGCAGAGTCTTCAGTTGACAGACAAGTCTCAGATCAGTGGACTGTGGCTACACCCGGGGCAATGTCAGGCTACACCTAGCAGATTAGAGCACCAAAACAGACCATCCCTGTTCTCCTCATTCCCCAGTGTCTTTAAAAGAGAATCACATTAAGAAAGGTCAGGAATTTGAGGTTTCTCCCCATCTGCCCTACACATCAGGGTAGAGTCCAGGAGGTAGCCTGATAGCCCATGAAGTTGTTAGCATCCTGGCACTAGGGAGAAGGTCCTTGAAACTCTCCCTCATGTCCTGGACTGTCAGAAGCCATCAGAAAGATCAATGGAGCCAGCACCCGGGAGTCTGTCCTGCTGTCACCGCTGGCCAGGGTTTAGACCCTCCGTGCATTTTTATCCTCTTTTCAAAATAATGGAAAAATAAATCTCCACTGGCTGCTGAGGGCCAAGCACTGTGCAAAACACCAAGAACAAGAGACGCCATGTCCTCACTCAGGGTGGCCCCTAGTAATGACCCTGTACTGAGTTTTTTTCTGGTAGGCAGGGCAAGGAGCTCCCATGAGTATTGAAACTTCAGTTATCTGGGAAGTAGATTCAGAGCCACACCCTCAAGTTTCCACGGCCAGAGAAGCCAAGTTTACCCTTGGGTGAGTTGGGCCAACTTTGGAACTTCTAGCAAGCCTCTGTATCTACATATGGTTAAAGGGGAAATTCCAACAGATCTAATATGGTTGAGAAGTTGGTTTTAATGGTGATTCTAGATTCCAACAGCAGTCTAGACCCAAAATGTGCAGTTCAACCATGTGTGCTGGTGGCCAGAGAAAAGGAATAGACCTAAAAGAAACCAAAGTGAGGCAGAGAGACAGTGAATTGGTCAAAGGTAAGTTAGCTTTTGGCTTGCTTAGCTGCTCTGTTAGGTTGTGGGGCATTTCTTGAAGTCTGGATTTGAAAAGGCCTCCCTGAGCCTAGACTAGCACACAGGGTTTAGACATCTCATGTCTAACATGAACCTAACACAGGCAGATCTTGGAACAAACCTGAAAATTTCAGATTCTGTACTGCACATTGTTACGTGTTTCTGGACCTGCCAGATGCAAGACCAGGAAGGCCGAAGACTGGTGGACAACTATGCAGCCCCCACAGAGCTGGGCCAGGGCTGGGCCAGGGCTGGGCATCACGAAAGATGCTATATTATGTGGCCCCTAATCAACTGAAAGAGAAATGTAGGTTGTTGCAAAGACCATAACTAATTTCTAAAGACCGGAACTCTAAGATACAAAATGGGTTTTTTGTTTGTTTATTTGTCTTCTTTTGTTGCTTTTGTATTTTTCAGAGCTGCTAAGTGTATAATATTCAAAGCTGCTCTGTCTGCTCTGGACACTGGTACCTGATGACATTGCTGCAGAAGCTGTGCAGTGATGGTCTATAAGACATCCCATACACTTTATCCTACAGGCTCAGCCCTGGGAGGTGATGCCATTCCTCCTTGCGAAGGCACGTGCTTTCTTCATGTTCCATTGGCAGCTCTTCCTTCCAAAGAGCCATGCTGGTGCCTGCCCTCCCACATGCTCTCTAGGGCATATCTTTGTCTTTTGTCCCAACTAGGAGCCAAAGTCAAATTCTCTAGCCCCTTGGATCAGTGGGTATTCTCACTTTTTGACCAAGACAATCCTGTGGAAACTGTGCTGGGCCAGTTCTGGATGCCTTTACCGGTGTTATACACTCTGAGGAATCAGTTGTCAACCTGTAAGTGTAAGCATGGGGCTTGGAAGATGGCTTAGTTGATAACATGCTTGCTGTGCAACATGAAGACCTGAGTTCAGATTCTCAGCATAAAAAACTGGACTCAGTGTCGGGCATCTGTTATTCCACTGTGCAAGGGAGCAGAGGCAGAAACATCCCTAGAGCTCACTAGTCAGCTAGTCTAGCCAAGTTGGTTGAGCTCCAGGTTTTGTGAAAGACCCTATCTGAAAAAATAAATAAGGTGGGAAGTGACCGAGTAAGACATCCAACATCAGCCTCTGGCTTCCTTGTGCACCCACACATATGCACACACTTGAACACATACATACACATAACACACCACATGTATGCACAAAATGCAAATACCGTAAGACAATCATTACATAGCAAAAAACCTCAACCCCTCCCCCAGACCTTGGAGGATAAAATGCTGTCTAGAGAATGATAAGTTAAAGAATAGTGGGACACCAGCCTTGTGATTAGTAATCTGCCTTCAAAGCTGATCCTTCAGTTCTGGCTACCCTGGTCGATACCTCGCATTTCAAAGATGGACTGTCAAGCCCTCTCCCCTTCCACATTCCTAGCCTGTGACACAGTGAACGAGTACAGTGATTGTCCTAGGGCAATGTGTTTTGGGACAGTTTGTTTTGCAACAACAAATACCAAAATGTGGCTCCAAGAACACATACTCATGTTTCCTTCTGTTCTTGGCTGCCAGGAAGCTCAGAGCTAGGTCTCTGACTCAACCTCAACAAGTCTTCTCAACTTACCCTTTTCCTTTGTTTTATACATAACACATTTGATCTTTAAAACCTATCTTAATTACAGCCGATTTATATCTCATATAAAACTCTCCCCCACTGTTTGCAAAATGAAAGGGTGTTGGGAATTTCCTTGATTCATTTTCCCTGTATGTACCAAATGCTACCCCAGCTCTACAGGTTCTGTTTAACCTTCATACCTGGATTTGAATGTCACCCATGGACGACACCCAGTGAGTCACCTTTTCAGCATTGTCAGTCCATGCTCCTCTGCCTCTTTCTACCCTGGTTCTGACTCTGAAGTCTCTGTTTATCAACCAGTGTTATTCAGCTAGCGTGCCCAAACTGCCCAAAGATGGTGCCTGACTGCAGAAAGTTAAGTTAGACAAGCAGAGAGATGGTTTTAGTCATGGTGGTATAATAAATAATAGCTGAGCGCAGGTCTGTATGCATCCCTGACTTTGTGTCTTTGGAACAAACCCTGGAGGCAGAAAGGATAATACCTCTTAAGTCTTGAGCAGTCGTCATGGCCATCACCACAGTGTGATGATCTTAATTGTTACTTGACACCATCTAGAATCACCTAGGAAGACTTCTCAATGTGCAGGAGTATTTTGATTAAGTTAGAGGAAGTGTGAAGGCATGCCCATTGTAAGTAGGAGGTACCACTCACAGGGTTGGGGGAATCCTGGACTGTGGAAGAGTAGAGAAGCGAGGTGGGCACAAGCATTAACCCATTGCTCTCTGTCTGTGGATGTGACATCATTAGTTCCCTAGTTCTCCCAAGTTCCTGCCACTATGACTTCCTCTGCAAGCCAGATAAACCATTTCTTTCTTCCTTCAGTTGAATTTGTCATGTTATTTGATTACAGCAACAGGAAATGAAACTAAGACACCAGTATTCTACAGGTCTACAATGTATACCGTGAAGTATTTGTTGACTATTTATGTTTTAGAATTCATATCACTCTAGACTTGTGTGTGTGTGTGTGTGTGTGTGTGTGTATGTGTGTGTGTGGTTCATGGATGTGAGTATGCACTTGTGTGCACAATGTAATAGCTAACTCAAGGTGTCTGCTCTAATTTTTTAATGTCTTGAAAGAATTCTACCTTATTCTCTTGAGACAGGGTCTCTCACTGAACCAGAATCTCACCATTTTGGCCAGGCAGGATAACCAATGAGCACCTGGGATCTGTCTGGTTTTGTTGTCTGATGCTGGGTTACAGGCACAGGCAGTGATACCTAGATTTTTACATGGATGCTTGGGATTCGAACTCAGGCCCTCAGCCTTGCTCTTACTCACTGAGCCATCTCCCCAGCATGCCCATCCTAGACTTTCAATGGTAATGCATTACTCAGAGTGTGTGTTACGAACTCTCTTGGTGCTTCTAAGGTACTACTCTGCTATCAAACATGTAATCATCTTTATATCCTACTCTGGAGAAAGAAGCCTCAGTCGCCACCATAACACGTTGTCTCCATCAGTTGGGGTCAGATTCCTTGCCAAAGAAGTTATTGAAATGCTTCAGGCTTCCAGAACTCTCTAATTTTGGACTTGTGGATAGGTGGTCCTATACCAGCTACTACCTACATTTATTTCCCTATTTCATGAAATCCTCCAAAAGACTTATACTATTATTATTCTCAGTATAGATGGGAGACAAATGGAGGTTCAGAGACACAGAGCTGCTTGGCAGAGGCAGAATGAAAGGCTTATCAGTGGCAGAGCTGGGTTTCAGCCCAGAAGTGAGCAACTTTCAAACCTAGGTACCTCTATATCCCGCCCTCCAGAGGTGAACAGAAGCCTTCCAACACAGCTCAGTGGGAAGCTGACTGGTGAAGTCAGTGGGAGATCAGAGAAGAAGAAGAAATGAGGAGGAGAAAAGAGGATGGAAAGAAGAAGACAATCTTTTAAACAGAAGGGTCAAAGAGATGGATTAGTTGCCTCCTGAGGACCTAAGTTTGGAACCTCAGAACCCACTTAAAAGCCCAGGCATGGTGGCTTACACCTACAGTCATAACAATTGCAAGATGGGAGGTGAAGACAGGAGGATCCTTGGAAGTTAAGGCATGCAAGCTGGCCAACCTGGTCTAGTTGGTGAGAGGACAGCACAGTGAGAGACCTGGACTCAAGCAAAAGGTGCAAGCACATGAAGACCAGCACCGAGGGTTGTCTTCTGACCTCAGTATGCATGCTGTACTGTGCACATGCACTTACACCCACATTTGAAACTTTCCCCACACCAATCACACATGCACATACAGTTAAAAAAAAAAAATTCTTCCTACCAAGATGCTCAGGGGTCCAATGCCAGCATTACAATGCATGCATAAGACATATATACCCTTCCTCCCCAACAACAGAAAATATTTCTATCCCTCTCCCAATTTTTGCCTACAGACTTTTGACTGTTACGCCAGCTCTGCTACTCCTACTTGCAAAGGAATGGAGCTTTTAGTAGGCATTACTTTCCTTAAATAAGGAAGCCAAAGCCTGGGACTTTAGAAGAACACGAGTTTAAGACACATGTGGAGACATTCCCAGTTCCTAGCTGTCATTTCCTGGCTGTAGGAGCTCAGGATGTTCCCTCTGTTTTGGAGATTCGGTGTAGAAAAGGCCCTTACTCTATTTCTCAGTCAAAATGAAAGGCCATGCCTGGGACAGCCCTTTAAACTCTGTGCACAGTGTACAGAAAGCTTGCAAGCTTATGGACTCTGGACTAAGACACAGGAGTCCTTGTTCGCTCTATCACCTTAAGAAAGTCCCCATCTCTGCAAGACACAGGACTTCTTCATCTGGTGTCAGACAGCAGAGGGAGTTGACTCTGTGTGTGTGTGTGTGTGTGTGTGTGTGTGTGTGTGTGTGTGTGTGTGTGTGTACATGATCCCTGCCAATCTAGCACTCAGTATTGGAGAAACTGTCCAAAAGTACAGTGTTGTATTTAGTATGATGAATGCAGCCCAGGACTCTATAAAAATGTGGGTTCCTAAACTTTCAAAGGGCTATGAAACTCCCTATGCAAGCATAAGGACCAGAGCTTAGCTCCTCAGACTCATGTTTAAGGGGGGAAGTACAGAGATGGCTGAGCATTTACAAGTATTGACTGTTCTTACAAAGGACCAAGGTCTGGTTCTTACCATCTACATGGTGGTTCACAAGCATCAATAACTCCAGTTGCAGGGGATCGGACGCTACCCTCTTTTGAACACTACAGACTCACTGGCACACACACACACACACACACACACACACACACACACACACACACACACACACACACAGAGAGAGAGAGAGAGAGAGAGAGAGAGAGAGAGAGAGAGAAACACTTACACAAAATAAAGCTTTTTAAAAAGTATGGTAGCACATACCCACAACCCCAGTGTTGGGCGGTGAAGCCAGGAGGCTTCTGGGGGCTCATGTGCCAGTTGGCCTAGTGAATCAGTAATCTCCAGGTTTAGTTGGAGATTCAGTCTCAAAAAATAAGATAGAAAAAGCTACCCAGTGTCAACCTCTAGCCTCTATAAGCACATATACAGGCATAAAAACACATATGCCAAAATATGCCAGGGGGGGTACAGGGGTCAGGGTAGGGTGGGATACAGATCTGAAAGATGACTAGGGATCATGTTTAACTGTAGATATGAATAGAGAAACAATAGGAGTGAATAGAAGAAGGCACATGGCTCCATGGTGAGCTGAGCAACCTGGGGCCTGGGGAGGGGAGGTGCACATTCAGTAGCTGAAGAATCTGGAGGCACACCCTAGATAGCTTGTGCTGACTGCCTTGAGACTGTGGTTGTGTCTGGGGAGGATCCTTGGCATTACAGGCCCAAGAACCAGGTGAGAACAGCACCAAATTGTTGAGAGGCTTACAGGGCATCACTCACAAATATATTTGGAAAATAACCCTATGATTAGTGCCTTCCTAGCCCCTAAGACCCCAGGGAACCTATAAGAGTCTCTGACCTCAGGCCAGAGACTGCAGTTGGGGGGTGGTTACTGCCTGAAACCGTCCAATGCCACAGTGTGTGTGTGTTCCTATAATCAGGAGGGCCTGTTCCTGAGCTGCTGGGAAGCTAACTCTAGGCGGTGTCAGGGTAATTATCCAAGCTGCCTGAACTTTATTCACAGCCTGACAAGGTACACTCCTGGGACTTGTCACTGTGGTTAGTCGGGGGGCGGGGACCTGACATAAGGCTGATTAGGGAGTGTTTTACACAGCAAGAATCTCTCTGATCTTTAGCTGAGGGGAACCCCCCCTTCCCATCTCATAGCAGAGATGCTGGTGAGGTTGAGAATAAAGAGCAGCCAGTCCAGCCCCCTTGTTTGCAGATGAGAAAGCACGCCATGCTTTCTCCAAGGCCATGCATGAAGAAGTCTGTCCAGGAGTGGGATTGCCTACCAGAACCTCACAATTCCTCAGTAGACTTTTCTCCAGCATACCAAGCCTATTACTTCCTGTCTGAGAGGCTTAAACTTCATATTTGATTCACGATTACTAGGGAGCTTAGAAATTACAGATTCTGGTTCACGGATCTGTGTGCAGTGGAGATTCTCCATAACTCAAAAGGCTAGTGTACCGTCTTGTATGCACAAAGGCGTGCCAAGGCCCTTCCTCCCTCAGAGGACATCTTTAATTCCAGAGTCGATGTCAGTGGGTGCTTTGGTGTGCTCTCCACTGCTATGGACAGTTGTCTGCTGACTCCAGCTATCCATGCTTGTGAAATCAGAGTTGAGCTTAAAAAAAAAAGGCTCACAGAAGTCACAGCCTATGGAAACTAGAATGAATGGCCTTCTTGCATTGAAATTTCTCATATTTCAGTGAGCCAGTGCAGTTCACTTTGATAAAATAAGGCTTTGTAGGGAAGCTCAGGAAAGCTCCACTGAGCCATCCAGTCCTACTTTCTGCATACTTACCATCTCAGTTGCCAGTGTGCTGGTCAGTTTTCTATCTCTCTAACAAAACCCTGGAGACAATTATCTTGCAAAGAGCAAAGGCACATTTCGGCACTGTTTTAGAGACTCTGACCTGTGATTGGCTCTATTGCTTTTGAGCCTGAGGTGAGGCAGCACACTCTGGTGGAAGCTCTGGTAGGGCAGAACTCACCTCATGGCTGGGAAGCAAAATAAGAGGAAGAAGAGGCCAGGGTCCCACGATCTCCTTCATGGGAAACCCCCCAAAGACTTAAAGACCTCTCATTAGACCCAGTTGTGGTGTGTCAAGGACCAAGACTTTAATGCATGGGCCTCTGGGGGATATTTAAAATTTAAACTACACTGTCTATTTATCCTGGCAAATAAATAACCTAAAACAACTGTCACTCAAGTCCCTACAAAGTTGTGTGAACTTCAGGCTCTGAGGCCTGTTAGAACCAAGAGCTTCTCTCTGGCCCTTTACGTGAACTTTCTGTGACGGAGAAGCTTATGAACACAGCTCGTACATCTGATTCTCGTCTCCTCTGGGGCTAAGAAGCCGTCACAATCAGACAGGGAGATTTGATTCCATGGCCATTCTGGCATCCTCATGTGTCTACAGCATTAGGGTGCTTTGGGACCCCAGAGCTTAAAAGTAGTCCTGTGCGCTTGGAATTGGGAATGACAGGAACACACCGTTGGTGGCGTTGGGGGGCTGCTCACTGCAGATGGTAAACAGCCAAACACCCAGGAGAAAATGGAGGTCTCCATACATCATTTGTTCAAGTCGGTCTCTGATCCCACTCCCCAGCTGGGAGCTTCCTAACAGGAGTGTGAGTGAGGAGGGAGCATCTTCAGAAGGCTGTGGGCATCTGACCGGGGGACTAAGGGCGGGGTCTCTCATTGCCTCTGTGGTTGGTTCTTGGATCTAGTACTCCATTCTAGTCTGATTATCCTTTTACTCTAAATTCTAAATCCCTCAAGTGACAGGACCCTCCAGAACTCTCTCACTCTTCGGTGTGTGTGCAGAACATACACACACATGTAGAGGCCAGAGGCCAGCCTCAGACGTCCTTCCTCAGGTACTGCCCGCCTTTATTTTGAGACAGGTTCTCTCACTGGCCTTGCTTGCTGAGAGGATAAGCTGAATGCACAACAAGCCCCAAGGATCCTCCAACCTTGGCTTCTTTGGCAATGGGATTTTAAGAATAAACTGCCACCCAGTTTTTGTTATGTGGATTCTGGGGACCAAACAGGATCTTGTGAGCTATCTTTATCTACTGAACTGTTTTCCTGGCCCTCACCCCCCCTCCCATTTCTCTTTGTGAATAATCATAACTCATCAGTCTGCATACAGAAGACGGTCCTCACCAGAAGCCAGTTATATTGGTTTTCTGACCTCAGACTTCCCGTTTTTTTGTTCCATGAAAAACACATTTCTGATGTTTATCGGCCATCCTGTGTAAGGTGTATTTTCTAGTATCTGAATGGACTCAAATGAGTGAAATGCTTCAGGACAGCCTCTTTCATTCCTGTACCAGCCCTGTCACACCCAGACTGACCTGCTATGCTGGAGCCTAGGTCTGTGGCTGTCCCTAGTATTCTATCTGTGTAAAGGTAACACTCTCATTAAACGACCTCTGTCTTTCCCAGTCTGGCAGGTGTGGACTAGCCTGGGAGCACATGGTCTGACTGTGGAGGGAGCCAAGCCCAGCAGGGTCTGCTTTGCACACACTGACTTAGCCTTTAAATAAGCACAAGCAACAGCTGAGATCTGCTTTGGCCAGACACTGTGGTGTGGGCATCCACTTACAGTGGGGAACAGCACACAGCAGGCTCCCAAAATGAGTGCGAAGAAGACCGGTGGAAGGTGTGCTGTGGCTCCGGTCTGCCTTGCAGTGACAAAGGCTTTCTTCTGGCTGTGACTTTTGTTTCTTTCCCCAGTCGCAGCTAGCAGTGCATGGGAGACCCTGAGTACAGGTTCTGAGTCCCATATCTGTGCACTGTAGCCTGAGGACAAGTCCCCTGAGGCCGCAGATCTGGATCTCAATTTGTCTGTCTGGGACACAGAGGAAGGAAAGTGATTACACGCTTTCTGCTTCTGGCCTGAATGTGTTCTGATTCTATGCAAAGAAGGAGGGACAAGATCAGAGGTGTCCTCTAGTGCTCTGCTCAGGGTCTGGTCTGAGATGATACCCAATACCAGGTGGTCCCTGCCACTGCCTCCTTAAGTATCAAAGCCAGGTCTGTGTGGCAGGTCACACAGCTGGCCTTGTGTTCTGCACTTGAGGGCTCTTGAGTTTCTGCTCCCCAGAAAGATCAGTTTCTTGCCAATGTCATCACTTTTAGCCAGCAGAGACCTATCAGCAACTCCATCAAGTTCTGCCTCCCCGCCCCCCCCGGACCCCCATGCCCGCCTCAACTTTAAGTCTGAGCCCTGGGAACACTGGGGAAACTTAATTCTCGGACACCTTGATTCAAAGAGCCACTGTTCTGCAAAAGCAGTGCTGGATCCTGTATTTCAGTAGCTTCCAGGTGGGTTTCCCACCCAGACATCGATAGGACACGGGAGGCCTGTGAATATGTTGACCTGGCTTCCACGACAGCTCAGTTTCAAAGAGTTGGCTGTGGTCTCAGCAGGCCCTCCTCTTTCCACCCAAGGTTCCATCCCTCTCCTGTGAGCCCAGGTCTGTGTCTGAGTTACTGGGAAGGCTGCCTGTGGGCTTCACCCGTGTCGGCCCTCCTGATGATGAGCCACATTTTGTGGCAGGGCGCCCACCACTTGAGGGAAATAACCTCAGTTCTGGGAATGCTTTGCTTTATCCTCTCAGTCCCTGCCAGGGTTGATATTGAGGGACACCATCACTTCCACAAGAACAGAGTAAACAGGATGAAGCTTTACATGACCTTCTCATGTCCCTGTGCCACCCCGGACAGCTCATTCCTCCCTATTGGAGCTCAGATCCTTCCTGGGCTAAGCAGAGCAGGTCTGGAATAAACGGACTTTGTAAATAGAAGTCCTTCACCACACCACTCAGGAGCCTGCTCATTCCTGAAGCAGGGATGAGGACATTTACTGCTTCCCTTCTTTGCCTCTGAGAAATTAGTAGGCACAGATTGTAAAAAAAAAAAAAAAAAAAAAAAAAAAAAAAAAAAAAAAACCAGCCGGGTCTTTGTAATTACAAATGTGCACACGTCCCACGGAGCATCATTTTCAAAAGGCATATTAAGCAGCAGAGACCACAGGGGGGACCCGTGTAAACAGGCTTCCTCAGATCCTGGCAGAAAAGGCTTGGAGGAGGCAGTTGTCCCCAGGAGTTGTTGGCTGTTCCCACTCTTCCACACACCCCCACCTCCCTCCCTCCCCAGCAGCTGAATGTTCAATGCCTGGGAACATGGTTGCAGATCCCAGCAAGGGAGCATGGTGACAGGGAGCTCTAGAGTTCACAAGACAACTGCCTTTAAGATCCCCATGATTTCAGGTTTAATGCTTTCCCGAATTTCATTCTGTAGCTCCCCCCTCCCCCCAACAGCCATGAACGGTCCTCCATGTTCTCTGACGTTACCCTTCATGCAGCAGTCCATGCAGAATATTGCCTCTGTTCAACTCTAAGGGTGCTGTAGAAAGCCGCATTTGAGCCTGAGATTTATGTTAGGATTCCAGGTCACATGTTCAAAGTCCTTGCTAGCCTCTCCCATCCCCCATCCTATGCGTATGCAGTCAAGACCCTGATATAGCGAGTAGCAAAGAGCATTAGCCAAACATGAATTGTTTAATTCAACATTCCTGTGCTGGACCTCCCTGGGTATCAGGCCACCTCGGTTATCGTGACTCGACCACTGCTATAGATCAACAAGAATGGCAGACATAAAAGACTTTGGTGGTGAGAGACAAGAGGGGTACTTTAGGTTTCCCTGAGAAGTGGGGGGCAGGTCTCTGCTCCCTCTGATGGCATCTTCCCACATAGGCAGCTTGATAAGCCACTTTCACAAATACAAAAGTAAGGGGTCTCAGTGGGTGGCAAAGGGGGTCTCTGCCTAGAATATCCAGGAAGCCACCACTATTCAAGGTGCAGTACCACCATCCTCACGGCTGCGGGAGCAGGAGCAGGAGAATATAATTCAAATCTGGAGTGCTTAATGGAAGGCTTCCTAGCTGACGGACGGGAGAGCAAAGATTAATTCGGAAGCAGGAATAGATGTTATTTAGGAAAGGAAGGGCATTCAAGACAGAGACGAGGTGAAAGACAGCATCGATCATTTCACTGGCAATGAATGCTTGAATCTGGCAGCAGTACAAAATGAAAGAGCTTGGGGGGAGGCAGAGCGGGAGACCGGGGCAGGCAGGCAGGATCACCATGCTTGTGAGCCAGGCTGTCTAAATCTGACCCTGCAGCAGGGAGGGTTGTTGTTGTTATTTGTGCGCACACACACACACACACACACACACACACACACACACACACACATGCATAGGCAGGCAGAGGAGCTATGGCATCTGTGTGGTAGTCAGAAGACACCTGTTTGGGAGCAAAGTTCTCTCCTTCCACAGTGGGTTCTGGAATAAAACTCGGGTCACCAGGCTTGTGTAACAAGTTCCTTTCCACACTGAGCCATCTCTCCTGTCGAAGAGAGTTTCAAGCAGTGTAGTCGGTGATGTGTTTATAAAAATATAGAGAGATAAATGTTATACGGGTGTAGGGGAGGAAGGTGTGGGGGAAGGGTGTGCAGGCCCAAGCCCAGGCATCCCTTCCTCTTGAGGGACCAGACACACTAGGAGGTATAGTATAGAATAGAGTTTATTTAGGGCATGGGGAGGGGAATTAAAAGGATAGTAGAGGCAGAGAAAGGCAGAGAGAGGGAAAGAGTAGAGAAGTAGAGGAGTGGAGGGCGGCCATGACCACGTGGAGAGAGGGGGAAGGGAATGGGGAGAGGTAAGAGATAAGAGATGTAAGAGAGAGGCAAGAGAAAGAGATAAGAGGGAGAGGAGGGGCAAGCAGCCCCTTTTATAGTGGGCCAGGCCCACCTGGCTGTTGTCAGGCAACTGTGGGGAGGAGCATACCTGGCTGTTACCAGGTAACTGTGGGGAGGAGTTTAGACAGAATGCTAACTGTTGGGTCCTAGGAAGATAGCTCTTTGGACAGGTGGAAGGTATTAGTCCCTGTCTAGGCTCCAGGAGTCAATCATGGCTCTGGGCATAGCTAGAGTCCCTCTAATGAAGGGATTGCTGCAAACTGGTCACCCACTTTCTGGTGGTTGCAGCTGGCCAAATGCAGCTCTTCTGTAGGCATGGTGTGTTGCTCAAGGACAGGACTGGCCTGTCTTCCCAGAAAACTACAATAATAAAATGTAACCTGGAGTCATCTGGGCAAAGCAGCTTTTTGGATTTCTGTCTAGAGGTAAAATCCCCAACAAGGTGGTGGGAGTCAGGATGGCTGGAAAGACAGTTTAGTTGTTAAAAACACTATCTGCTACTTCCAGAGGACCTGAGTTTAATTCCCAGCCCCCACATGATGTGTGGGACAGTAAAACCATGCCAGGAAGCTTGATAAGGTAGAGCAGGTCTGAGACTCCAGAGACTTGGTGGACATGTACTTGAGACATAGGTGACTCCCTGCTCCCTGCCAGATTCCTGGTCTGGAACAAGTGCCATACTCCCCACATAAGGAAATGTGACCTGTGGTCACATAGGCCCAAAATAGAGTTCTCCATGCTAATGAGGTAATGGAGGCCCTGAGGGCTTAGCCAATAAGCTCCCCTTCCTGCAAAAGGTATCTTAATTTTTTGGTATGGTATGGTAAGGTACAGTACGCATTTATTTTCCACCATAAACAGTTTAGAACCATAGACTGTCTCTTTCATCTACTACTGCCATGGGGAATACGTAGAAGGTCTTTGCCTACAGAGCTGCAGTTTAAATTTCCTGTGGAAGGCCTCTCTGCCCTCCCAGACAACCACCACCAAGCTAAGGACAGTTGCCGCTGAGCTAAGCAGGAGCTCCCCTTTTCTCCAGCCTTCAGGCCCCAACTCTGTTCAGGGCTCTTCTGTGGCTCCCAGTGGTGATTCTGGATTTCCAAGAATCAGAGAACCCTCTCTGCCCTGGCCTCATCACAGACCTGGGGACCCCTGAACCAGCTCCAGCTTTCCCACATCTCAGACTGCTTTCCCCACGAATGGAGTGGTGTCTTGGTGCTTCCCTGAAGCCCAGCACCTGCCCTGCTGTCCAAAGGGCAAAACACAGACCAACAATGATGGATCACAACTGTCAGGAACAGGTCCAGAGGGTCTCATGCCCTCTTCTGGCCTTCATGGGTACTTCACCCACAGAGTGCACATACATTCATGCAAGCAAAACACCTGTACTCATAAAATAAAAAATAAACATAAAAATTTTAATTTAAAAAATCCCTAAGAAGAGAGTCCAAGCTGTTCAGAACAATCTGCCCGAGCCCACTGAGATCCCAGGGGACTGGCAAGTCCCTACTCAGAAGGGCAGCTGCTAGAGTTGTTGGTGATAGTTTTAGAGGTGAAATACAAGGTAGTCCCATAAGAACACTTGCTTTTCCTCTTGCTGAACTCAGCAGGGACTAGACATGGGAGATGGGTAGAAGGATGTAAGTGAAAGGGCTATCCTTGGATGACAGTGTGGGAGAGTGGGGTCGAGGGGGTTCTGAATGCCAGTGCTGCTGCTGGGAGCACCAGCCTCAGGCAAGGTCCACTTCTGGAGCTGCTGAGAACAGTGTGCACACAGATCCTCCTTGGGTTTGCTGCAGAGCTGGGTAGGGGGCGGGATACTCTGCAGCTGATGTTGTGACAAGGAGGACCAGCCAGCCAAGCTTCTCCTGGATCGTCAAATCAAGCTCACCCATGTCCACTTCTTAAGAGACTCTCTCCCTGGGTTTCCCAAGAGAGAAGTCTAGTCACCATGTCCCCATGTCTTTGTTTTGTTTTTTTGTTGTTGTTATTTTTTTGTTTTTGTTTTCCTTGCTGGAACGGGAAGTCTGTGACTTAATGACAGGGTTACTTTCTGGAAAGTAGGTATTATTATCATCCTGCTGACATCCTGGCATGATTTACACAGTCACTGGATGTGGCCTCTTGCTGCAACTCAGAGGAGACTAGACACACAGGAGATGTGTTGAGTGTCGTAAGTGGACAGGTGATACTGTGGTGACACAATAAGAAAGACACAAAACCCCTAAAACAGACGGTTCCAGAGATGATTGGGTGGGCCTACCTTCATAGATCTGTTGGAACAATTTCTTTTCTACCAGGGTCACCACACACTCAAGTTGTATTACATGGTGTTAAAACAGCTGTGCCATTGCTGGGTCATAGGAGTCTTTCAGCCCTGGGCTCATCCTAAGAAGCACCTTTGGCCTGCAATTTGTCATTGACTAGAAGGTAGCTGTGTCCTGTGGGATGCTGTGTGTGGAAGATTTGTGGCCTCTATTTTGACCTTAGAATTCCCAATAACTGGCATCTTTGCTTATAATGGAGTTCCCTCCCTCAGTCTTGTCTTCATCCAACACAAGTGGTGGCTTGTCACGTCTCTGAACAAGGTGTTTTTCCTGTGTTTCAGATCCTTTGTTCAGGGGCAGTGGGCTACCAGAAAAGAATAGCACTATGGAGTGCTGGAATTACTAAGAATGGCAGTTGCCCTGGCAAGGGAAGAGTGGCCCAAGCAAGTTTTGAATTGATTGAGACCTCAGCCTACAAGTGACTGTCGTTTCAAGATGGCATGACCTGGAATGACCCAACAATGCTACCCCAGACTTCTGCCTCTTGGACTCTATGGTCCTGAGCTCCTAATTTTCAGGATAATTGCTTCAATTGCTGTGGGTGGGAAAGGGCAATGGGAGAATTCTGACTACGTAGAACCATAGATGCAGAAGATAAGTGTGGGTCGGGGCCCAGCCCAACCTTGGCATGGTGGGCCAGCCTCTGGACCTCAGTGACTGAGTCTTCCCATTCCTGAGATGAGGAAGCTGCAGAGCCTGCCTCAGAGGTTGCAAGGCTTATGTTGGTGAATGGTACAGTGCAGGAAACATGGGGTTACACACGCTGTGTTCAGAACAGGTCTGAAGGTCATCACCCTGTTTCAGCCTTTCCTTCCCATTACAGCAAGCTTTCTGCAGATGAGCAAACTTACTTCCTACCCACCTTCCCCATGCCACCCTCATGGCTACTTCTGGAAACTCATCCCTCCACCTGTAACCCTTACCCACCTGGGTCATGGCAGTCCTCATGGGAGAGAAGACTGTTCTTGGGGCCTCTTCTGTCCTTATGCTTCTTTGTTAGGTTTCATTGCTGTTTTTCTGAGGTCCTTGTGTTCTCAAGGGTTCACATGCAGTAGACATTTCGGGATATATGAGAGGGAATAGGTATGTGCTCTTGGCTTTGTCCCAGAAGGCCTTGTGGGAGTAAGGGTAGTCTGATTTCCAGCAGTTGAGACAGCTGCCAATCAAACCCTTACCCCATTTGTGTTTTTCTTGTTTCCTTCAGCCACCACAGGAGGCTCTTACTATCCCATTCCCTCAGAAACACTGTCATCTTTTCTCTGTTTCATCTCTTCATGATCTCCTCTCTGCTTTTAGTCCTGTATTGTGAGTGGAAGATAAGTGTTCGGGTAAGGAGACAATGTAACCACACAGTTGCTACTGTAGTTGGAATGACGTCACAGCTTTGGTTGGGGGCCTATCCTGACCCTGGCCAGTACTTTCACTCTCTCAAGTCCTCAAGGTCATAAACGGTGCAGACCTGGATCATCCCCAAGACCCCTATACTTGTCCCAATGCAGACACTATTGAGCAGTGACCTCCTGTAGTACCTTAGTCCTAAGAGAACGTTACTTCACAGATAGGAAGGCCCAACACTAGAGGCCCAGTCTCAAGCACACCCTGTCCGTGTTCTACTGCAGGCACACAACTGGAAAGCCAGGAATGGTCCAAATGGAACTTTAGCCTGGGTACTGTCCCTCATGTATCGATGACAAAGATCACACTCCCTAGTCCCTGTTATCCCTAGTTGATTCACCTCTATAGTAGAGGCCACTCCTATATGATGCATGCACTTAGCATGTCTGACTCTGGGTGCTGACTCTGAAACAAACATCATGTGAGAGCCAGAGTTTATCTCGTGTATATATAAATGCGTGTGTGTGTGTGTGTGTGTGTGTGTGTGTGTGTGTGTGTGTGTGTATGGGTCCTCTGCTCTGTTCTCCAGGGGCTCTGAGCTTAGAAAGGAGGCAGGCCTGCCATCAGATCCTGAGGCAGACTACACTGAGGTAGGTATATGGGCCATGGAGAAGGAAGGAGGAGCTGCCAGTCAAAGCTGGGTATATCTGAAAGGCATCCAGAGGAGGTGTGCCAGCATTGAATGAGGTCTTAAAAGTGAGAAACAGGAAGGGACACCAGGCCCAGAGATGGGGTTAGCATGGCAGATGTGGGGGTGGGTAGTCATCAGGCTGCAGGTACACAGCATGTAGTCTTGTAGAATGAGCACTATCTCTTAAGAAGTGGCTGGGAGTCAGGTGTATCCAGAACTTGCAGTGGAAAGGCAACACGCATGAGCGGGCACTGAAGGTTCGAGACCTTGCCCAGGTGTGGGGATCAGCCGTGCTTACACTCCTTCCCAGCTGCCAGAGCCCCCCTTACAGAAACCCCACTGAAGCCAGCGCCTTCTTATTTTTTAAATGGTCCTCCTCTCTTCAGACTCCCAGAGCACAATCAAGCGTATGCACACTCATGTGCTGTTGTATAATCCAGGGTTGGTGATTTTGTTTTTAATTTTCCCTTCCTTACCTGCCACTCTTCTACTGCATTCCTGTGTCAGGAGCAGCGTCTCCATGGTTTTAGGAATAAATTGGAGCTCCTTCCTTAATTCCATTATTCCAGAAACAAGCTCGCTCCCTCCATACAATCCTGCAAGGCAATCACCTGCGGCAGGAACCAGGGAGGAAGCAACTCTGCCTTTCTCTGGCTTTTTTCCTAAGGAGTGGCATTTGAGGAAATTAACTGTGTTGAGCCTGATATCCAGGGCCCAGTCCCCAGACAGAGTAGAGGACTTGAGTGGGAAAGAGTTGGTTACAGAAGTATTTTGTTGCATCTTCCTCTGGCCCCGATGAATATCTTTGTAGATGAAGTGACCGGCTTTGGTCTGATATTGCCTTAAATAATCCCAGTAAGTCAGGCTCAAGCACCCTGTTACCACCACCTCGAGAACTTCACTTTCTTGGAGTAGAGGGTCCATGGGGTGGGAAGCCTCGGCCTTGGATTCTAGCATCCTTGCCGGGATCCTGGCTGCACATGGTAAGATCTTGAGAATAGGTTTCTAGGTTGCAGGGTGGAAGCAGTAGGTGACAGCAAGAGGGGTGGCCTTGTAAGCAAACCATAGATGTGTACCCCAATTCTAGCGCTCACCGGCTGCAGGGCTCTGGCAGTTTGCTTGAATCCTCTGCGCCCTGGTTTTCTTATTTTGTCAAATGGGATTCAAAATGCCTATCCTGCTAGGTTATCACAGAAAGAATAGAATGAGATGGTCTCCAGTGTGTGTGTGTGTGTGTGTGTGTGTGTGTGCATGTGTGTGTGTGAGTGCGTGTGTGTGTGTGTGTCTATATGTTTCTGTGTGTGTATGTATGTGTGTCTATGTCTGTGTGTATGTCTGTGTGTGTATGTATGTGTGTATCTGTGTCTGCATGTATTGTGTGTGTGTGTGTGTGTGTGTGTGTGTGTGTGTAGTGGGGGGGAGGTCTGCTGTGTACATGTGTATTGTTCCTGTACCAAACAAAGATGTCCAACCAAGAGTCAAGTGGCGCTGCCACCTTTCCTTGCTTATCTAGCTTACTGGTCCATACTATGAAGCCCTAAAAAAAAGCACTCACCTGGAGAAGAGCTTTAGAAGACTCATCAGAGGGAAACAGGGAGGTAGAGGGAGAAGAGGCATTGCAGGACCCTGAAATTCTGGGAGGTGGGTCCTTATAACCCTCTCCTGGTTTTTCCCTACCATCCTTGTGACAGAAGCCTTCCCTCTGGACCCACAAGAATCTGCAGAGCAGGGATGAGGCCACGTCAGGAAGCAAGCCATGCATCTTCAAATATCTCTGTAAAGGGCTATCTCAAATGACCTTTGAAATCTTCTCCCACCTACCCTGGCTTGTGTATCTGCAGGTCCTTGAAGAAACCAGTAACCATATGGATTCCCTGGATATATATGGTTAGTTAGTTAGTTAGTTAAGGTTATCATGCTATAGAAAAGAATCTCTAACTTAACACAAATATATCAATCCTAGCCTCTGGACAGAAGCTATGGATCAATATATATATATATAGTTAGTTAGTTAGTTAAGGTTGTCGTGCTACAGAAAAGAATCTTTAACTTAACACAAATACATAAATCTTAGCCGCTGGACAGAAGCTATGGATCACCACCCAAGCCCATGGGTTCCCAACCTTCCTCATACTGTGGGACCCCCAACCATAAAGTTATTTTGTTGCTAATTCATAACTGTAATTTTGCTATTGTTACGAATGAATCATAGTGTAAGTCTCTGTGTTTTCCAATAGTCTTAGTTGACTCCTGCCAAGGGGTCAGAGCCTACAAATTGAGAACCACTGATAGAAGTTTTCCTTGCTGTAGCTAGGAACTGATGCATCTCAAATCGGGTCAGGGTGAATGCCTGAAACCTCTGCACGCAGGTGGCTGAGAAAGGGGGAAGCTGAGTGAGTTCTAGGCCAGTCGGAGTTAGGAGCACAACTTTTAGCCCAGTGAATGTTTTACTCACAGTCAGCCCTCTCCAGCCACACTTCCCAGACCCCTCATATGGGAGTGATGGTGTTGGGCTGGTGAGTGTTTCTCTCTGTAACTCACACATCTGTGAGCTCATCCAGGGAATGTGGGTAGCTTCTGGCATTGGTCCTTGAGTTGGTGGCTGTGGGCAAGCCTGTTCTCTATTGGCCCATCCACAAAATGAAAATATCAGCAACCAGGCTGGCTGCAGATGGAGAATGGAATGCTCCTGGGTATTCACACTCCAGGGCTCTCTAGCATAGGCAGGGTGGGGAGGGTGGGGGTGGGGAGAGGCAGGGGCTGCAGGGGGACTTGAGGCTTTGGAAAGGAGGCTGGGAAAGACCCTAAAGAATGCATGGATGTGTGGGGAAGGGAGATTAGCCCAGGAAGCCAGAGCTCTGTGCAGAGGCTTGGCTATAGATCCCTCCTAAGCAAACCAAGAGAGCCCAAGAGCCTGGGGGCACTTCCATTCCCATTTCACAGGAACCTGTGGCGCCCACAGTGTCCGCTGTTTTTACTAGGGCCTAGGGTGGGTGGAAGGACCTGGTTTGTGGCCACAGAGAACTGTTGTCTCCAGGGGGTCTGGCTGGCCCCCATCCTGAGGATTACCGTAACTTTTTAATTAAGGCAAAGTTTGCAGGCGTTTGGCCTTTTGATGTGGCAGCTGCAGCTGGGAAACAGGCCTGTGTCTAAAACTTTACTGCCCAGTGGCTCAGGAGCCCACCACCCACACGTCAGAGCCCACACCCCATAAACAGCCCAGATCATGTGTCTTCGGGCCAGGGTGAGTGAGAGAGGTCTGGGACCACCATGATGGAGACTACCACCCTTGCTGAGAATTTCCTGGGGGTCTGGACCACCCCGGGGACCCTCACAGAAATGAGGAGAGTGTCTTAAGATGCTAGTGGAGTAAGTAAGGTGTTCTTTGATATCTGGGACAGTTTTCCTTCTTGGTCTTGGAGCTCTGGTACATCTAGGAAGGCAGAGATGGAAAGATATGGATCTAGAAAGAATGTCCCTAAGAGCCCTCACATTTCAGGTGCCGTTTATATTCCCGTGGTACATGTTTGCCTCAGCTGGACTGGAGAAAGGCAAAGACTTCCCTCTCTTATTTTTGTGTCTCAGGGGCCCACCTGGGGTAGGCCAGTGACTCCCATGTTAACAGATCTGTACTTTAGGGAGAGTTATAAAGTGAACTGGAGTGCATAGCTCTATTTATAGCCCACATCTATTTATTGAACCCAGACCTGTGGACCAGGTACTGTCCTAGGTACTGACTCAGCAGTCAGCAGAAGCCCCTCCCTTTGGCCTTCACATCTGGGTAGGTCTGGACCTGGGATCCATCAGTGACTGACTGAGACGTGAACCTGGCTCCATGAGAGCAGCATGTCTCAAGTTTTCTTCTGGGAGGAACTTCTAACACATGTCTGAGGTCTGACCCCCAATCAAGTAAGATGTAGGGGAATGCTTGTCTACACTCCACAGCTTTACATGAGACCCCCTGCACACGCTGAGTTCTGTGCCGTGTCGCATCTGTGTATAGTTACTGTACAGCAACGCTACAGGTAACGTAGTATATGTGGTTTTAACGTTTTCACCTCTTCACCCTATACCTGTGTATTTCTTTTAGCATACAAATGGGCTCTTGGTGACTCCTAGTCAGAGGACACATTCAGAGCTCATGCAGAACCCCACCCTCACCCTAAATATCTTCCAGGACATATGCCATGGGTTCTCTTTATCTTTGTTTTCATGAGTTATGTCATAAATGAAGTTAAAAAGTAACAGACCATGTGTAGTAGCTTCCACCCATGGCCCTGTTACATGAGAGGGAGGTTGAAGTGTGGGCGTATGAGAGCAGCCTGGGCTACAGAGTGAGATTCTGTCTCAACAAACAAACAAAACAAACCAACAAAAGCCACCAACAGCAAGGAGATAAATCCCAACCTGGGAAAGAGTAACTGAAATTTATGTTGTCGCAATCTCCCTAATCCATATACTAGAGTGCACAGAGGGAAAGCCCAGAGGCTGGATGCTGTGCTCAGTCCCCCCCTGTGGAAGCATATGCAAATGTTGTTAACCAGGTGCAACGTGCTGACGCTAATTCCTAGGAAGATAAGTGCAAATTTAGATCATGCTGAGATGCTAATTTTTACTTATCAGAAGGGCAGAAATCTAAATGCCAGCCATTGAGTGGTGTTGGAGAAGTAAGAGAAAGAGCCATGTTTATGTGTTGCCTCGGCCCCAGTGAGGGTGACTGGGTGATGTTATGGAGAGTATGCATCCATAGACAACGTTATTTTATTAGGCTGCCCAAGTGCCTCCAGGTTGGCCATTCGTATGTATGTATGTATGTATGTATGTATGTATGTATGTATGTATGTATGTGTCGCGTCTCCTCAACCAGCAAGAAAGACGCAACGACTGAGATCTTCTTCAAGCAGTTTATTTCGGTCCCTTGTACAAGCTTCTTTCTTATTACTTACCTCCCTCTTACTTATCTCTTTCCCCTACCACGGCTTTTATCTACTTATGCCAAGCAATCAAACTGAGCCACGTAGACTCTGCAGATTGGCTACTCTAAAGCGGAAGCTATGTAATTCACCACCCACAGCTATAAAGAAAATGTTTACCACCTGCAGGGTGGCGTCAGGCATGAAACTGGTGCCATCTTTAAGGCGCGGCAGCAGCTCCCTACATGTATGTATGTATGTATGTATGTATGTATGAATGTATGTATGTATGTATGTATGAATGTATGTATGTATGCATGCATGCATGTATGTATGTATATATGTATGTATGTATGTATGAATGTATGTATGTATGTATGCATGCATGTATGTATGTATATATGTATGTATGTATGAATGTATGTATGTATGTATGCATGTATGTATGTATGTATGTATGTATGTTTATTCAGCCCTAGCTACACATTCCAAGGGAATGTGTTACAGATATGCATAAGCTTGCCCCCAAGGAATCTGTGACTCTGGCATCAGAGATACGATATGATAAAAATAATGATATCTTATGTGTCTCATTTAGCAGGAAGTCACTGAGCATCTCAGTCAAGGATCTATTTGGATTTCCATTTTCCAGTTCATAACGCTGAAGCAGGTACGCCCCAGTTAGTTCATCCGTAAAGCAACTCTAGAGCTAGAAGAAGCCACTGGGTTTCCATACTTTCCTCCGAGACCAAACAGCCTGCATGAAGAAGAGTGATCTTGCCTGACAGGACGAGAGGTCTCCAAAAAGAAAGAGAGAGACTGTGAGGCAGGGGAAAGGTGTGGGAGCTCAGCTTGGAGACTGGAAATACTGTGCAACTCCTACCTGGGTTCAAGACTGGGATCTATCACTTGCTATCTGTGCGACCCTGGATGAGCCACTAAACGTCTCTGAACTCTGGACCTTTTCTCCATACTATAGAAGCAATGAGATTTTGTGGAGGCTGATTGAGAAGGTATCAGTAAGTGTGTTGCTTATCACATTGCTTTCTGTCAATAAACTGTGGGATTGAAGACGGAAGAAAAGAGAAAGAGGAGAAGGAAGATTGATCAAGACATAGAAGAGGCTTGAAAGATGGCTCAGTGGTTAAGAGCACTGACTGCTCTTGCAGAGGACCCTGGTTTAGTTCTCAGTACCCACATGGTGGCTCACAACTGGCTGCGACTCCAGTTCCAGTGGATCTGATGCCCTCTTCTGGCTTGATGGGAACTGCATGAACATGGTCCAAAAATACGCATAGACACACAAGTACATGAAGGCAAACATGGTACATAAAATACAAAAAAAAAAAAAAATCTTTAGAAAAGGATGTAGAAGAAAGGTGAGGCTGCTGATGACAGAACGGGGAAGGGGAAGAAAATTATAAAGAAGATGCAGGTGGAAGAAGAGATGACAGAGAGTGAACAGATAAAGAAAGAAAAAGAAGAAGGAGGGGGAGGAGAGAAAACTAAGGTAAATAAATGAAAAGAGACAAGGCAAGGATAAGGAGCACGGTTGCTCAGAGCAAGCCCTGAGCCTTCTGCCCGCCTCTGGCTCAGCAGCTCTGTCCATCTGGGACTGCATTTTGGAAACCTTCTTCACCCTTCTCTCTGGCCTCCTATTAACAGAGGAAATGACATCACTGTTGGGAGGAAGTAGAAGTTCTTTTCTCTGGCTCTCCCCATGGATGGCTAAGCACAAAGAGATTTGAAGCAATCTGTGGTCTATTCACTACTATCTCACTTTGTCTGTGAACCTCTCTGCCCAGAGGTGAACCTGGAGCTCCCACACTGAGCCCTGAAAACTCTCTTTCCCCCTCGGCTACGGAAATGACTGTGTCTGCGCTCTTGTGCTCTGTGTAAAACCACAATAAAACCGTATAAAACAGGCAAGTATTCAAGACTCATAATAAATAATTGCCCTGTGGCCAGTGCAATGGATCCCCACGTACCCACTACAGGCTTGTTTCTCATTCACAGAACAAATAAAAGGCACAGCTGTGGGGATCCTTCTGCCAGCATCACAGTGGCCTCCTATCCGGCTGTGGGATGGGTTGCTGAGAACCCAAGCTCACACTGATAACATTTGGGGTGGGAAATGGACAAGGCTCATCCCTATGGCTGCTCACAGACCCTCAAGTCAACATTGTTGGGAGCAATAGCACAGATCTGTGGATTCTCCTAGCCTGAATAACTCCTCTGTGGCTGAAGGGTGAGTCTGGAGCAGATCACCCTGCCCCAGGTAGAACAGCAGCCTTCGTTGACGGACTCTTCTCTTTCCCCATTAACATGACCCCCTTTGGTACCTTCCCTCAACACTCTATTTCTTGTTCTCTGCCCCCAGCTGCTCTCAGGTTTACTAGACCATCAGCATCTCCTCCCTGGGGCTTGCACTTGGTCGTGCTGAATGTGCTGGTATCAGGGCGCTATGCTTGATGTAATGTTTGTCAAGTTAATCTGCAAAATAAGAAATGCAATGGGGAACATCTAACTGTTTGCAAGGTTGAGTCCAGTGAATTTTATTTCAGTCCTCCTAAGGATTAGGGGACAAACTGCCCTGTCTGGCTCCTCTGAGTGGAGTCACAGGACACAGAGCCCAAGGCTTGTCTCATGGTGTCAATCACAGTATTTGATAATGGAGGTGGGGCATCCATTGATTCTGAAGCCTGGAAGTTCTGTGACCTTGATCAGCCCTTGGACCTAGTCAAGCAGTCAGATGTTCTCTCCTGGGAATTTTTATGTCCTTGTTAATGGTAAAAAGGTAGACTCTGAGGGATCCTGTGGTGGTCATGGAGAAGACAGCCTTTGGTTCCTGCATGTCCATGCTGGGCAGCCTGCCTCTGCCCTTTCTGAGATTGGAAAGGCAGGCCTTAACTCTTGGTTTCCTTTTGTACCACAATTGACCATGCCTGACTTCTGTGAGTTAGGGCACTATCCCTTAATTGCCAGTTTGATGCAGCCTAGAGTTGCCTGAGAAGGGAGTCCTGATTGACAGACTGCCCAGATCAGACAGACTGTCCTGTAGGGATGTCTGCAGGGGATTGTCTGGATTGTTAATTGACGTAGGAAGGCCCAGTCCACTGTGAACATTATTATATCCCTGGGAAGGTATTTCTGGGCTTTAGGAAAAAAACCTAGCTAAACATGGGCTGAAGGGTGAGCTAGCAAGCAGTGGTCTTCCATTGTTTCGACTCCAAGGTCCTGCCTGACTTTCCCCGGTGATGGGCTATGACCTGGACTGTACGCTCAAATAAACCCTGTCCTTTTCTAACTTGCACTTAGTCAGAGTCAGCTACCCCCCCCCCCAAAAAAAAAAAAACAAAAACAAAAAACCAAAAACCAGAAGGGACCTCACACCTTCAACCAGATGAGCCCCAACCTGACACTAGTGGCAGTTTGTTCCGGATAGTCCTTTGCTGAGATCGCTCCCTGTGACCAATGCAGATGACCAATGAGCATGACCAGTATCCGATGCCCGCGGTTGCCTGTGTTCTTCCTGTAGGGTTCCTTGGCGCTGTCACTATTGACATTCAGGGAGAGTCTCTGTCCTGGGCATTGTAGGTTGCTTAGCTTCAGCCCTGGCCTCTCTTCCGGCTTCAGCCCCTTAGATGTGACAAATGTCTCTCAACACTAGAAGCACCTCCTGGGAGGCAAAATCATAGCCATAATCAGACTGAGTGTGTGAGGAGCAGTGTTCCTCAGGGGCTTGGTGGGTAGCAAGGTATGGAGTCTGCATTGAGGGTGCTTGGGTATCCTTTGGCCTTGGTGTTCCCTCTACCTTCTGAGTTCTCTGACCATCTTCCCTTCTCCACATCTCTTTCTTGACCAAGTCTGCACAGGAGCAGGAATAAGCAGGAAAACCTGTAAACCTACCCAAGTGGCACTTGAGGATCCATGACTTTGTCCCGATGCCTTCTTTCTTATAAGAGAAGTAAAAATCTGACTCTTGGCCAGCAGGGCAAACTTGACACTGACCAAAGAACACAAATAAGAACTCAGGCCGGTGGAGTGGGCCTGCATATTGGCATCTCACCTGTCATACTGGGTGGCATTTCTCAGACAACAGGGCAATTGTTCCCTGGGAGACAGACCTGCCTTTCTTCTGTCAAGGGCTCTTTCTGCTGTGGTGACCATTGCATCAGAATGGCTGGAGGAACAAGGTGAAATTATAAACCTGGAAGATAGACAGGTCCAGGACTGGCCTTTCCGATCCAACAGGCAGATCTCCTACCCTTTCTCACACTTCAATGGAAGCCTCTAGAAGTTTTGGTAAAACTCCAATCAATGCTTTGTTGCTAAGCTGTCTCCTTCATGTTCTGTTTTCTGAGACTAGGTAGGCATGGGTCCACTAAGGATACCTGGCCAGTTCAGTTCCAAATGAGCAGCTCTTGAAATTGCTCCTCTAACCTTGTGTTTCTTCTTCTTAGGTAACAGTGCAGGCTGAAAGGGAGAGACAGGATGCAATGCTGCCAGAACTGGGAGAGGTCAGTGGGGTCCCGGTGCCACCACAGCACCACAGGCAGAAAAGCTCTGGCAACATTTCTCCCTTGACTGGTGGCTTCTCCACTTACACACTCGTGTTAGAATCGACCTATGAGTCTTCAATTTATTTCCTTTCTCATTGAGTTTGAACCTGTTCCTCCGGGAACACACACTAAGCCATACTCACGGTTTCAAAACACTCAAGAAGGATTGCTGAGATCTTGACCTGAAGTTCAAGGTCAGTGTACTGGACCAAATGGCTTTTTCTTCTTCAGTGGACCGAGCTCGTCGGATTAATTCCAGGAGGTGGCAGACAGAATGGGAATTTTGAAATCAAGCAGGCCTTGTTTGGATGGGTCCCCGGCTCTTTTGCTAACTGGTTCTGTGATATCAAGTGACTTTTCTTTCTTTAAAAAACATTATTTTTAGTATACAAAATGATGGGTTCTACAAAGACATTTTCAGAGACACATCACTGTACCTTGGTCATGTCCTCCTCCACGACCCTCCTTCTCCTCCCCCACACTGTCACCTGTCTCACCAAACACTCTCCTGGGTTTATTTTCCAAAGACTTGTTTATGTGAATTTTATGTATGTGAGTGTCTGCCTGCGTATTACATACACCACATGCATGCCCGGTGTCGGCAGAGGCCAGAAGAGGGCATGAGATCCCTTGAAGTTGGAATTGCAGCCAGTGATAAGCCACCATGTAGGTGCTGAGAAGCAAGCCCAGGTTCTCTGTAAGAGTAACCACTGAGCAGCCTCTCCAGAGCCAATACTTCCTCCTGCGTTCACACCACCCGTACATGTATATGTCCAACCCTCATACACATGGTTTCATAACCTTTCCAGTCCTGACCTGTGATTACACAGCAGGGAGATGACAGTGTTTCCTCTTAGCATCAACCTCTGCAGTGTATAAACACCACACACCTAGGAAATGCTTCATTCCTTTGGGTTCCCCTTGTTCGTAGTAGCAGGTCGTTGTCTAAACCAGGATCAGTGAACACATTGTGTTATTTTGTCATCTTAGGCAAGGTCTGATTGTCAACTATTTTTCACAATAAGAAAAGCCACTAGAGTTGGTGTCCAGAGACATGAAACTCATCTGCAAATGAATTTGTGGCTTCTTTGACTAGAAGACCTAACCTCTCTGGGCCTCATTTATAAATGAAGATTACACCTCTCTACGGATCTCCTCTTGGAGAATTCCTTCTCAAAACCAGAGACTCTGCAGCTCTGTATACAGTCAGAGGTCATCAGCAGAACCTGAGAGGGGGGAGCCGCTACAAGACAGGTCATTCATTTTTACTATGTCACTGTGTGTCGCACTCCTGCTTCTCACCATGCAAGGGTGTGTGGAGCTCCTCCCACTGAATGTCCAGGGATGCAGACCAGAAAGTGGGGAAGGATGCACAGAATCACACTGCCTGCCGTGGGCTGCTTTCCCGGAGCTCACTGAGAAGCACACACATAGTGAAATTTGTCTTCTTCTGTCTCACAGAACATGCAGTAGCCTCTCCGCGATGAAGGTCCAATTTCTCCACTTCCTGTTCAAGGCTCAATTTATTGGATGCTGTCGAGTATCAGCCAGAAGGCTGGGTGAAACAGTGTATCCCATAATAAAATTTCTAAATGATTGATAAAGATGGTGTAGGGAGACTGTGGCATCCACAGTGGTCTAATGAGATCTCTAAGCTTTGGGAAACCTCCCCCAGACACCTATGCGCTGCGTGTAGACCTCTCTGTCTTTATCGAGCTGAGCTGCCAACGTGAACACATGCAAGCATGGATTTAACAGGCCAAGGTGCGGCCATGCTCAGGACTCTAAGTGGTAGAAACAGCGGATCAATGGAGAGTTGTTGGAATGGAGCAAACAGAGCAGCTGTGGCTGAGTCCATTGTGGGGTGGTGAGAATGCAGACAGCGTGGGAAGAACGCAGGGAAACAGGGGCACCAGGCCTGGGCAGTGAGTGTACTTTAGACAGTAGCTTGGGAGTGTTCTTCACATGGGCTGGGAGTGAGGTATGCTGAAGGGGAAGGCCTGAAAGCATCTAGTGATGAATTACGAAGCAAAGAAAGAATAATCAGGAACTGCTTGTAAAGCTGGACAAGGTTTTGCAGTAATAATAATAATAATAATAATAATAATAATAATAATAATAATAATAAACATTTAATGCATAATAGCCAAATAATAAAAATAACCCACATATCCATGATGGATGGAAGGATATGACGTAATATAGCCACATGATGGAATATCAGTCAGTCATAAAAGGAAGGAAATCTTGCTACCATCTGTCACGTGGGGGGACCATGAAAGCTTTATGCTAAGTGAAGCAAGCCCAGCACAGCTAGTCCTGATCTTCTGAGAGTAAGGTGCAGTCAGTCACAGAGATAGAAAGGATGTCAGAAGTTTCCTGGGCTGCAGAGATGACTGAGCAGTGCCGTTTTGTGGGAAGATGATAATGCCTGGAGATGGAGGGTGGCGGTAGTTTCACGTTTCTGTGAATGCACCTAATACCCTAAATGGTTGAAACAGTGCATTTCACGTTATACATATTTCACTGCAAGGAAAAAGTGGTAGCATTTGTCTCAGTCTGACATGGGTTTTCAATGTGGATATCGAATAACTCTGTGGGAAGAATTGTCCATGTATATCTCTCACAAAGACAGACGTTCCCAAAGTATAGTTATGAGCCCTTTCAAGAAGTCCATGAGGTCAAATGACTTACATAATGTTGCCAAGGCAAGATGTGCCATTTGTTCTGATGGCACAAACGCCTCAGCGGTGCTGGACCACGAATGGGAATGTTGGCCATAGCCTGTACCTGCAGTCACTGTGCCCTGCTGTCCTTACAGTGTAAAAGCTGCATCCTTGATGAGCAGAACATAAGTACTGGTCTAATCAGCACACTGGAGCACATATCTCTTTACTATGTGGTGTGACATATTGGGAGGGGATCTGGATAAAGCCTTTCTGTGCTTTCCTGCAGAGCAATGGTTGCCTCAAGGGTCCGATTGAAGCAATCAACGTTTGCATAAGACATTCAAAATCGTGAGTGACATCAAAGTGAGCCTATGCAGATGGGGCATCTGGAGACACTCGCTCAAAGGAGAATGGATGGAGCCCGCCCCTTCGAGGAGAACAATGGGCAGTATTGCTGCCAGTAATAAAATGCAGAGAACACCATGAAGTGGGAATCTGGACAATTCATGCTCGCATGTGTATGAAGTTGAACACTGTCCAACACTTACTGGGTGTCCTGGTATCATTGCTGGTGGAAGAAATGAATGCGATGATTTGGTAGCTAATAATGAGACACATCAGTCTTGTGAAAGGTCTGTGAAACTAGCGAGCTATTGTCTTCCAAGCAATCACTGCATCTTAATCCAGCATTGTGCACAGGTCAGAGATCTCCTAGGCTACAAGATGGAACCCCAGAGTTGATTTCATCAGGTGCTGCAAGTTGGCTGCTGGTGCCTCGGGTTCTGCTTGCTGTGTTTGGTGAAATATGAAAGCAGAAGTCCAACAGTGTCTAGAAAGACAATGCTTGAATCTGAGCAAGGTGAAGGGTTCTTTCTAAACTTCAAGAGACTCGGAAGGAAGAGCAGATAGACAAATCCAGCCATCTCCCACTGACCCAGATAATTGCAAAAGCATTGTGTCACCCTTCCTACTATGTTTTGCTGTCTATTTTGAAAAACAGTTATTCTGAATGAAAAATATGTATGCTAACACATAGTGGGTCAGGCACTAGATACATTGTTAAGTAAATATGTCTTGACAATTCTGACTGTGCATTGATTTTCTCATGAAGAGATATAATCAAGATGAGCAAAAGCTCTTTAGGGTTCCTCAGGAGGTTTTGAGAGTAAAGTCAATCTCCTGATCTGAGAGTCTGAGGTCCTCTAGGTCTTTAGTGCTCAGCAAGGAAGTGCAGGAATGAATGAATGAATAAATGAATGCATGGACAAGAATGTGAAGATGTCGCCTAGCGCTAGATGGACGTGTAGACAGAAGAGTCCCTCAAAGCCCACAGTCCAGCTAGCCTGGTGTACAGAGCAGGTGACCACCAGAGACCCTGTCTCAAACAAAGAGGAGGGTGATGAAGGACACTAGAGATTGTTCTCTGAATCCCATGAGCTCTGTGGCAAGCCGTAGCCCATACTCTCTCACATACGCACAGGAACACACTCGCTGTACACACCCACCTAACCGCCCACACTGTGCTCATTCAATCACAAAGATTATGGGTAATGTATTATTGACTCTTCTGTCCCAGTGACTAATACCTCACAGAAACAACCAGGAGAAGAACAGATTGATTCTGGTTCACCCTTTCAGAGGCTTCCATTCTACCTTGGTGAGGAAGGCAGCTACAGTGTGTGGTGAAGCTTACTTCATAACATGGTGGGCCAAGAAATGGAGTCAACTGAATGGAGCCAAGGCTGTAACCTTCAAAGGCCTATCTCCAGAGGACTACGTCTGCCAGGCAGACCCTACCTCTCAAGGGGTCTATAGCCATACTCCTAATCGGAAAGCCAGAGGTGGGGGTAGGGTGCTCTCAAACCATGTCAAGTGCCGAGAAGAACAGAAATTGACACCTGTGAAGCCTTCCAATGAGGTATCCAAAGTGGGACATTAGTGCTTCCTGGCTGGGAGAACCTGCCAGTGAATATAGTTCTTCAGTTATTTGGGGACAACTTTTCATCCAGTTAAGAATATTTTGAAGTTTGTATGGTGTGTGTGTGTGTGGGGGGGGGCATCCATGCCACAGCACATATAAGGAGGTCAGAGAATAACTTTCCTAGTATCGATTTTCCTCTTCCGCCTTCATGGGGGTTCTAGAATCAACAACAGGTCATCAGTAGTAAGGACTTTTACTGAGCCATCCTTCTGACTCCAGTTAAGAATATGTTTTGATATGTATTTTTTATTAGTTTATTCTCATCAAGATGGTTTAGTGGGTAAAGGCACTTCCTACCAAGTCAGACAACCTAAACTCAATCTCCTGGACCAAGATGGTGGAAGGAGAGAACCAGTTCTGTCAATTAGCTGCCTGACCTCTACATGCATTTTGTCATACACATGGCCCCCAGGAAATGAGTCTGTAACTAATAAGTAAATAAATGTAACAAAGCTCAAACAATACAAAGCTGACTCCCTATGTGAATAAAATGTAGCCACAAATGGGCTACATTTTAAAATATTTTAGAAACAGCTATAAGTAGTCTGGGAGGCTGGCTCTGTTGGGAAGGTGCTTGCTTGCCTCCCAAGCATAAGGACCAAAGTTCAACCCCAGAAAGCATATTTCATAGAGCCAGGTGTGGTTGCAAGCACTTGGTATCCGTGTTCTGAAGAGCCAATGACAGGGAGAGCTAACAAACCCAAATGAAACCATAGCGAGCCTGAGGAATGGGACCTAAGGTTTTTTCTGCTTCGCCCCTTCCACAGTCATGTGCCCACACACATGTGCAGGCACACACGTGAATACACACATACACACACAAACACAGGCATGTTCACACATGCACCCACCTACAAGCCTAGCATCCTCATTATTTCATAGAAGTCAAAAGCTTGTCAACAGGAGAGAACGCAGGTCTCATCAGATGAGTAAGTCCATCCTTGGCATATGGCATGTCTACTCGGGCTCCATTCCCTTGTCCAGAAACACTATGTGTGGTCATCGTCTCTTCTTTGCCATAGTCTGATGAATACTATACTGGGTACCAGTCTTTGCAAGCATCATTCCAGAACAGCGTCACTCACAACACTTCCCTACCAAGAAGCAGGTAGTGGCTGTTTCAGGAGTGTCAGGCCACACCCTCTGTGGTGCAGCATCTCCCCATATCACAATCGCAGCTTGGATGTTACATAAACAAAGAGAGGGTAGACAGCCAACTCATTTTTATGCAAAAAAGCAAACAACAACAAAAACAGGTGGTGGCTGCCTTTGGCCCTGAGCCAAACCCTGACCTAGCAAGCTACAGAGCATTGGCTGGGAACAGAGAGATCCTTCCTGTCTGCTGACTGTGGGCTCTGAGGTTAGCGAAATTATAGTCATCACTAATTCCCTGGCAAGTAGCTCAATATCTTCTCCCCATGAAGGCAGTGAGTCTCCAGGGTACACTAAGACCACCCTTGCCAGTAACTAAGGAGTAAAAGACGTGAAGTCCCCAAATTTGCCCTGAAGGGTAATGTGGCGTGGTATCCAGACAAAGAGGTGGGGGAAGGCAGGTTGGGTGTCTGTTCCCACTGACAGGTATGGCAGGTAAGAGATATCTGTCACTGGAAGGGAGCTCACACCAAAGCTCTATCACGAGAATACCTTTCTCTTGCTCTGTATCCCCTCTACTACAAAATTATAGAATTTTGACTTGATTTAGAGGTGTGTCTAAGAACAGCCATTTTCAGCCAACTTCAAATCCCCAACTTCCCTCCAGAACAAAGAAGGGAGATTTCATTGTCTCCTGAAGTGTGGAGCTTGTTCATGCAGCCCTCTGCCCTGGTGGGCGTATCCTCCACACAGCCATGGCTGTGGACAGAACCATGCACAGATGGTGGCAAAGGCAGGGGAGACAGAACCACAGCGTGTCTGCCATGGGTCTGTAGCGCCTCAAGCATATGGTCTGGAAGACTCTCAGGAATTTCACGGGACATTGCATGTGAGCAGAGACCCAGGCATCCACTCAGGAGCCAGGAGCCAGAGAAGGAGAAAGAGAGGCAGCAGAACTAGAATATCCCTTGGGAATCCTCACGGCAAATGCAAATGTGTCACCAATGTCAGTGAGGTAAGGCTCTTTTTCAAATCATAGGTGAGCACACCAAAAAGTAAAAAACAAAGCAAAACCAAACCTTGAAAAATGTGAGCCCACATTCACAAAAGACATGAAGCAAGAGAATTGTCACTGATAATTAACAAGTGGACACTGAAATAGAACACATTTTTTATTTACCTCTGGGGGGACAGTACTTAGTGTTGGTGTGAGTGCAGAGAAGGGAACACTCTTTGTGATGTGCTGGTGGGCAGGAAGATGGGTACATGTCAGCTTTCAATCACTCTGGTAATGTATCCTGGGAATTATAAAAAGCACCCTTAATCATTAACTCAGTGATTCCACTTCTGTAGATATGTGCAGAATAAATGAAGATTACCACCTCCTTTTGATGGAGCCACTACCTCTATTAGTGGAATCATGCTGCTAATAGCTTTTCCTGGCAGGGCTGCATGTCACGCACTGTGTACCGCAGACCAGAACGCCGTTCTTTCTCCCACAAGTGGTACCACAGACCGATATCCACACCGTTTGGGTTTGGGAGGATTTCCCAAACATAACAGCGTTTATTTTGGGTTGAGTCGGTCCGTCACTCAATCAGCTGGATTCTACACCTGTCACTCAAAACAGCCTCAGCCTCTCCCAGCTTAGTAGCAACTTTAAATGGCATCAGCCAATCTGCCACCTCTGCAGCTCACTGTCCCCAGATGAGGTGGAACCAGACACAGGGAAGGACTGAGCCAGTCACAGGCCCTTGGATGCCTCTCTCTTCATCACTCCTGATCCTTTAGAGAGCAAACAGAGTTGCTAACTAGAATCTAGACATTGTCCTCTGTCATGGCTGCCAGGAGCCACAAAAGGTCATGTCAGATCCCCACAGAATCCCAGCAGGACAAGGTAGAACACTCACCCATGGGGAATTTTCTGGACTGCTGGCCTTGCATCTCCAACTTTCCTAGGTCTCCATGCACCCAGGTCTTTTTCATCAACTCGCAGCACCTATCCTGACCCTCCAGGACCTTTCTTGTGGCCTTCCTTCACCTCATGTCCTGCACATGGTAGCTCATCTCTGGCTGCAAGGTGAACCAAAAGGAGTTCAGGTTGGTATTGGGGCCAGGGATGTGGGGGTCTGGTTGGACCATTTAGTCCCTGCACCATCCTGAACATATCACTGAATTTCCTGATCCTAAAACTCCCCACTTCCAACAGGAGCATCATACCTGTCTTCACACCTCTAAGGTGTCTGTGAAACTGGAAGGAGACGTGGTGGTGACAGGCCTTGTAAGGCTAATGATATGCAAACAAGCTGCTGTGTTATTGTTACTGCCACTACCAACAAATTACGCACTTGCTACTTGGCACGGTAGAGGACAATGCCTTTGCAGATGACTGTGTAACGTGAGAAGGAAGGAGGGACTCCACCAGAGAGAACAGGGACACCCTGCAGACCTAGGAACACACTAGAGAGGACTGACATTAAGGCCTACTCAGCTTCATCCTTAGATGTGGACCCTGCAGCCCTGCTCATGGTCCCTGTGGGTGAACAAGTGTGAAGTGGGAGAGAACGTGAACTGGGTGAAGGGAGGGGTGTTGCATCATGGGGGTGATGTGGCATGTTGGTCCTCTACAGCATCTCACAGTGTTATCCATCTTTGACAACATTCACCCCAAGGAGCCCACCGGACAGCCTAAGATGAAAATATAGCCTATTAAAATGTCGAATTTTTAAAAAAAGTACAAATAAAATCCAAGGCAGCAAAGTCATTCATCGAGGTTCCAGGTTGCAGCTCACTAATATCCATCAGGTGGTTTAGCATAACACACTTGGGGGACAGTAGAGAAGAGAATTCTGTGCCGTGGGTGCTTCTGGGGAACTTATCTGTGTTAGTCACCTTTTCGCGCTGGTACAGAATTAACAATTGAAAATACAGAATTACACTTTCACACAATGTGAAGAGAGGTTTTCTCTGGAGAACCTTGCGTCTACAGACCTGTTTGTAGGTGAAGGACCTCAGTGCTCCCAACCCCCACAGATCCTTTTAATTCTCCTTTCTCCTGTTCCACAGGGCAGGGATACTTGGCTGTTGTTCTCTGGTGAGTCCCGAGAGAAGAAACCTATTCCTACCTAGCTCCTGGGGCCTTCAGAAAGTCACACCTTGTTAAAGCATTTATCTGGATGAATGAGTTCCCCAAGAGGTTACTTGGCTCTGCCTGTGTACGAGTTCCTTTGTGTTCTTGTGACTCCATCACCTGACAGAAATAACTTGAGGAAAGATTTACTGTGCCTCTTCTCCTGGTGTTTCAGTGCATCCTGCTGGGGAAGCTGTGGTGGCCTTCATGGTGACAGCAGGAGTGTGTACAGAGGCTCACACGATGGTGAGGCAGGGAGCAGAGATGGTTGAGAAGGAACCCGACTGGTGATAACCTCAAAGGCCCACCCAAAGGGACTTCCTACTCTAGCCAATCCTGACCTTCTAAAGGCTCCAGAGCCAACCCTATCCCTACCACAGTGTCACTATCTGGGGGAAAGTGTTCCAGTGAGTGTGCAGGACCCTTCAAATCTAACCCTGGAGTGTGGGGGTGGCAGTGACTGATGCCGCCATTGCTCCATCTTTACTTCCTCTGTCATTCGAATCCCACACTGTTTACAAGGAGCAAATGTGTCAGGGTCAGGTGACATTCCTTCCCAGCATCCAAGCCCTTTGATTTCCACCTTTCCAAGCTGCTGTGCTCAGCCTTCTTGGAGAGCCGGCAGACAACGAATATTTGAGAGTGCTTATTTTATTCAAAGCAGAGAGATTTAAAGGAAAACATCATCCCTCTGACCTCCAAATCCCTTTCCATCCCTAACATCCTTCAGTTCTGAGATGAAAATCCCACTGGGTTGGCTGCCTGCCTGCAGCTCTCACTGAGGTGCAGTATGGGAATCCCAGCAGCTGGCCAAGGTTCCGTCTCCCGGAAAGAATGGCTTTTCATATAAGATCTATTGGTTAAAAAGATGCACCTGGTCTAAAATGTAGGGCCACTCAAGGATGAAGGTGCAGGCTACAGAGCTGTGTCCTAGCTGCAGGAGTTTCTGAGAGGGGAGCTGGGACCCCAGTGCCAGCTGGCAGCAGTCCCTTCAAGGGCTCAGCTGGGGATACAAGTGTGAATCCCAGGACAGCTGGTCCCTCCCAAGGGCCCAGGTCAAACCTCAGCATCTCTTCCTTCTGGCGGCCTGGCTGGAAGTCCAGATGCTTTTAAGTGCAGGCAACCACAATAAGGCCTGTGATTTTAACCAGAAGAGAAACCCATACTGGTCAAGTGTGTGCTCCCCTCCACCCTGTCAAACCCACCTGCACACACAGAAACTCCCCTTTCAGAGGTGACATGAAGCTGCATGTTGATCCCATGACATGGGAGTGGCTTCTTTCATTGGTATGTCATGTTTGGGAAGTTGTTTCTCAATGAGGAAAGAATTGAATCTGAATTATTGTTTGAATCTTGAGTGGTGCCAAATGTCCATTTGAAAGGCTTTGTCCCTGGCCTTGCTGGTTCTCAGGTTAGAACTGCCAGGAGGTGGGGGTCCCTGAGAGACAGGAGTCTTGCTTCTGACCACCAGGAGGCAGTCATATTTTCTAGACCTTCTTGAATCATGTCCTGCATCACTGTGGGGCCCAAAGCACTGAGCCAAGCAGTCGTGACTGAACCTTTTAAACCCCTAGCCAAAACAAACCTTTGCTCCTTTTTACTGTAGTCTTCCAGGAACTTTGTCACGGGGATGAAGAACTGTGACATGGTCCATTTGGGGGAGATCTCCACACTGGAATATTATGTGCTCTGGAAAAGTCACACACTCAGAACCCATTTCAAAGCATGTGCAAATATTTGTAATGCAATGTTAAGCAGAAGTAGCAAGAGACCAAATTATACATACATAGGAGACCCTATTTTTGTAGCTATGTACATCTCCTTTCTGATGACAGCAGTATTTAAGATCCACTAGTGATCTGATATTTGAGCATACACATTGAAACAGCTAGTAGATGCATTCTGGTTACAGAAACACTAAAGTATGAAAAATATGTTTTTTTTTTTTTTTTTAAAAAGAAATGTAAGCATGAATTTACCACAGAATCACATAGGGGCACTTGGAACTATGCACACATGAGATGGACTAGGGACATTTAGACATTAATAGTAACTATCAGAGGTAGATACTTTAATTTTTTGCACCTGCATCAGTGTTTCTTAATTTTGTCACTGATGTGTGTGCACCATGCATACTAATTCCATTCATCAGAAGGAAACTTTGCATGTAGAGCATTGAAATCATGTGTAAGAAAAGTGCACACAGTCTTTTGACTCACCCACTGTGGCTCCTACTCCCCCAGTCGAACACTGTTTTTAGCTCTTCTTCATTTCCCCGTGTGTCCCCTCTGGCTCCTAAGAACAATTTTCTATTTTCTTCCATTTTCTATGAACCTGAAAAAAGAAAAAAGAAAAAAAACCAAAACTCCCATAATGCTACTCTGCGCCCTGCTCCAGGACAGCAGTATGGCCATGGTTTTAACCAGGATCTGGGGGGAAAAACAGTACAGTCCTTTGGTGCGGGTCCCACAGGCAGGCCTAAGACTTCAGACCCCATTTAGGGCTGTCAATAGAGAATTCTGGGCAACGGACAAGAGCATCTGGGACACATGCTAAAGACTCTGGTACTAGGTAGGAGACTGGGATCTTTTGAAACCATGATATGATTTGTGTTCTTTAAACTATTATCCTCACCGTGTGCAGACAGAACACTAAGCCACTCACTCAAATCGCAAATGCGGGGAAGACCAGACCGAATGCTTGATCTGCGTGTTTGTGCACTTGTGCAAGGAGTTGTAGGCTTTGTCGGGAAGGACACAGGAGGAATAAATTACGTGTCGCGATTCTCCATGAAACCTGACCCCCTTGTCACATCTTCCATCTCCGCCTTCCCAGCACGCACCTCACCTGTCCATCAGCCAATCTTGTCACTTAGATGTCTAGAGTATGCTCCACAGCTGTCCATCTTCCTCATCTCCCTGTCACAGAGTCATCCGCATCCTCCCTGGAGGATGCTGACAACAGCCTCTTAGCTGGCCGTTAGGCATCTTCTCTTGACTTCCTCGGTTCTCTTCATCTCCTTAAAGAGTCCTCATGAGCACCCGATAAAAGCCATCCCCGATGGCTGCAGGTAGGTTGCTCCAGCCCCAGTGGCTGGCCTCACACTAATCTGTACACGGGCAGCATAAATTGGACTCTGGGTTCTTAAAAACAAAAATAAAAAGAGGGCATTAAGTTTAGAGGAAGGTGAGGTGGGGACACCAGAGGATTGGGGAGAGATGTGAGGGGAGGATAGGATAAATATACATTGTATAAATGTATGACAATTTCAACGAATAAAAGATGTTATTCCTTTGGAAGCACCCTCTCTCTCCCACCTTCCCGTCACCCCATTTTACACTCTTCGCTGCGTGTACAGTGTTTGAATAGGGACCTTCAGATGTGCTTGTCTGTGGCCTCTTCCTCCCCCTCTCCCTCCCCTCCCCCTCTCCCTCTCCCTCTCCCTCTCCCTCTCCCTCTCCCTCTCCCTCTCCCTCTCCCTCTCCCTCCCCCTCTCCCTTTCCCTGTCCCTTCCCCCCCCATCCTCTCTCCCTCTCTCTTTCTCCTTCCCAATCTCCATCTTTCTCCATACTGCATCCTTAGTTCTCAGGACTACATGTGATGCGGTCATTTTCAGTGCCTATTGAAGATAATGTTAAGTCTGGCTGGGCTCCGACACTCCGGGCCGTGCAGTCTTGAGGAGAGCTGGCCTGTGGCGGGCTCCTCAGGTGTGTCGGCCATTGATCAAATCTCTATTCTGCATGCCCCTCTCCCCCAGCCTGTGTGCTATGGGGCTTCTGTTCTCCATACCTTGTGGGAGGTCAGAGTGGAAAGCTGGTGAAGGAAAGAGACTAGAACATGGGTCAGGATCTGCTCAGGTCCACCAGTCACCAGGATCAGGGGCTGTGGAAAGATCCAGAGTCCTGTGCCTTCACAAAGTGTTCCTAAGAAGAGTCTTTTATCCCTTGTAATCAGTTCATTTTTCAGACATTAAAAACTACATTAAAATGCCTTGCCCCAAAGAGTAAAACTTGCTAAACAAACAAACAAACAAACAAACAAACAAACAAACAAATCTCCCTCGGCTGGGCAGTGGTGGTGCACACCTTTAATCCCAGCACTCGGGAGACAGAGGCAGGTGGATTTCTAAGTCCGAGGCCAGCCTGGTCTACAGAGTGAGTTCCAGGACAGCCAGGGCTACGCAGAAAAACCCTGTCTAGAAAAAAACCCAAAAAACAAAAACAAAAACAAAACAAAACAAAAACAAAAACAAAACCCCTCCCCCACACACACTTTGAGACTTGTCCATGGGACTGACTGGTTCTCTCCTATGGAGGGAAGAAGCACACTTTGCTTCCCTCTTGCTGTGTCCTTCATCTGAGAACTAACATACAGTACCTACTTGCATCCTAGATTTTGATCTCAAATTCCCTTCTTGGTGAGACTTCCTGGCTCCTGGGCTTGTGGCTCACTGCCTCAGCTAGACAGTCTCAGTCCCAGGAAGACAGCAGATCGGTTTGTCTCAGACTATTTTGTGTCACTGTAGCCGCATCCTTCAGGTTACAGTGTTGGGCACTGTACAAAGAGAAGAGGTTTCTTCAGTTCTAGATACTGGTGACTGCAAGATGCAAACCATATGGCAGTTCTAACTGCATCTGGTGCATGAACCTGTGCAAGACAGCTCACATGCTGGGATAAGGTGCCATGGAAGGGGGACGAGGAGGGATAGGTGTTCATCTTGCCTGTCTTAGGGCATCTATTACTGTGATAAAATACCATGACCAAAAGCAACGCGAGGTGATCCTGTGTGAGGGGCGGTGTTTCAGTTTACAACCATCACCTAGGGAAGTTAGGGCAGGAACTCAAGGCAGGGACCTAGAGGCAGAGGTCATGAGGTAAGGGTCATGAAGGAGTGCTGCTTCTTGGCTTCTTCTCAAGGTTTACTCAGCCTGGTTTTTTCTAGCAGTCAGGGCCGCCAGCCCAGCAGTGGCCCTGCTTACAGTGAACCTAAGCTCCTACATCAAGCACCAAACAAGAAGATATACCACAGTCCAATCTTTCTGGGAGCATTTTCTCAACTGAGGCTCCCTCTTCCCAAATGACTCTAGCTCGTGTTAAATAGACATAAAACTAGCCAATACCGCCCCATTTAAAATTGTTTTTGAAAGTTTTTTCCCCACTTTGTACCCCAGACTGGCTTAGAACTCCTTACACAGTCCAGGTGAGCCTCAAACTCATGAGAATACCTTTGCCTCAACCTCCTAGCTGTCAAGATTACAGGCTTGAGCCAGCATGTCTGGTTTTGGCTTTATCTTCTCATAGTAACCTGCACTCCTGGGAACTAGTCCTTTCCTGGGAGACCTACCTCACTCCAAGAATCCAGCAGCCATCTGTCATGAGGTAGGATCACTTCCCACTCAGCTGCTCCTGTCAAAGGTCCATCATCTATCAGAAGTGCTGAAATGGGTACCTGGGCCATGGTACATGAAAGTTTAGGGATGAGCCACGTGTGGAATCCTTCCACCCTTCTAGAAGCAAGTTAGTGAAGACGCACCAAGGACTAATGGTAGTCCCTCAGTTCCTTTGTGTATGCTGCTTTCTCTTGGAGACACCAGTGCAGAGAGAAAGAGGTTAGAAAACAACCTCCAAGGGGACCTACGGTTTCTAACTGAATATGAAATCACCCTCAGAAGGAACGTCACTGGGAAGTTACTGTGAAAAGGTATCACGGTCTGACGGTACAGGCCCTGGGAGCATGTGCCAGCACACAGAGAAGATCAGTGACCCAAAAGAGGAACACAGGAGGTGAGAGCAGTCAGGGGACCATGACCTGTGTTTCCTTAGTATGTTCATATATATATGTGCGTTCATGTGCACACATGAACCTAGAGATTGATGTCATGGTTCTTCTTCAGGGCTCTCACCTAGCTTTGCCTCCTTGGTGATGGGCTCACAGGTGTGTACCACAGTGCCTGGCCTTCATGTGAGTGCTGGAGATCAAACACAGGTCCTATTGCTTGCGTGACACATAATATTGACTGAGTCCTCTCTCTAGCCTGAATGCTCTGTCCCGATGGTCCTGGGAACTTGGAGACTTAGGACTCACAGCATTTGGTGTAAGAATACCAGGTAGTTTAACTCCAGGGAATTCTGGTAGGAGCTTCCATTCTTACTGCTTTGGAGGAACTTCCAGAACATTCCAGCAGGTGAGCCCTGAACCCTCTTTGTTCTCATTCTGCACCTAAGGCAACTGAGGGGCAGAGGTGGGGTGATACCAGCCAGTGATTTCTTGCTTTCCTTTGATGTTACAATACTCTGGAGCAAGATTTCCATATCTCTCTCCCAGCTGACATCTGTGTCCCCCACATGCATGAAATATTTAAACCTCTCCTGAGGAGCATTGTGTCACTTATAAATCAATTTATTTGAATCTAATCTTCATCTGCCATGTTTTTCTGGGCCAGTGCCATCAAAGAAGACCCTTAGCAGGTGAGAGAGACTAGAAGCAGAACATTTATTTTTAGTGGTTCCCTATGGCTGGCAGTTTTCAACACTGTGAAGTCATACCCACCATGAAATACAACTGGTCCTCGAGATGATTGCTGATGTGCTATGGGAGGCATGCAAATGGGTGCCAGTCAAACCTCCAGGGTAAAAGTTATAGGGAACCCTTAAACTGTGGCAAATATGAGGTGTGGTCTGGATGGCCAAGCTTCCCAGCCAACAGCAGAGGGGAAGCTGGGACCCCGGGAGCTGTCAGTCTGGCTGTTCCAAGAGCAGCAGTCATAAAAAGTGCAGTGCTGTAGGCTCTCCTGGGCTTGGGCACTGTTCACATCCCTCAGCTTCTCTTATAGGAATATTCTAGAACACAAAAAAGGTAGAGTAGCCTTGCTTTTCCACTAGGCATAGCTAGGGAACTCCAGAACCACTGAGTCCAAAGCCCAGTCCTAGAGTCCTCACAGTGGTTGCAAATCCCTGTGTGCAGTGAGCTCTGGAAGCCCATGGAAGCCCCTGCCACTAGGCCCAGGACTGGCATTACATCAGCCATGCCCAGCACAGAAGTACCTACATAGCTTCTGTCCCGAAGGCTTGAGGTCTCACTTGACAGTCTAGCACTGATGAGCTCAGAACATGGGCCTGACTGGTCTGAAGGCCAAGTTTCTTCCCCAGAAGTAGTTAGAGTAGGGGATCTCTCCAACACCCCCCTCTAGGGAAGGACACTAGCTGTCCCACCTTGAAGGCATTCTGAGAGTGGTTGTGTCTCCAACATCATTGCGGAGAAGATGGGACCTGATGTTTCCTACCAAAGTAAAAACATACCTTTTCATGGCTTGAGCTTGAACAGACTGACAGAAGGCAGAAAGGAGTTCAACGCTCATTTCAGGTGGATCCTGGCTGTGTGACATCTGGCAATCTCTCCCCTTCTCTTGCCTTAGTTTGTAAATCTGGAAAATGGGTACAATACTGCTCATGGCTAACTAAGAAGCGATGAGATCTTTTATAGGAAGCACTCCATGCTTTTGTAGGTGGTAGGAAGTCTCCAGGCTGTGTCTATGGTAGATATCCTTTGGGATACTAGATTGGATGTTCTCCCCCCCTTTAGGGGCATATGGAGGACATATTGCCCTTGCGGGTCAGTGACTCTTGGACATTCAAGTGGTGGCCCATCAATCACCCATCAGTCAATGTAATGGAAGACTTGCTTTAATGGTGTCATTCCCTTTCCCTGGTGAGCCACGAAGCTACTTGTAGCAAGTGGCACCACTGGTAGGTAGCCTTTCCTTGCCCTGCCTCACCCTCTGAGATAGTAATGTGTGGAAGAAAACTTATCCTGGCCCTCCAGGACCAAACATGGAAGGCTGAGGTTCTTCTTCCATGATCTAAGCTGCCAGCAATGGCTGCCACAGTCTAACCCAGGGCCATAACTCTTAAACAATGCATTAATAACCCCAGATTCTTCCATATGTCATATGTCACACTCCATCCTTCATGTAGGACGCAGGGTGTGGACACCCCACCCTTCTCTCTCCTCCTCTCTCTCACTAAAGCTTCGGCCCAATCTGCTCAACCCTATTTACGAACCACCTCCTTTTGTTTTTTTCAAGACAGGTTTTTTTCTGTGTAGCCCTGGTTGTCCTGGAACTCACTCTGTAGACCAGGCTGTCCTCGAACTCACAAATATCTATCTGCCTCTACTTCCTGAGTGCTGGGATTAAAGGTGTGTGCCACCACAGCCTGGCTTCTTTACCCCCTCTTATCCCCTGTTCCCTCACTGCTGAGGTCTGAGCAGGCTCAGTGGAACCAGTGTGAAGGCAACATGATGAACCAGGAAGAGTGGGCTGTTTGGAGCCCAAGCAGCCTTTGACTCCCAGCTTGTGTGTCAGAAGTGTTCCTCCCAGCCTGGCTGGAGCCGTAAGCTCCAACACAGACACTGTACTACACACCACACTTCCAAGGAGATGAATGGGGGTTCAAAAGTCAGCCTCATTTTAGAATCTGATAAATCTTCACCCTTCTAATGGGATCAGGTAGCTAAACATAGTGTTTCCCATGCTCTTGTATTACATGAGAGCTGGAAGGACTGTTCACATCTCTCTACTGTGCAGAGAGGTAAACCGAGGAGCTAGGAAGAAATAGAACTTGCCTGGTGGTACTCCGGGGCAACAGTATACAAGAGATCACAACCCTGCTGTCAGCATAAGCGTGGAGCCCGTAGGCCATTGCAGGAGGCTTTTCTGAAATCTGAGATGAGTTTGGCTTAGTACTTTGAGCAAGGAAGCAGCTCCCATTGATCTGGATATTATGTATACTTTCAGAGGACCATAGGCTCCTCCTAGCAAAGACAGGACTGAGTGTTCAGATGACCCTGAGCATTCTGTATACTCAGAACTGTCCCTGGCTATTGGATCTCCATGCAGGCTCTGAGGCTAGTGCAGGAAAACAGAATCCAAGTCTCAAGCCCAGAGATAGGAGCCCGTGAGATGGCTCAGTGTGTAAGGGGCCTACTGTGCAATCATGAGGGCTGCTGTCCACATGAAGCCAGGGACTGGGGCTAATGCCCGTGACTCTGGTGCTGGTGAAGCAGTAACAGGAGGATTCTGGGGTCTTGATAGTCAGCAGTTTAGCTACAAGAGTGAGCTCCAGGCTCAGCAACAGACCTTGTCACTGTGAAGACACTCAGTGTGGATCTCAGATCTCCACATAGGCACACACACTCGTAAACACATGTGTATACATACACACATAATCTTATACATGCACAAACACTTCAATAATAAAAAGAGTGTGAAAGGAGACACCATAAAAGCGTCAAAGGATGGGCATAATGGGTATCTCTTCTGGTCCTTCTACCAAAGTCACAAGCCCCAGAGAGAACCTGGCTATGATGGGGCGCTCGTTACCTTCCCATGGTGGTCTTTGCATCTTAGATGCTATCTGATGGGCCTTTCTGTCATGGCTGCCTATCTGGGACAAGGCAAGCTTGAACTTCTTTCCCCCTTAGCTTCTCTAGTTTGAGAGGCTCTTGTGAGCCTTCTCCTGACAAGGTGAGGATAGTCTCTGTGAACATGGTACCTATGGAGATGGCAGTCATGGTCCTGGCTGCTGGTGTGTAGGTCAGGTGACCCATGTGTCCTGTTTTGGACTTTCTCAGTTTAGGCACTAAAACTGTCCTCCTCAAATTGGGAGATTTGGATATCCACCTGGGGCCAGCTTGGGTAGCCCTGGCCTCATGACTCCAGCTCAATAGACCTGCCCACTTGCTAGGGCTGGTACCTCTTCAGGGCAATGCAAAGGCTCCTGTGAACAAACAAAAACAAAGGAGACCTTGGCACAGACTAGCACGATGTCACTTCTTCCCGCTGGCCAGATATCTCCAGCCTCAATTTAACCTCAGCCCTTTAGAGCAAGCCTCACTCCAGGCTGCTCCAGTCTTTCTGGATCTTTACTTAGGTATGTTGTCCATTGTCCAAAACAAGCTACAGAGCTGAGCCCCAAGTTAAGAAGTATGGAAAGTATTCTGCTTCACATGGGCCATGGCAGGGACTTGGAAATGGAGAGGAATGATATTTGGGGCCAGTCATTCCAACCCAAGCCACAGGCTCACCCATAAGCTCCCTCCACACAGAAAGATGCTGGCTTCTAGCCATGGGTGATGTAACCTTCCTGACTCCCGACTCTTCCCAGTGAAACCTGGTTCTGGGGCCTGAGTCTGGCTCAACTTCCCCATCCAGCTCCTCAGCACAATGCTCTCAAACTTCCCCTATTCTTTGCTGCCTCTTTCTCTTCCTCTTCCTCCTCATCCTACTCCACTCCTTCCTTTTCCTCCTCTTCTTCCTTTTTTTCCTCCTCTTCCATCCAACCAGAGCATCCGGAAAGGGAGGAACAATCTTGCATCAGACTCTTCACCAGACTACCCTGTTGCCAAAGACGTCTCCACATACCAGGCTCTGCCTGCGTCCTGCCTCACAGTCTGCCGAGCCTGATTCATTATCTAGCATAGTGCCTGTCACCTCAAGCCTGGTAGTCTGGCTGCAGTGCCCATGTGCCCATAACCCAGATGTCAGCTAAGGCCTTCCAGCCCTAACTATTTAGGCAGGCATGGCTTCAACCTCTAATTTTAAGCTCTGAAAAAGCCAACAGATCCCTGTCCCTAACTAACCCCCTACTCCTGGAAGGATCCTGGACACCTCTCAAGACCAGGTCTGTGTCCCAAGAGCTCACTGTCTACTGGTGTATAATAAATGTCAGAATTATATTGAGGCCATCAAGGGAAGGACGGCCCAACATTACAAAACTCAAAACCTCACAGCCCACAAGATACCTCCGGCTCTGTTTTCTCACCCCCTCCCTTCCCCTCCTTTCTGGCCCCCTCCCACAAGGCCCACAATGCAGCTCCTATTGGGTCCATCTGCTGCCTCTTGAACCAACGTGAATCTTAGCTTCAGACTCAGGAGGAATCGAGAGAAATGATTTCCTCATCTCATTCCATGTCAATTACTTCTGACCATGCCTTAGGTCCCAGGGCCATGTCTGTCCCCAGCCACCCAGCAAGCTTCTGGGCTCTGGTCCCAGTGAAATGTAGGAAAGCAAGCATGAGCAGACCTTCAAGGGAAAGAATTAAAAACGAGTCTCCTCTCTTTAAAGACTATGCAGTTGACTCACACCGCATCCTGAAGTTTATGGCACTGTCTCCACAATGTGGGGTGGGGGTGGGGGTAGGTTTGTAGCTGGCTGACACCCGCCAACCTGGCTCCTGAGGCCCACCCACAGTTAGCCGCTAGCCCTGGTCCACAGACTTGGAAGGCAGCAGAGTTCAGACTCTGGAACTTCTCGGAGCCTAGTTGTCCCCTCAGAAACTGACTCTGCCTGAGAAGTCATGCATCCTTTGTGAACCCTGCTCCTTATGGGGCAGTCCCATCTGCTGGGGACATTAAGGAAAATACAAGAACCAGGAACAGAGGGGGATTCTGAATCCTCTGAAACGTGCTACCCTGGGGGGGGGGGGGACCAGTTCCCTATTTGTTGCGCTCAAGAAATGCCAGCTGATTTCAACACACTTCTCAGTAAGTCCCTAATTAGGAAGGCAAGACACTGTCACAGGAGACACATGTCTCATCTCCTGGCCAATGCAAGGGGTTTCTGGATAAGCCCCGCTGATGGCTTCCTTCGCTGGCACAGACAAGCATGGAGAACAGATACTACTGCCCACTCTCTAGGCTGTGGGCCTCAGAGCAGGCAGGGAGCCTGGTAGCTGCTGCAGAAGGGCAGAAAGGTTCCACAGCTGTGCTGAGGTCAGGAAAGAGGCCTGGTCTCAGCAGAGAAAGCCAAGTGGCCGGTCCATCTGCTACCGCTGCGTGCTGGGCTGCATGCCGGAGGCAGACGGTGCAGGGCCAGCCAGCCTTCCAATGCTCCCTGGGCCAGGCCTACAGTCTGTAGCTTGCCCTCCCCTCCCCTCTCACCACAGGCTCGCTCTCTCTGCCCCCATCACTGTCTCTTTCTTTCTACTCTCTCTCCCTCTGCCTCTCTTCTCTCTAGGTCCCCCTACTTTTTCTGCCTTACCCCCTCTCTCTCTTACAGTGTTTCCCTTCTGTTTGTCAGCCTCTCTCTACCTCTGTCTGAGTCAAAGTTCAGGGGAATAGGAGAGAATAAAGCAGAGTCCTAAAGAAATCCCAAATAAAATCACACAGGACTATGGTGGTTTGTGACCCTACCCTCCAGTTCATTTTAATGCCTAACCCACAGTGCAATGCCATCGAGGGGTTGGGGCCTTTAGAGGGTGATGTGGTTGTCAGGGAAGATTCTCATGAATGAGACTGTTACTGTTATCAGAGAGGTTTTGGGGAGAGGAGAGAATTGCCTGCTCCGTCACCAAAGGGAATTTGTAGAAGGTTCTGTCTGTGATGGCAGAACTGAGTCTTCTGCAGACATGGAGCCCACCAAGGGAGCCGGCTCTGCTTGGTGCCCTTGGGCAAGGAAAACTCCACAGTCTCGGGTTCACATTGGCACCCAGACAATCTTCTTTCTGCTCTGACAGGGCTCCAGTGCACAGACACAGATGAATTTGGGGATCTGCTGCATATCCTGATATTCCCTGTGGGCAGAGGAAGCCCAAGCAGAGGGCCAGGATGGACGATGGGTTCAGCCAACTGTACTCCCCAGAGGGAAAAGTCAGCGCTGAGCCTGGGATGACTGTCAACTGCCTGTCCCTGTAACAAATTACCCTAGACAATTGGTTTAGCCAAGGAAAGGGGTTATTCCACACACAGCAAGAGTGTGTGGCAGAGGAAGCTTTTCACCTCATAGGGGCTAGGAAGCAAATGGGGGGGGCTGATACACATGCTCAGTGGTATAAATTCTTCCTATAAGATCCCACATTTTGAAAATTATACCACTTCCTAGTAGTACAATAGGATGAGAAGTGAGCCTTCTTCACACAGGTCTTTGGAGGACAGGCTACATCCAGCCTGTCATTGTTTGAATATAGACACCCTGGAAGGCTAATGCATGAAGGGCCTGGTGACACTCAGACAACTTTAGATGGTTCCTTCTCCTTCAGTAGATGCAAGGACCACCAGGAGGTGAGGCCTGACTGGAAGAAGTAGGTCACTGGAGGCACACTCTTGAAGAGCCTGTCTCGTCTCCAACTCCTTCTCTGTCTGCTTCCTAAGTGCCATGAGGTGAACAGCTTTCCTACCACAGACTCCCACCAGGGTCCTATCCCTGTGCACCAGCTCCTACCCCCCAAAAATGATCATGTGTCATGGACTGACATCTCTGGTATAGTGAGCAAAAATCTTCTCTTTAAATTTGGTTTTATAAAGCATTTTGTCACAGCAAGGAAAGCTAACAATCTATACCATTAGTATATATATATATTTCTTGACCAAGAGAGGCAGAGAGTCTTCCAGAAGCTTCATCTGAGAAGCACTTGGTGTTTGCTCCAGCCTAAGGCAAAGGGGAGGAAGTGAGCATGGCAGGAGACAAAACTAGGAAGGTGCAGGACATTGTCACGTGTGGCTGGAAGAGAATTCTGAAGAGAAGCCATGGAGAATTCAAGAAGAGGGGTGGAGGTCCTTGTCCCTCTGTGAGCCAGGGACAACGACCCTCTCCTTGGCTCTTACTGTCAGAAGAGAAGGGGGGTTTGAAAAAGAGGCTGTCTAGACATTCTGCCAGCATAAGTAGAATGAACATTTACTCAGTTCTTCCCAAAGAACATTAACTCAGTTGTCTACAAGGCTAATTAGGGGAAAGGGCCTGGTTATAAGCCAGCTTCCTTCATGCAAGAGGTTAGTATGAACCACATGGCAGGCTTGCTTTCTAAATGAAGAACACAGCTTTATTTGAATATGACTTTTCCTATAATTCAGAGAGGCCGTGGCTGCTATGAGGATGAGGTTTGGGATGTCAGTGAAGGCTGAGATGACACCTTTGAGGTAGATAGTCTTCCTTGGGGACTTTCCGTGAGCCTGCCCTCTAATGCCTGTGCTTTCCCCAGTATGTGCCCAGTGCTTCCTGCTCTGTCTGCTCCAAATGAGCTCCACACAAGAAGAACTGACTGGGAGCATCCCTGGGGGAACTAAGAGAAGGTAGCTGTTCATGGTCATAGAACTTGGGAGAGCCTAGCCGTGGGCACGTGAGTGTTTTCCACCACCAGAAAGACACTGCTCCTCATTCCCTTTGGAATCTGAAGCTGGAGACCTGGGGGTAGAGGGAACCTGAATCTAAATGCTACACACACAAGGAGAGGCTTGGGAATCTGTTAACAGGCAGAACCTGACTGGAACACTGCTACCTATGGCAGGTGCACTGTCATTCTGAGGGGAGGACCAGGGAGGCTCCTGGGAAGCCTTGAGAGTGGGTGCTGGAATTCAAAGAGAACATGATGCTCACTGACCTCTCAGCCTGGATACCTTCCCTGTGAGGACGGACACTACAGCTTGCTTTCCAAATGAGGAAATGGAGGCTCAGGGAGGCAGGGGTCAGGGTGAATTCTTCACTCAGGCTGAACCTCTATGCCCTGAGGCTTACATCTCTTCCTGATCCTGTCCAACATGGTAGTGGATTCCTCCTGATACATTGTACACATGACCTGGGCATGAATGGTGTGCGTGTTCTTTCAGCATGCCTACACACACACACACACACACACACACACACACACACACACACACACACACATGCTGAGGCACAAACAAACACACAAGCATTCACATATATGCAAGTGCTTACAGATGCACTTGTACATATACAGAAGCACACATGCATGCACATACAAAATGCACATGTGTACATGCATGCACGAACACATCTAGACACACTTATGTACACATGTGCATGCCACACAAACACATATGTAAATGTGCATGTGACTTTAAAATCTCCACTGGCTCTCCTCACCCTGTGTTGCACAGAACATTAGTAGACTGGAGCAGTCACTAATCCCTTTCATTTGGAGGCTTGCAAATGACAGGCTCAGTCTCCATCACTGCCATAGCTAAACCCCAGGGCTCTCCCTGGTGCTTGAAGAAGAGTCAGGCTGACCCACTTTCTCCAGCTAGTGCCTGTCTCCAGGCTGCTCTGGCTGTGAAGCTGTCAGTCTGGTAAATATCACAGGCTCAGTAGGGCGGGTTCTTACTTCCCAGGCTGCTTCTCTGTGGCTGCCCAGCCTGGCTGCTCAAACTAAGCCCCAGGGTCCTGCCCTAAATGCTAGAGTTCAGCTGCCCTTACATAGATGGGGTTTGTCCACCCAGCATGCCAGCGTCTACAGATGCTCCCCAAACACATTGAGGATCAACAACAGTGTTTCCTGAATACCAAGCTGTGCCAGGTGTAACAGAGCCTTCACCAGACACAGGCTCTGCGCTTGGGAAAGGAAATGGTCAGAAAGCAGAAGGCTGAAGCAGAAGGGGGACCAAGAGTTCTCTGAGGATGGAGGAGGGAACAACTCTTTCTGCCCAGAGGTGCAAGGAGGTCTCTAAAATGCTTTAGAGTTTGGGCTAGAATTCCAATTAGAACACGGTGCTTCTAGAATGAAGGAAGGGCATCCAAGGGAAACACACAGCATTGGCTGAGGCCTGGAAATAGCAGAGAGGCAATGAGAAGAAATGGCTGGAAGGCTGCAGCTATGCCCTCACAAGCTATGGTTCAGTTTGGGGGACACCTTTGTCTTCCACGTGTGCGTCAGAAAGAAGCCCGCAGTATGCGGACCATCCGTCCACTGGCTCTAGCCTTCCCCTGGACCGTGGGGCTACCACTCATGTCAGCTCTCCTCTTCCCCAGAGATCACAAGTCCCTTCCCCACACCACCACAGCCTTTGTGTCGACTTGTCTCCTCCCCTTCCTAGAATTCCACTTCTCATCATGCACAGAGGACCTTCTAGCAAATATCAAACCCTTGTCATGAGGAATATTGATAGCAACACTCCTCCTTAAGGGTCACTTGGGCTGAGGAGAGGGGAAGAACTCAGCGCCACCCAGTGCCTTGGGGCCCAAAATTCGCTTGCAGGAGGAACTGACTTAGAGGCAGTCTTTGACTATGGCCTCAAGCTTCTAGAAGTCAAGGTTGATGAGAGCAGAGAGTGTGCCTCTCCATAGCTGGGGGATACTTAAGACTCCAGGTCATTTCCAGGAAGAGGTGGGGCACCTCTGAGCCTGGAGCTGGAGTGTTTGCTCAGAAGGACATTGTGGTTTTGTCCTCACCACTTGGACATGGCTGTGCAGCACTGAAGGGACTGGGCTGGGGGAAGTAGACAAAGCTGTGCCCTTGGTGCTGGGAGGCTGGAGGCACTTGCCTACAGCTAAAGTTCTTTGGGTGCTCCAAGGTGGGTGCCCTCTTGCTCTGTGTTGCAGGTGGCACGGTCCTCATGAATCTTGCTTATCCTAAGGAAAGGAAATCCAACTGAGCTAGAAGATGCCTGTGGGGAAAACCAGTGGCTCACCCGGGGCTTAGCTTCTTTTCCTGTACAGTCATCTTCTCTCAGCTGCTGGCCCCAGGCAGCCACTGCCTACCTCTGCTTTCTGTCACCAGGAGTTAGCCTTGCCTTTATTAGAGTGTAGTGCTCATGCAACCTCTCATTTACGATGTTTCCCTTACAGTTTCTCGGTCTTGCCATGGTGTAAAATCAATACCCATTCGGTAAGGATGGTGATTCTGAAAATTTGAACTTTGATGTCTTCTTAGGCTGTCCGACTTCTCCACCGAGAGTGGGCACAGTAAACACTTTCCATGTTTCCAAACTAAAAACTCACTCTCACACTGGGCATGGTGGTGCATGCCAGTAATCCCAGCACTCAGGAGGCAGGGGCAGGGAGATCTGAGTTCAAGGCCAGTCTGGTCTACAGAGTGAGTTCCAGGACAATCGCTGGCTATGCAGAGAAACTATGTCTCACAAAACAAAACAAAACAAAACAAAACAAAACAAAACAAAACAAAACCTTCATTCTCCATACTTTAAAAAGGTCATGGGTGCAAAGAGGTGACTGGGCTATGCAAGTCATACAGATTGTCAACAGAACAGAGTATAGAGCCCCAGGTCTCTTACTCCTCCTGCAGGATCTTTCTACCTTTTTCCAGAGCTTCACTTTCTCATGTCATTCTTTCAGGTGACAGCCAAAGGTGACAGCCTGAAAGGGCACCATAAAGAGTCACTTCTTTCTTATGTGGAGCTAAAGGTAGGCTTCACTGGGCACCCCAAATTTGAGCCTCTTGTTTTAGAATCTTTGGTGTGAATAATTGCCCACCATGGAACCCTCTCCACATTTAAGTGGTAAAAGAGCCAGTCGCCCTTGTCTCCTCTCTCCAAGGACCCACTTGATTGCCAGCCCACACTCTGCCCTGTGTGCCATATGAAATAGCAAGCTACAATGTCATTAGGTTGCCAGCACCCATCAATCTCCCTCTAAGTGGGAATGCATTGAGGGGGACATTTGAAGAGGGCAGTTATAGAACCTAGCCTGCATCCTCAACACTGACCCGCTCCCCTGGTTATTTCAGACTTAGTGGCACAGAAGGCCAGAACTGTAAAGAGACCCAGTATACACACCTGCGTCTAAGAGGCTACCACTGTCACCAACATTCACATGCCAAGCAAAGAGGCAAGCACTGAGGAGTCTCAGCTCTCCCACTGATATTTCCTCATCTGCCCTGCATTCCACCATGGGTACCTGCATTCCACCATGGGCACCTGCATCCCACCATGGGTACCTGCATCCCACCGTGGGTACCTGCATCCCACCATGGGTACCTGCATCCCACCATGGGTACCTGCATTCCACCATGTACCTACATCCCACCATGGGTACCTACATCCCACCATGGGTACCTGTATTCCACCATGGGTACCTGCATCCCACCATGGGTACCTGCATTCCACCATGTACCTACATCCCACCATGGGTACCTGCATCCCACCATGGGTATCCAGAGGGAGTTACTAGTGGCACCCTACTCCTTCACCCAGAGCTTCAGACGTCTTCAGGGTAGATCCCTAGTCAGCTGCTCTTCTCCTCCTCCTCAGAGGTCCGTCATCAGTCAGTGTGTAGGGACAGATAACTGAACCCGTTCTCACCAGTTTAAACAGCCAGGGCTTCCATGCAAGGACCTAGGGAACACCAGAGGAGAAGGTTGAGACCCAGGATGCCACCCTGAAGACAGCTCCCTAACAACTTTGCCTCCTTCATAGTCAGAAATCTGAGGCCTAGAATGCTCTCAAAGAACCACATAGTCCCTGCTGGGACCTGGACATCTGATGCTGTTGCTCCAGCAACTGGCTCCAAGGCTGGGACAGAGCTGAGAGAACCGATCTATAACCTGTGCCACAGGACTTTCTGTTTCCCCTAGAAAAGACATATCCCTTTTGCTATGTAAAATAGTATTTATCTGGACTTGCATTTAACCTAATGTCGAGATTTATTTACTTTGTTCTGAAACTTCGTCTTGGGCTATGAGCCAGTAAGGGAGGTGAGGTGCAGGGCAGAGGTGTGGAGAATAGGACTTCTGTACTCACACATCAAAGTCCTTCAAGAGCCCAATAGCTAAAAGCACAGGTCCTAGGGATGCTCATGCTACCTGACCCCTGATAACACAGCTAGGGCCTGAATATCAAATATCCTTCATATTATGAATGTTTGGGTCTCCAGTCGGTGACACTATTTTGGGAAAACTCTGAAGTCTTTGGAAAGTAGGATTTAGCTGTAGAGGTTTCCCTAGGTGTCTTGTCCTTGGCTCCTCCCTTGTCTTCATTTTCCTTTCGTCTTTATTCACCATGATAGGAGGAAATAGCCCTGCTCTATGCTCTCACCATCATGAGACTCTACCTCACCATGCCCAGAATCTTATAGCCAAACGTTCATGGACTGAATAGGTTGAAACTGTGGTTTCCTCTTTAAGTTGTGGTTCCAGATGGTTCAGAAAGTGATCTATAGTCGCTATACTTTTGGTTTCAATGCAAGTAGCAGATAGATGGGAACAGCAGATAGACACCAAAGCATCATCAATCAAGCATTTACAACATCCCGGAGCTAGATTGAGAGGGAAGGAAATACCATCAAATAGGAGGCTGACACCATCAAATAGAAACTGACTGGGAAAAAGTGGTCAGCTGGAGCTGATGATGGAGAGCTCTCAAGGATGAGCTTCCAGGGCTTCTGTTTCCTCTGTAGGCATGTCCATTCCAGAAGATAACCAACAGTAACAGTTGTTGGAAACCATTTACCTTCCCACCACCCTCAAGGACACAATGTTTTCAACCCTCTTAGCTGCTGTCTGCTTTTCCATCTTCCCACTACAGAGTTAGGAGGGCAATCTGACCCAGGACAGGGGTTTTGAAGAACACTTGACATAAACTTAACTTGAGTTTGTGAGGAGGAATGGCATCCTCACTCCCAAAGCTGACTTTTACATGACAATTCACCAACACAATGTGCATTGTGTTTATGCTCCCGTGGTCGCTTTCATGCTAAAGGAACCCACACACCTGCTCTTCCTCCATCCTGGTCTCTGTGTCTACACAATGGGTGATGAGAACAGTAGCCAGAAAATGTTTGGAAAACAATCTGAGCTGGAGGTATTTTCCTGACTTCTTTGCCCTGTGACCAACACTGGTTATATGAAGACTTGGACTTGGCTGAGCCAAGATCAGCATTTCTCAGCTATTTCTCACTATTGATATTTGGGGTCTGCATTAGTTACTGTGTGCTGTGGATGAACATCGGACAAGAATCCACTTCTGGAAAGAAGGGCCTGTTCTGGCTCACAGTTTGAAAGGGTACAGTCCATCATGCCAGGAACAATATCATGGCTGAGAATTGACTTCTGGAAAGAAGGGTCTGTTCTGACGAAAGAGTACAGTCCATCATGCCAGGAATAACATCATGGCTAAACAGCTCTCAGTTGTAACTCCTCACTTCCCCCCATCCTGATAGGACAAGACACACATCATAGAGACCAGAGCCTACATTTTATTCAGCTTAGAATTCCATCCCATGAGATGAAGACATCCATTATCAAGGTAGGTCATTTTTCCAGTTAAACTTCTCTGAAAATTCCCTCACAGATATACCCAGAGGCATGTGTTTCCTAGGTAACTCCAAAGCTAGTCAGGTTGACAGTAAAGATCAATCATCACAGAGTCAGATGACCCACAGTTGCAAGGAGTTACCTGTATTATATGACAGAGGGTCACGTTTCTCCTTTCTACTCACTATCTGCCAGTGACATCCTCCTCTTTCTGCAACTAAAACTATCAGAAGTATCCCCAGACATTGTCAAATGTTCCCTAGGGGACAGAAATCATCCCCAGCTAGAGTCACATCTAAAGAAGGTAGGGATAATTATATCTGTTCACAGTGCAACTATGTAGGCTAGGTAAGACATAGAATTCGACAGTTATCATATCTAGACACCATTTGAACCACCCAATCCCCTGAATGGCAAAGTCTGCTTAAACCTACTTTAATGCCTATGAGTAGCCCAATATGGCTAAACACACTTAGAGTTGGTATTTGGAGTTATCACTTGCTCTAATTTCTCGTTTGTGAAAAATGACTGCTGTTCCTACCTTTGTCTCTCTGTGCATTTGAGGTGGTCCTCAGTGTGGAAAATAGATGTTTTCTTTATTTTCTCCAAAATCCTGCTCAAAGAAGTAGTTGGGCACACAGCTGATCCCGAGGGTCACTTGGGCTTGAGTCTAGAGGTCCTAAAGTCCCCATGCCAGTCTTTGTTTGCTCTGAGCCTCAAGGTGTTTCCGTGTTCCAATCTCAAGCTTCTCTTGAGCTAACAAGGTAGCACTCTTGCCGTCCATCCAGGCCACAAGCTAGCCTCGAACAGGGCCCCTTTACAGCTGTTCTCTGAGAGAAATGAACTTGGAAATGGGGTGGGTGCCCTCTCAAGTATCTCCAAGCCCTCACTGATGTTACCAGCCCCAAGAAATGCAGACTGCAATAAAACATGTCAGCTTTATGCCTGCACAGATGAACCCCTAGGCAAGAAGACAAATTCTTCCCATGTCAGACACAAAGGAAAATTCCAAGGCAGAGTAGTACATGAAAGCTAAAGCTGAACAGCCCACAGAAGCATCAGAACTGGATTGAATGCTCCTGTGTTAGTACCCAGGAGAGTCAAGGAGGAGAGACAATAGACCTACCTCACAGAAGAGGGGAAGCATTGTCAATCTTTCTATGTGGGGTGAGAGGCGAAACTCAGATACTAAACCTATGCTGTGTGCAACAGAAACCCCCAAGCTGTACCTTCACTAGCTAGAAGGCCTCGAAGAAGAATAGTGACATCAGAATTTGTCCATACATAGGGAGAACCTATTGCCTTACCAAAGCTGATGGGGAAAGCTACATCTCTCTCTCTCACAGGGCACAGTACTTTCAGAAGCCAGTGTTGGCATCAAAATAGTTAAGCAGGCAAGTAAGAGGAGGCCAGGACAAGGATTTCATGTCATGTCCCAACAGGAGATGGAAACAGAGACAAAGAGAGTGAAAGAAGGACCATCTCAGTACAGCATCACCTCCCAGTCCTTCAGAACCCAAATGGCCTATGATTTCATACAGTGAAGTGCTTTCTGGAGTCTCTGAGTCCCAAGTAAGATGCATATCCGCCAATGCTCATGTTTGAAGAAGAGGCCAACACATCAGAAGCTGATAGGAGGCTCTAAATGTAGAAGGACACTGTTTAAGGTCCAAAGGAATGGCGAATACCACACTCAAACAGGCATGTGGAAAAGTAAGACTGAGGAAGCAAATGAACCTTGCTTTTATAATTGGAAAATCTAAGTTATAATTCAGTAAATACAGCATAAAGGGCTATTGTATATAGATACATGCCAGCCAGCGGAAGAGCTAAAAATACTCCGTAAACCTTCCAAGTTATTGGAGAGGAAGCCAACACATAGTGCAAACCACAAAGGCTAGAACAAGAAGCAAGACTTCTCCAGGAAGCATTACCATTAGTGGGTAGTCTATAAAATGATATGACAGGACCGAGGCCGAATTAGCCACAATAGATCATCTAACAGAATGGGATAACCTCATGTAGTATGTAAAATATACTATTATTGGGGGACCAAAATGTGAAATAATCAACCCAGGTTGGAAAATCATCTGAGTCCCCAGATCAGGCCTCAACATCCCCCTTGAATGGACACACTGAAGTAAAGAGGTTCAATAGAGGGGCCTAGACTGCATTCAAGATGGCAGCAGATGTGAGCATTTGCTTCCTCTGTTCCCAGGCTCCCCCTACAGCAAGGAGAGCCGCTTGTGTGTATCCTTGCTGTACAGACTTTTACACTAACTGCACTGGCATTAACAGCTCAGAAGAGCCACCGGACTCATAGTGAAGAACACTCATCTATAAACCGTTCAGTCCCATTAAGCCAGTAGGGAAATACAAACTAAGCCCCAAGTTTTGATACTTATGTGAGGAAACTCTAGTTTGCTCTCTGTTGTATGAAAAAAAGCAAATTGGGGAGGAAATGGTTCATAAAGCCAAGGCAGGAACTGAAGTAGAGACCATGAAGGAGCATTGCTTACCGGCTTGCTCCTCATGCCTTTGGTCAGCTTGGCTTCTTATAAAACCTAGGCCTACCTTCCTAAGGAGGGCACGTCTTCAGTAGTCTGAGTCCACTCCATCACTCAATAATCAAGAAAATGCCCCTTCCCCCACTTATCCACGTGACAATCTGACAGGGGGAATTTCTCCGATTGAGATGTCCTTTTCCCGGGTGTGCCTAGGTCTGTTTAAAGTTGGCAAAACTAAGTGCGACACACTGAATACTAAAAGATCAGAGACCGTCCATGCAAAGGGAGAGTATGGGTCATAGAATTATAGCAGTGGGAATGCCAGTTTGTAGAACCACGTTAGCAAACACACCGACATTATCTCATAAAATGTTAAAACATTTGGGGGCTGGGGAGATGGCTCAATGGTTAAAATGTTTGCAGCACAAGCATGAAGACCTAGTTCAGATTCTCAACAGCCACATAAAATCTAGGAGTGGTGGTACATGTCTGCAGCTCCAAGGCTGGGAGGTAGAGATAGATGTGGCCTGAGGGCTCATTGACCAGTCAGTTCAAGCTATAATGGTGAGTTTCAGGTTAAGTTAGAGACCCTATCTTAAAAACCAAGGGAGAGAGAAAGAGGGAGAGAGAGAGGGAGGGAGGGAGGGAGAGAATCAAAGTTGACTCTGACTTTCTTTAATATTTGTATAGCAAGTCCATGCCTAGGTGAAGTTCCAAGAGAAAATCATGCAAATGTATGCCAGAGGGCATCATTGAGTATAACTGTCATAAAAACATTCTTCATAGTAGCCAAACCATGAAAACAATCGAAGCAGCGATAGACAAGACAAAAGCTTAATAAATCATGGTGTACTTACAAAACAATATTGTTTAATAATCAGAAAGAAAAAACCCTGTAGCTTCATGAAACAATATTTATAAGCTATCTTGTTGAATAGGGAAAGTTCTCAGAGAGTATACACTTCCTGATAACATGTTTGCAGAGACATTAAAAGAAAATTTTAAATATTTTAGAATAATTATTATGGAAGATGCAAAACTATATTCAAAACGGTGATTTGACAGCTCAAGTCAGTGTTAATGGTGAAACATGAGCTGCTGTCTCCCATAATCAGGAACAAGACTCTGATATCTGCTTCCAAAACTATTCTCAAGGTTGTACTGGAGACTCTAGACAGAGTAACAAAGCAAGAAAAATTAAAAGTGGCACGCAGATTGTCAAGGAATAAACAGAACCATTTCTAACTTCAGATGACAGGCACACGTATGTAACAAAAAAAAATCCTAAGAGACTCACTAAAAGTCTATTTGAATTAATCAGTTAAGAAGGCTTATAAGATGTAAGATCAATATTACCAGTCAGTCAAATTTATATAAAATAGTAATAAACAATCAAAATATGAAATTGGCGTCTGAGTCCATTTGCCACACAATCACTGAAAATAAAATGTGTAAAGGTAATTTAAACAAAAGAAATACAAGACATGCACCAAAACATAGTTGAGGGGATGAAGAGGTAGATCAGGGGTTCGGGTAAAGGCTGCTCTTGCAGAGTACTCAGGCTCAGTTCCCGGGACCCACATGGCAGTTCACAACTACTCGTAACTCAGGTTCCGGGTGAGCTGGCGCCCTCTTTTGGCCTCCTTTGGGCACTACCCACACATGGTACATTCATGAGAGCCAAATGTTCATAAGCCTAAAATAAAAATAAAATAAAATCTTTTTAAAAAGCAAACATCAAAGCCGGGCAGTGGTGGTGCATGCCTTTAATCCCAGCACTCGGGAGGCAGAGGCAGGTGAATTTCTGAGTTCGAGGCCAGCCTGGTCTACAGAGTGAGTTCCAGGACAGCTAGGGCTACACAGAGAAACCCTGTCTCACAAAACAAAACAAAAACAAAAACAAAACAAAAAAGCAAACATCAAGTAACCAATGAAAAGAGATGGGGGCCACGCACAGGTGAGTGGTGGAGTTTGCCTGAAACAAAAGCTTTCCCTCTATGTACTTAGGGTCTAAACACAAAAACAGAACTCCGAACCTGGATACCAAGGAACAGCGGCAGCAGAACTCCTCCCGTGCTTGCTGCACACAGACAGCAGCGCCCCACAGAAGCCTCAGGGCCACAATTAGTTTATGCTACCCTAAGTAAGAAAAAACCGAAAATAACTCAATTTAAAAGTCACACAAGGAACAATGTATGAAGCATGAGGAAAGCAGAAGGAAGGAATTAGTGAGGATAAAAGTGCAAATAAATCAATTATAAAATAGGAGACAGAGAAATTAGTCCATTCAAAAGCAAGTCCTTGCTGGGGCGGGGATGGGGGGAGGGAGGGAAGGAATCCTGGGCCCTTGAAAAACATATGTAACCACGTTAATAAGAATTATGAACTCTCAAGTATGCACATACAGATGTAGCCATGAAAATGGAGGTATCACAAGTGAAGCATGTACACCCTCCCTAAGGGATTTTTCTCTACCTGTAGCCCCCATGATGGTGTCTTCTAGACTGCGCATGTGTACACAAGTGTGGGCCTTTTTTACCACTCTCTGCCTTACTCCTAATCCTTTGAGATAGTGTATCAGCTCAGCTGGTGGCCAGTGAGCCCCAGTGACCCTTCAGTCTCCACGTTCCCCACCCTGCCCAGCCTTGATGTTACAGGTATGCAGATACATGCATGCATGCACTCGCGCATAGACAGGCACAACACATACTCAACAAAATTTAAGTAAAATGTATGTATTTAGAACTATAAAATGATGAAACCAATAACTGGCAAATAAATTGGGGAAATTTCTAAGATGTTTTTTCTCTACTCCCCTAAGTATCAAATCAGAAGTTTCACAAGAAAAAAATTAAACTTATAAAAACAAACAAACAAAACATAGCTTTTGGTTCTTGTGTTGTCAAACATTTTTAAATTTAACACCATGAGATAATAATAGATTGACATGCAGCTGGAAGAGATCATGCCAAAAGATTCTTTATGCCTTTTATCCAATTGCCTGTGGCAATATTGTCTTACAAAATCATTGATGCGCTTATCAAATAGAGGCTCCAGGTTCAGTTCTCATCATCCACATGGCAGTGCCAACCATTTAGAACTCCTGTTCCAAGGAATCCAGCGCTCCCTTCTGGCCTCCACAGGCACTACACCTATGTGGTGCACATACAGGCAAGGAAGAATGTGAGCACTCATGCGTGTGTGCAAGCACACACAAACACCCACGTATGAAATCTCAACGCATTTTTCTTTTTCTTTTTTTATTAATTTATTTATTTATTCACTTTGCATTCTGACTGAAGCCCCTTCACCCCTCCCTCATACAGCCCCCTCCCACCTACATCCTTCTCTCCTCTGGGAAGAGGGAGCCCCCTCTCCAGGTATCTCCCCACCCTGGCACATCAGGTCACTGCAGGACTAGGCATACCCTCTTCCACTGAAGCCAGACAAAGCCGCCCATCTAGGGAAACAGGATCCACAAGCAGGCCACAGTTCCGGGTACAGCCCCCGCTTGTTGTTAGGGACTCTGCATGAAGGCCAAGGTGCACATCTTCTATATACACCAACACATCTTTCTTATTCTCTCTTCCCTTTCCTCTTCCCTTACTAACCCACTGACATGTATCATTTCTACTATCCTGTTTTTAAAAAGAACATTGTGTAAACTAAATCACATGGTATTTGTAAACCATTTATGGCTATCCTGTTTTTTTCTCCACATGATTCTCTAAAGCAGTGGTTCTTAGCCTTTCTAATGCCGTGACCTTTTCATACAGTTCTTCATGTTGTGGTAACCCCCAAACATACAGTTATTTTTGCTGCTACTTCACACCTGTAGTTTTGCTACTGTTGTGAATCGTAATGTACATATTTGTGTTTTCTGATGGTCTTAGGAGACCCCTGTGAAAGGGTTTTCAACCCCCGAAGGGATAGCAACACACAGGTCAAGAAGGTCATTTAAGTTGCTCCCATGCCAGTACGTCATTCATTTTATTGCCAAGTATGCCCGATATTGCCAAGGCCAATGTATGGATATGCTAAGTTTGTTGACCCCATTAAAGAACTGAACTTGGGGTTGAGGAGAAGTCTCAACCAGTGAAATGCTTCCCACACAAACAGAAGGATCCATGTTCCAATCCCCAGTGCCCATGTAAGAGCTGATGTAATCCCAGTGTTGCTGAGGAGGAAGAGACGGAAGGATCCCTGGAGCATTGGCCAGCCCAGCGGAACCACTGAATTCTAGCTTCAGAAAAAGACAACATCTCAAAATATAAGGCAGAAAATGATAAAGAAAGACACTCAGCACTCACCTCTGTTGTTCCCCCCCCCCCTGTGTGTATGTGTGTGTATCTCTGTCTGTCTCTCCCTCCCCCCCCACAGAGAGAGAGACAGAAAAAGAGACAGACAGACAGAGAAAGAGAGAGAGAGCAAGAGCACAGAATAAGATAAAATAGAACTGAACTCTTGTAGTTTGAAGCTATTAAATGAAAAAGCTAAGACCATTGTGTACAGGTTTTATTATAAACATGTGTTTCTACTTTTAGACTAAATGTCCAAGAGAACCCTAGCTGGGTCATACCACAGTTAGATACTTAATAATCTAGTAAGTCATAGAGATCCTCTCTAAAGAGAACTGTGAGCCTTTTGCCGGACCTAGGTCTTTCTTCTTGCTGCTGTTGGGTCCATCTTTCGGACTGGTGTGTAATGACACCCCCCTTTGGTTGTGCTTTGAGCTGGCCCGATGGCTAGTGATTCTAAGCATCTTTCTGTGTGCCCACTGGCCATCTGGATACCCTCTTCACCGAACTGCTCTGTTTTCTAATCAAATTACTTGTTTTTCTTCACTGTTGGTTCCAAGAATTCTTCTATATTCCAGGAAAGTTCTTTGTCCGACACATGGTGGTTTGCAAATAGTTCTTTCTGGTCTGTAGCTTGTCTTTCCTTCTCCCCAACAGGATCTTTGGCAGAGAAAACACATTTGATGATCCAGTATGGTGATGCTCAGGTTACCAATTTTACTTTCATGGATCACATGTTTGGTGTCCAGTCCAGGAATTCTGCACACAGCTAAATCCTGGGTGCTTTTCAGACGTTACATAGTTAGCATTTTATATAATCCACTTGGAGCTGAATTTTATATATGACATGACACTTAAACTTGTATTCATCATTATATCTATGAATAGCCAGGCATTCTAACACCTTTCACTGGAAAGTCTCCATCCAGTTACCTCCACATCATTGTCAAACGCTAGTGAGGAATTTGTTTGGTCCACTTCTGTACTCTCTAGTCTACTCATTGATCTATTATTGTCTGAGCATCCTCTTGTACCACGTTGCCTTGATCACTGCAGTTACATTTAGTTTGAAAAAAGGGATAAGATTATTCATCTTACTTTATTCCCTCATCAAGACCGTTTAACAAGTCGTACCCTGTACCGCACAAACACCATTTTGATCAGAGTTGCTTTAAACCTGTAGATCCATGTATAGAGATGACCGGCATCTTTGCAAGGTTAAATTTCCTAATCTGTGAAAATAGTGCATGTCCCCATTTAATCAAGTTTTCTTTATTTTATGTAGTATATATATTATATTCCACATCTAGGCCCTACACATATTTCTTGATTCTTATATCCAAATGTTCCATTTTTGGGGGGGAGTGATTATGAATGCCACCATGTTTCTTATTTTTGTTATGGATACCTCGTGCTACTACACAGACATGCGGTCTACCTTGTGTATCCCGATTTTTCGTTCTATGACTTTGATCAACTCCTGTCATAACTATTGGTTTTCTTTCCCTTTGTCCTGTGAGGTGGACTCTTTAGAATTTTATAAATGGAGAATCACGACATCTATCTAGAAAGGCAGATCTAAATGACTTTCTGTTTCTTTTGTCCTCACTTATTACAATGGACAAATTTCTAATAATACATTGGATGAGAGTGTTAGGACACAAGCAGCTTTGCCTTGTTCCCAGAGTTGGAGCAGAAGCAGCAGAGCCTGCACTGTCAGCTGGCTCTAATGTAGGGTTCTGCAGATGTTCTTTATTGAGGCGAGGAAGTGTTCTGTTCCCAGTTTACTGACAATGCTTAACATGAATGGGTGTTGGATTTTTACCAACTGCTTTGCCTGTTGATATGAAATTCTGATTTTACTTTTGAATCTGTTGATATGGTAGTTTATATTAAATGTCAGGCTTCAAATAGTGAACCAAACATATGCCTGGAGTGGATCTTATTTAATAGTGATTAGTTATGTATTTAAAGATTTTACTCGAAGATATTGTATTGCTAGTACCAAGGCCTCAGTTCGTGAGAGATACTGGTCTATAGTTCTTTTTTTTTTTTATATATAAACTCTTTATGTGCAGGTAATATTAGTGTGACAAATTTAATTGAACGTGTCTCCTCTTATTTATTGGAAGATATTTTTCCAGAATTGATGTGAGTTCTTCCTCAAATACTTGGTAAAGTTAATCAACACAGTATTAAACGTGGAGATTTCTTTCTTTAAGTTCTTTATTTTACACATTCAATTTTTCAACAGTCACAGGACTATTTGAGTTCTCTATTTCTTCTTGGCTCAGTTTGGTAGTTTGTGATTTCAGAAAAAAAAATTGTAAGTTGACAGATTTATACAAATCTATTCCTGTATGATTATGTTAATAAAATTGCATTGGTTGTGATTAGATCTTTTTATTTTTTTAATAGCAGTAATTTATGTTTTTCTCTTTTCATCTTTTTCAGTCCAGATTGAGGTTTCAGATTTTTAACATTATTTTTTGAAAAATGAACTGTTTTTGTTATTGTGATGGTGGTGGTGGTGGTGGTGGTGGTGGTGGTGGTGGTGGTGGTGGTGGTGGTGGTGGTGGTGGTGGTGGTGGTGGTAGTAGTGGTAGTGGGTGGTGGTTGTGGTTGTTATTGTTGTTCCATTAAAGTTTTCTCTGTTTTCCTACTTCCAATCTTGTTGATTTCAGATCCCATCTGTATTACTTCTTTATTCTGCTTGCTTTGCGTTGGTGCTCTTTGCTTTTCTGCTTCATCTGTGTGGGACCTTGGGTCACTGGTTGGAGGCCTTACTCTTTCATAGCTACAGCATTCTGTGTTGAGCTCCTCCCACCACTGCCCCTGCTGAGCTCCTCCCACCACTGCCCCTGCTGAGCTCCTCCCACCACTGCCCCTGCTGAGCTCCTCCCACCACTGCCCCTGCTGAGCTCCTCCTTATCACTGCCCCTAATGAGTTCCTCTCACCACTGCTCTTGCTGCTCTGTCATCTGCTCTATTTCCCTTTTACTCCACAAGAGGACTTTACATTTTCCTTGGGAATTCCTATTGACCCATGGCCTACTTGGATTTATATAAGGAATGGGGCATTCTCTGTTGCACAGTCAGGAAGTATCTCCCGCACCACAGATTCTTCATACTACTCACAGTGTGGCCATTTCAAGCTGTACCATGAATGAAGGAAACATCTTCCTGGGTTGTTTCTTTCAGGTAGGTTTTTTTGTAGTTTTCAGAAGTATAAATGTGATGTACTTGGTCATGGATTTCCTTGAGTTTGTGAGATTCTTTCTACTTCTTGAATCTTCTGGTTTCTCCTGCTAAATTTAGGTCAGTATGCCTTTATAGGAGATCTTCATTTCTATAATTTCAATAAGACATATCTTTTGATGTTGTCAGCTAGTCCCTACGACTTCCTTTTTTTGTCTATTTTCCCTGTTGACCAAATTGTGCGTGTTCTGTTGATCTGCCCTCTTGTGCCCTGATTACCACTGCTCTTCTTAATCTCCACTCTGCTTTGAGTCTATTCAGATAGACTTTTATTTGTTATTGCATTTTCTATAATATCCATTTTTTCCCTTGCTTTTCAGGTTCTGTTTCTTTACTGAGATACCTTTTTCATTTGCTTTAAGAGAATTCATAATTACTTATTGATGAATTTTTACAATGACTGCCTTAAAATCCTTAGCAGATACTTCTAATATTTGAGCCATTTCCCTGCTGGTTGTCAACACTACTCAGTGTGGTTTTCCTGCTTGCGATAGGACTGAGTTTTGTTATTGCTGAAGCCTGGGCACTTTGCACATCATGTCATGAAACTCAATTCTATTTGATTCTCTTCTCTGTTCAAAAACCAAGTTGTCCATTTAAAAAGACATGACAGAGGGCTGGAAGAGTAGGTGGATCCAGCTTCCAGCGGGAACCCACTGTCTCTAAGGGAGGCAGTAAGGGGCTGACTCACTGGCTTTGTTGCTGGGAGCTGGGAGAGGCAGCTCACACAGCACAGAGCTAACCCCAAGGAAGGAAAGTGGAGGATCATACACTTCCCTCCCACCATCTTACCTGAGAGATGATCAGGGGGCAGTTCAGCTCCTCTACAGGGACCCACTGATGCCAGAGTAAGGGGGGGGGGGGAAGGGCCTGGACTCTTTCCTCTTAGAAGGCCCTTTCCTGGCTTCCTGAGTGAATCCTCAGCTCCCTACTGGAAGCCACTGATACTAGCATGGGGGCACTGGCATGCAGGTTGTTTCCTCTGGGAAAGGAATTAAAGAGCAGCTCCCCACTCAACACAGCCAACACTGTCTTGGCACAGAAATTGGAGCAGTGCCTAGTTCCGCTGGGCGAAATGAAAGGTCTCTATTGCTCCCCATTTGGCATCGCTCAGACGAGGGATCAGAGCCCTTTCTGAGCCTGTGAAGCAGAGGGAGACACATGAGGGCAAGTGGAAGGCCAGTTCCTGGCTTCAGTCTGTAAAACTCTGTGTGTGTGTGTGTGTGTGTGTGTGTGTGTGTGTGTGTGTGTGTGTGTGTGTATGTGTGTGTGTGTGCAGGTGAGGGTTTCTGCCAGAGCTCAGCTGGAGTAGGGCGGGTATCACCATGAATATTTTCTGTCCTTAGACTGCCCTGTCTCTGGTCCTTTAGTTATGGGTAATAGGTTTTCCTCCCCCCCTCTTTCTCTCTCCTTTCCATTCCTGTTGAAGTTTATGGGTCAGCAACTTCAGCAGCACCTGACTGGCGTATATAGTGAACACAAGGAATCCGAGTGTACACCATCTTGTTCCTCTAGTCCCCAAAGCCCTTCCTCCTCGCATCCTCCATGTTCTCCCACACTTGTCTCTTCTCTCCCACCAAGAGTCTTCAGTTTCAGGGAGGGCCTGGGGTGAATGGCAGTACTCTACCAAACCTCAGGAAAACATCCCAACATTCACTTTCAAAAGCATCACAGACTAGTGGAGAAGGAAGCTGGTGGTAAACAAGCAGCTTGAACCTAGCACCTAGTTCACAGCACAGCCCATGGCCACCAGCCATGGTCCCACAGGCTTGTCTCAGCCCCTTCAATCACAAGAGCTCCCCCAAGGGTACCTATCCTTTGTCTTTCTCTCTCTTTGCACAACGGATTAGTTTCTCCTGAGAAATTCACTCCATCTTCCACCAACTGACAGGACAGTAGCTGACAACCTGTTCCTACAGGGTATAGCTGAATTTTCCACTAGAGTATGGTGAAGTCTGTATGTTTTCCCTTCTTTAGAGAGTGAGTCCTGCTTTCTTCACCACACCAGCCAGGTGACTTTTTCTAGCACTAGTTTCCTGGCTCCCTAATGCCATCCTGACATGCGATGATTCGTCTGTTTCTGATGCTGATGACTACCAGACAGTGTGAATGGCACTCTAGGCCAGTGCCTCTCAATTCTGTGGCCCTTTAATACAGTTCCTTATGTTGAGCTGATCCTCCAACCATAAAATTATCTTTATTGCTACTTTGTAACTGTGATTTTGCTAGTTATGAATTGTAATGTAAATAATTTTTTGGAGCTAGAGGCTTGCCAAAGAGGTCAATCCTTCATGGCTGTTCCGACTTTAAACACTATTGCTGAGTTCTAGGCTGTGAGTACTTCTGACGGGCCGGCTATAAATGCAGGGATCCACATAACTACATCCCACCCGGCTTCAGCACTCATAACGATGACCCCAGAACTCAGGGCAACACTCAGTTTATGTTTGCAGGTACGGCATCAAGTCTACAACTTGGAAGCAGATAGAGAAATTGGAAGAGATGTCTAGGGAAGGCTGTGAATGAGAAAAGATCAGTCTGGAACTCCAATGGATGCCTGCTCTGAGAATGTAATCCTCCCACATGCCTGCAACTCGGAGTAGCCCAAGCCCTGTCATCTGGCATCGCTAAGTAGACTCCACTGCATAGACACAATGGATTAAGCCATCACCGTCAGCGGATGAATGAACTCCATTCTCTCCCTGCTTCCTGGAGATCTGAATGTTCCCATTTTGGAACCAAGACCTGGTCCTTATTGACCAGACCCCATCCTGACATGGTCTAGAGGCCACCAGTCACCTCGCCAGCATGCAGAAGTCACTCCTGTCACTTGGGAGAGTCTGACAGGGTTAAAGATCCTGTGCCAGGAACCAGGAGGGAAGTACAAGTGTGTTCTTCTATCTCACCACACTTGGCCACTGAGAGCTACTTTCAATGTCCACTTTGCATCTTTGTCTCTGCTGGATAGTTCTTATTGTCAACATGACAAAAAGCTAGACACGCCTTCGGAGAGGGAATCTCCCTTGAGGAATCTTTCCATTGGATTGGCCTGTGGACTTGTCTGTAGGACATTTTCTTAATTGATAATTGAAATGGGAGGGGCCAGCTCACTGTGGGTGGTGCTATCCATAGGCAGGCATCCAAGGGCTGTATAAGTAGCTGAGGAAGCCAGAGGGAGAAAGCCTCTAAGCAGCACTCCTCTGTGATTTGTGCTTCAGTTTTTACCTCCAGGTTCCTGCCCTGATTTCCCTCGATGATGAACCATAGCAAGAAAGACGAGGTAAACTCTTTCCTCCCCACGTGGTTGGCAGTCAGTGTATCATCATCACAGCAACAGAGAGCAAGCTAGAGCACTGCTCGTCCCATGGAGTAGACAAAACCTTTCTGTTATACTGTAAACATGTTTTCTTCTCAGGTGTCATTTCATTAAATGCTAGAATCTAGTAGATTGACTGGTGGAAGACTTGATCTTATGTTATACTTTTGCCCCAAACCTGAGAGGTCTCTTGGTTTCTTTGCTCTATGCAGCCTCCCTAAGCCTCTTTAAAGCTCAGATCACCAGCCTCCTCTTCACACATAGAGTCAAAAAGTCCCCTCCTGCAAAAGGGGTCTACTTTTTTTTTTTTTTTTTTCCAAATGATGCCTTCTCCTGAGACAGCCTAGCTAGCCTTGGCTGTCTCAATGTCGGTCATACTCATAAAATGGTCTCCGTACTGCACAGCTGTTTTCAGTATTTTTAGTGAGTTCATCAGAAACCATGGCATCCCAGGCAGAAGATAATCCTACTAGTATCCCAGCTGTTTCAGGACTGGAGGATTGGCCCATTAGGACACACATAAGCAAGGACAGTTAACATTTAATAGAGGTGGCACAAAACAAACAGATGCCAAGTCAAGCTTATTTATAAAATTTGGTGCAAAATAAAATCTCTATGCAATAAAGTCAAACAGCATCTTTTAAGGATATGGTAGAACAGAGCAAGGGTCTTTCCAGGAATTCAAGGGTGGTTTAAGCATACTGCAGTAGTTAACAATAAGAACACGTTCTTCCAGCTTGATATAAAGATCACCACAGGGCTGGAGAGATGGCTCAGGTGTTAAAGGCTAGGCTCACAACCAAAAATATAAGATCACCACAAAGCCAATATCTAAGTCTGGAAAAGAAACTCTAACAACAAAGGAATATCTTAACACAGCTTCTTTCAAGAAGGCAGAAGTTGTCATGAATCTGTTAAAAAGCAAAGGGTTCTTAACAACATGCTATTTTTAAAATATTCTTCAAACAGTGACACACTGAATTTTTATTATATATGAGATATTAAAAAGTCAGACAACAGAGGCAAAAATTAGCACATGTCAGATGAGACGATCCTTTGTCTGGAGATCTCAGAAGAATTAACTGAAAAACTGCTAGATAGATTTAAAAAAAAAAAAAAAAAAGGACTAAGGGCTTGAGTCATTGCTTAAGAGCACAGAAGACCTGGGTTGGGTTCCCTGGTCCATGTCAGGCTGCTCACCTGCCTGCTTCTCCAGTTCCAGGAGATCTGATGGATTCTTCTGGCCTCTGCATGCATCTGCAAACATGTGCTGCACATACTGACAAGTAGGCACACACATGTATATAAATTCAAGAAATGTATTTATTTTTACATACATGGGTCTTTTGTTTGCATGTGTGTCTGTGTACCATGTGTGTGCAGAGCCCAAAGAGGCCAGAAGAGGGTATTGGGTCCCCTGGAGCTGAAGTTACAGATGGCTGTGAGCTACCATGTAGGTGCTGAGAATCAAATCCAGGTCCCCCTGACAAAGCAGCTGGTATTCTTAAATGGTGAGCCATCCCTTCAGTCCCAAATAATGATTTTTTTAAAAATGAAGAAAATCTCAGAAAAGGCTGTGCTGTGGTCTGGATCGTGAATGGCCCCCAAAGGTGCTTATGTGAATGCATATTCACAAGCCCAGATACTCTAGGGAGGTGGAGCCTTTGATGGGTATAGTCTGGCGGAAGGTCTTTGAAGTGTGTACTAGAATCCTAGTGTGCTTCTCACCATTTTATATTTCTGGCTGCCTCGGGTAAGTAGGCCTCTGTTAAGTATTCCTGCCATATCTGTGGCCAACACAGACCCAAAGCCACCAGCTCCTAGCGAACAGGGATGGAAAACCTTGAAGAGTGAACCAACTGCTCACTGAGAGTTAACCATGCCATTAACCATGTAATGAAGCAAAGAGTTCTCTTGACTCATGGTTGCAGGTGTGCAGGTCTGTTTGGTGGGGAGGCTATGGCAGAGCACAGCAGCATCAATTATGGTGGCCAGGAAGCAGGCAAAAAGTCAGTGCTGCCAGGCACTGACTTTCTCCTTTTTTCTCTTAGTTATTCCCAGGTCCCCATCCCATGACATGGAGCCCATCTCATTCAGGATGGGTCTTTCTTCCCATCATTCATGCCATGGTAATGACCTCTCTGGTATACCCAGACATGTGCCTCCACCTTTCAAAGATTCTAAATCCTACCAGAGGGACAACAAATATTCCTTGCCACAAACAATTTTTTTCTATAAATTGGTTTATCTCAAGTATTTTGTCACAGTGACAAAAACCTGACTAGGAGAGGCAAGCAATTAATTTGGTAAAATTAATTTACCAAATGAAGCTCTTCTCGTTATAAAACCAATAAAAGTAACACAGACAATATAATAGATCCCATTCCCCAAACAATAAATGTTAACATATAAAGGAGAAAATATAATAAGCAATGGGAAAGAGCCACATGAGAAATGTTTTAAGTGGGTAGGGCATGAATGAAAGCCAGAAGAACAGAAGGACACATGCTCTTTTTATTTCATTAAGAATGCAGCATTGTAAACACTAACAATGTCAAAAACACACTCACAATTTAACCCAACCCCAACAAAATAATGTTGTGACGCTCCTACAATGGACAATGTGGCTTTGATCTTATGTTGCTAATTCTTGAAACAATTGCAAACTTTCTGGAATTTAAACTTCAAGGAACCCTTGCCTAAACCACTGAAGAGAGACTGAAGTAGTAGGACCAGTTGCCCTTGAATGGTCTAATGGCTCTGTGGGCATTCTGATGATGCTCATGGTACTGTTAAAGTTAAGATGTAGTTGCTGGTATCAACCTGAATGAACTAACATTAAATAGAGCTGGACAGTGATGGAGGCAAGCCCTCGCATGCCTGTATATGATAACAGACTCTCACGGGAGTCTGCTAGAAACGCAAGCTTGTCCAGAGACCACTGCCCAGTTACCAGCCCAGAGAACTCTTCTGCAAGGACATGCCAAATGGCTGCTCAGCCTTTGGCTGGGGTTACCTTTGTTATAAACCCACAAGTCTCCTTGTTATGCCTCCACGAGGCCAAGGAATATGGTTTTTTTTTGTTTTTTTTTTTCCCTCCTTTTTTATTTTTGATACTTTATATACATTTCCAATGTTTCCCCTTTTCTGAGTCTCCTCTTTGTATACCCCCCATCCCCTCCCCAACCCGCCTCTAGGAGGGAATTACACA
>CM052708.1:74901073-74941890 GCA_028551405.1 Uromys caudimaculatus | reverse complement strand
GCAATCCCACCAACAGTGGAGAAGTGTTCCTCTTTCACCGCATCCTCGCCAGCATCTGCTGTCGCCTGAGTTTTTGATCTTGGCCATTCTGACTGGTGTGAGGTGGAATCTCAGACTTGTTTTGATTTGCATTTCCCTGATGACTGGAATATGGTTTTAAAATAATCCATACCATCTCCGTTTTGGCTCTGAACGCTGCCCTGTGTGCTATCTCCTCTGAATATGCCATGTTTTCCCTAGAATCTAGCTCCAAATGTGTCCTCTTTCTGAATTTCCAGATACCACTATCTTTAGAGCTCCTCTGTGTTACCTCATGGAGGTTGGTAAAGGTTGGTGGCACCGTTGACATACAAGAGTTGACATTTTAGATGGTTACCAAGTAATCCTCACATTCCATTCAAGAGCCTTCAACTGGGGCTAGAGAGATAGCTCAGCAATTAATAGTGCTTTTGGCTTTTCCAGGGGACCCAGGTTCAGTTCCCAACATCCACATGAGGCAGTACCACCTGTAACTAGAATTTAGGGGACTGACACCCTCTTCTGGCTTCTGCATGAACTGCACACACATACAAACATACACACAAGAAACACACGTTCATAATTAAAAATAAAATCTTTTTTTTAAATAAAAGAGAGTCAACAATTGTTCCAATAATATCCTGTAAGATAAAGACACCTAATATATATATATGCTGTGTTTAATCATCATGTTCTGCCGGTCTTCTTTACTATGACCCCACTCCTAACACTGTCCTTGACTTTGATGACCTTGGTATGTCAAAGATTGCAGTTTTCTTTTTGGTTTGATAATTCCTCATAATTATATTTGGATCATGGAATAATTCAGAATCACTGTTGTTCCATTTTTTCTTAATTTTATAGTGATTAATTTGTGTGTGTGTGTGTGTGTGTGTGTGTGTGTGTGTGAGAGAGAGAGAGAGAGAGAGAGAGAGAGAGAGAGAGAGAGAGAGAAGAGAGAATATTATCGAAGCGTGAGCTCAGCGTTTACATGTAGAAGACAGAGCACAGAGCACAGCTACAAGGGTTGGCTCCCTCCTTCTACCATATGAATTTCAGAGATCACACTCAGTTCTCAGGTTTGGTAGCATGTGCCTTTACTTACTGACTCATTTAACTGCTCCCCACCCCACCCCACCCACACACACTTTTTGCATCTTACTGGGTTTGTTTACATGATCATGATTTTAACTTGGCCCGGTGTTGAGGATACTCACTTCATTGCCTTAACTAATGTGGTATTTCCATGGTTCCCTAGTAGTTACTCTTTGCCTCTTTGTAATGAACATGTATGTTAAGGGCAGATGTTTGAAACTATGTAAATATTCCATTTCTCATCAAATATTAGTTTATTCATGAATTCATTTGTATAAATAGTAACTCATACATACCTCTATCCCACCCTAATTTGTAATCTGCAACAATCATTTTTATCTAGTTTCCAGTTTGGCCTTTGGTCTTCCCCTCAAGCTGGTTTTCACAGTTTGCCAAGGCTTTCATCAATATCTGAATCATTTCTTGTTTCTTAGCAACAAGCCCCAGCTCCATCCCTCCTTCAAAAGTTCTCTCATGGAGTCAAATGAAGAATATCTTCCAATGATACCTTTTAAAGACTGCAGACATGTGTCACGGCGTGAGGGCAGGATTGTCATGTAATTATGACAAAGGGGGTGGTCTTGAGATGGGCCTTTACTTTGGATCATCCAGGTGTATTCTTTACTGTACACAGGGTAACTGTGAGAATCCTAGGTTAAAGAAGGAAGCTGACAAGTCAGAGGCTGAGAAAGAGGAGTAAGGGTGGAAACCAGGGTAAGAGTGATGACGCTGCAGGGGTAAGAGGTCATCCACCCAAAGGATCAGGGTGACTTCTGGGAGCAGAGCCAGAAAAGAGCACAGCTTTTCTATCGGAACCTCAGAACGACGCCTGTCTTCTGGCCTTGCCAACACCTTGACTTTCAGTTAGGTGAGACCCATTTTGGATTTCTAACCTCTATTCCTATAAATGACAAGCCACTAAATATGTGGTAATTTGTCACAGCAACAACAAGAAATGAACACAGAAGGTGTGTAGAGGTCAAGAATGGCTGCAAGATGGGCTCCCTGCTGTGGGTGGCATTGCCTGCATCCTCTCAGGGAACAGCTGAATATGCTCATCTCCCTCTCTCTCTCTCTCTCTCTCTCTCTCTCTCTCTCTCTCTCTCTCTCTCTCACACACACACACACACACACATGCACGCTCATGCACACACACATGCTCATGCACACATACACACCTATGTACATATGCAGGGTACACAATACATACATTCATGCCTATTTCATGAAATCTAGCCTCATGTTCTCCTTCTCGATGTCGTCAATTCTCATCTCCCAGAATTCTGAATGAATGAACTTACTAAGTAATCTTCATGCCTTTAAGCAGCAATCCTTTTGTTTGCTCTCCCTGCATGTAAATACTTGTCTAGTTTTGTGAACCTAATTCCCCCACGACAAGATTCCCTATTTGACAATGAGAGACCCAGTTCTAGGTCTACTGTGTGGGTCAATCAATTGAGAATTAGCCAAAGCAATAGAAAAAGGGTTTTGATCAAAATTTAAATGAAATGAGTGAGATTCAGAGTTAAATGTTTATGTTATGAAAGAAGAAAGATCAAGAATAACTAACCCGAGCTCCTATTTTATAAAAGTATAAGAAAAAATAACAAGCTTAACCCAAAGCAACAGGAAGAAAGATAATAAACATTAGGACAGAAATCAATAAAACAAATCGAGAAAATTATCAGAACCCACAAACACAAAAGCTGGCTCCTTGAAAGCAATCAATAATAGGAACACATATAGAGCCAAGTAAATCAAGGAGAAAAAAGAGAAAGAGAGAGAACTCACAAATTACCAATGCCAGAAACAAAAGAGGGCCAATCACTACTCATTCCTTGGATATCCAATATATCATAAGAAAAAGGGTAAAAATGATAGCTAAAAAACTCTGTACCCATGAGTTTAATAACTTACCTAAAATTAGCAAGATGTATATAAAGAGATGCATATCTCCTCATATCTAAATAAAATTATATATGAATATATAGTATAGATATAAAAATAAATTTATATGAATATATATTATTTTTCACATATAGTCACACACATATATATAAAAATAAAATAATTCAATGTCTCTAAAAAAGCAAACCCACACTCAGTGGGTTCGACTGATACATTCGCCCAGCACTTGGGAAGAAGAGTGCCAGCTCTGTAAGCTCACTCAGAATACAACAGACTAGAAGATTCTCCATCTGGATTCATAGGCCAGCACTGCCCCTAAATACCAAAGCCAGACAAATACATTTTAAGAAAAGAACATGTCAGATCAATGTCAATATCTTCATTAACATGGATGCAGAAAGCAGCAAGAACCACCAACTGAAATCCAGTGACTCATAAAAAGAACCATAGGCCGCCATCGACTAATCCAAACACGTAGAGCTAATTCTGCACTTGAAAATCAGTATAGCCTACTATGCAAATAGACAGGAGAAGAACATTTACAGCGTGCCAATGGAGGCAAAAATCATCTGATAAATGTCAACAGTCATTCGGGATTTGAAAATGGAAAGGGAAAATTCCCTCGGCCACCTAGGGATCCTGGCCACTCTCTCCAAGTGATAAGGAATGTCAGCATTAGACTGAATGCTAAGAGACTGGAATGCAGCCTTCCTAAGACTCAGAGCAGAGCCACTATTTCTTCCCAGACACTCCTACTCACTAGGGAACCGGAAGTCATGGCTGCTCTAATAAGAAAAAGGCAAAGGAATAAGACGCATACACACCATAAAGGAAGAAGTTAAAGACCCAGCATCCCCAGGGGCAAGAGTGGCTCTGGAGAGAACCTCAGATTATTTACTTTAAAAAAAGAAAAGTCAAAACAAAACCCTGAAACTAGGAAACAAGTACAGTGACGTCACAGGACACAGCTTAACTGCCAACGTCAACTGCTACCACCAGCAGTGGTACTGACATTTGAAATCCACAGCACTGGGGGGTTGCAACAGTGTCTTTGAGTCTTCCAGTCTTGATCTTCTGTGCTAGTGTCTGACTTTCACCTTATAGCCCAAGGTCTGGATTCCTCTGTATCCCTGAAGCTGGATGATGCGGCTCACTGTACTGGGCAAAGAAAATGACCTTTCCTGAACCTGCTTCCCACATGCAGGATCCCCTTAACTTTACTCATCACGCCCAGGAATTCAGGAGGGTGTACCCACCATGACCTTCTGACTGCTGAAGCAAACTAATTCAAGCTTAGGTCAAGCTAGAAGAGCCAGTGAGTGACCTTCCGGGTAGTAAAGCAGGAGAGCCGCTGATAAAGCTGAATGGAGCACTCTGCTCCAACCTCACATTCCCGTTGTTCTCTGTCAGCTCTGAGCACTCTGACATTTCAGGGATGCATTGAGAACAGCCGCCATCTTAGAACCTCACATTCCATCTGTGCTTTGATGATTTTTCAACTCTGGATTTTTGCTATAGACGCCTCTCCTACACCACCACCAACTTCTCGATATTCCATAAGAGCAATCTGTACTCCTGCCTCAGACCTCCTCCACTGGTGACTAAGACTTTTGCAGTAACCTGTGAGCTGGCTCATCTGCATCCACCTCACCTCCCTCTCAGGCCATTGCCAGCTCAGAATCCACAGAAGTCCTTCAAGACTTAAAGAAGCCTTCTCTGCCCAGATCTCTGCATTGGTTCCTCATGTCCCCAGAAGAAAGTGATAGCAACAGCACACAAAGCCCCCTCCCTCTCCAATCGTATACAAACCCCCACCCTCTCTCTTCAAAGGCATACAAAGCCCACCACCCTCTCTCTCCAACCTCTATCACTGCTCTGACCTCATGCATCACACTCTAAGTAGAAGTTGCTCACTAAATACCACTGGAAGAATGCTCAGGGGGAGGGAATCGCCTGGTAGCTGATAGTCTCCAGAATCACCATGAAACCAAAACTCTGGGTATGTCTGCAGTTTCTAGATTAGGTTAATTGACGTGAAGGTTCGGGCCAAATGTGGAACTGCATCCCACGGCCTGGGACCCTGGCCTGCATGAAAAGGAGAAAACAAAGTTGGGTTGCAGCATTCTCTCCCTGGTTTCTGAATGTGGACATGATGGGGCCAGCCCCTTCATGTTCCTGCCCCTGTGACTTCCCCGGTGGGCTGGCAGGATCCTTAAACTTGGCACCAAAACACACCTTCCTGCTAGGTATTTTTGGTAAAGCAACAAGACAAGTAATGAATACATCTGGTCAGAGCGGGCTGGAAGACTATGCTTTGCTTGAATCAGATAGGATACGAGGGGCCCCACCTGGAGGAACTCTGCTCCTCCCTTTGCCTACACACAAATACACACAGGCAAGCACACAGATACGCATGTGCACACGTGCGCAGGCACAGAGCCTTGAGCACAGGACAGACCTTAGCTGCTGACCATACCACCATGCTTTTGTCTTTGTTGAGGGTGACCCATGGCACCGTAGTTAAAGTCCAGCTCCATTGTGTGATTCTGGATAAGCTGCTGTCTTCCCCTGAGCTACAAGATGAGCAATGGGGACTATATCATGTCTCAGTGTCTTTCTGGTTTTGACCTTGGAGAAATTATCTACATCTAAAGAACGCAGCTCATCTCCCAAGACTCGTGCTGGTGGAGGGCTCTACCACACACATTTGTTGAGGCTTAGATGTGGCCTCCTGGACAAGCTGGCACTGCAGGCCAGAGGATGCATTACACAGTGAGTGAGGTGTGTCCCCGAGCTTCTTAAGCACACAGTGCACATGAGTCAAACACAGATTCTGAGACGCAGAACTGGGAGGAGCTTGATACCATTTGCTGTCAACCCTCTACCTATAGGGTTTATCAGTAGCTCCCAAAGAGAGGTCGAAGATGGGGAGAAGTCCCCTGAGGAGCAAGAGGTGGGGGTGCAGTGAGGGCGAAACAGCAGGGAAGGTGGGAGGGAACAATCCTGGTAGCTCTCAGGACAAGCTTGGAGGTGAGGAGGTGGCTCAGTAGATAAAATGCTTCCAACTCACACATGAGGACCTGAGTTTGGGTCCCAGCACCCACAAAAAAGCTGGGTGTAGCAGCATATACCTATAATCCAGTGCTGGGGAAATTGAGGCAGGTAGATCTCTTGCACTCACTGTCTAGTTAGCCCAGCCTATTTGACAAGCTTCCGGCCTGTGGGAAACCTTACCTCAAAAATAAGGTTGAGAGTGATTGAAGAAGTTAGCTAGTATGAACCTCTGGCTTCTACACGTGCACAAGGACATGCCTACACGTGCACACAGAGGCAGTCTCACTTCCCGCCCCCATGGAAATCTGGACTTGCTTCTGCACTCCACTTGGTCATGTGTCACCACCTGGACAGTTAACAGACATTCTCAGCATGAACAGAACTCTGTCTAGACAGGCACACTGTTCTCACTCTGCAGCACAACATAATTCCACAGAACTTTCTGCCACAGTGCAATTGCTCTAGGAGAGCATTTTCCAATAAGGTGGGCGCTAGTGAGCCAGGTCCCCCTTCTCACAGGACTATGCAGTTGTACAGCTGTAAACCATCCAGGTTAAGGTATAACCAGCAGTATAAGATAACATTGTCTGTAAGAGTCCTGACATAGTAGATGGTGCATCTATGATATCCCTAAAAGAATAGTTCTTTTATTATGTGTGCTTTGCCATCTACAGAGACGGAAGAGCACCTCTACCCCAAACCTGGGAGGGGAAGGTGGGTTGCAGGCAGGGCTGGAGTGAGCCCTAGGTTGTAATCTCAGAAGAATGACTATGTTGAGGGGTAGGGTCTTTACCAGAAAGCCAGTTTTGAGCCACAACCCACCTAGCTACATTCATCTTCTGTGAAAGCCAACCTAGAGGGATCTGAGACCCAGCAACCCAGCTAATTAGTGAGGTCTGAGGCCCCATGAAGGGACAGCATGGTAGATGTACTCACGTCCATGCTCCATGGCATTTCTATAGCGACTAGAGGAGCAGACTAGGTGGGAGGTTTTATTGTACTAGCCAGGGCACCAAGGCTGGGCACTCATCTAAAGCAGAGGGAATCTGATGGAGGAGGCGTGGGGAGGCAGAGGGGAGCTGAGCAGGATTCAGGAGCCAGGCAGACATGGGAGCTGCACTCAGTAATTCTGAACTGGGATGCCAGTGATATATTGCTTTCTGCTAATCCCACCCCCTTAAGTGGCCCTGAGCAGCTCTGTGGCTGTAGTAGCCTTTTCCAGCTCTCTCCAGCATTGGGGGTGGGGGAACGCAGGACAGAGGGAGGCTTTAATACAGTTTGCAGGAAACTGCCAAGGTGGGCGGCCACCAGCACTCAGGGAACAAGGCCACTGAGTTAATCCTTCCTTTTCCCAGGCCAACAGAGGTGACATTGTGCCACGTTTTATGAGATGGAAAAGGTTTGCCTGACTCCTCAGAGACCTGCTTGTTGGGGGAGGGAGGGTCAAAGCTGCTGAGGGCAGAGTTGAAGCTGCCAAACCACACTGCATCTGGGACTGCTGAATGCCTTGCTGCCTCCGCTGGGGGTTGCCCTGTGAGACCCCAGCTCCCTCAGGCTGTGGGTAGGTTTTAGTGAGGCTGGAGAACAGGGTCAGTTGACCTACAGTTGGAGGCCAGCCGCCCTCACAGGCAAGGAGACCTGGCTTCTGAGGTCTCTGTAGGTCTTTGTCAGATGGCTACAGAGTCATCTCCTTGAGTCCACAAAGTCTGGGAATTTACAGAAATCAGATGCACAATTGTAAGCTTGCTTCCAGAGGGAAACACTTCCATCCCAGTCACCACCATGAGATTTACAGCCCAGAAGCAGCCAGACTGCAGGCATTGATTCACAAATGAGGGCTCTCTGCCACCAGAGCTAGCTATCAGTGTGGCCACTTTGGAAAGCTGTTGTCACACACCCCCATCCCCACCCCCAAAGCCTTACATAGCAACTTAAGTGTGATGTGTCTACTCTCAGATGTGCACACAGGTAAAAATGGCTGATTAATACCCCGGGGATGAGGGGAATACTCAGTAGGTAAGAATGCTTGACACGCAGTCACGAAGACCTGAGCTCAGCATTGTAGGAAGCAGAGACAGGGAAGATTATTTGGATTTGTTGGCTGCCAGCACAGCTCCAGGCTCAGCAAGATCAAGGGATCAGGGCAGAAAGTGAGAACAGGGCACCCAAGGTGCTCCTCTGTCCTTTGAGAGCATCTTCTTTCATACGCAGGTATACACTACACACACACACACACACACACACACACACACACACACACACACACACACACATACACACACACACACACACACACACACCCCAAAAGGGGGGAAATACAAGAATGTTTTAGCACTCTCTCCAACATAGTCTGAAACTTGAAACTGCTCAGATGTTCATCCCTGGGTGCATCGGCTCTAGACTCTTCACTCAGTAAAATACCTTACAGCAGTGGAAATGAACCACATGTCATTGAAGGCAGTGACACTGGGGAATACCACGAATAAGAGACTGAGGGACAGACTCCAGATACAAAGATGGCATGGGTGTATGACCCCATTCTTGTGAGACTCAGAAGGCAGAAGCCACGGCCTTGCCTTTGGAGTTGGGAGGGAGATTACAGGGGTAGGAATTGGAGAGCGGGTGGGCTCTGTGGGTGTTGCATATCTGGGGTTGGTCAGGCAGATAAGTTCCCTCTGAGGCACCTGGCCAGACTTTATTCCTGTGCTCTGTTCATTCTTCTGTGCAAATGTCACAGATGACAAGAGCAAAACAGTTGTAATGTCTTCAACAAGATCTACATGTATCAAGAAGCTAGGGAGATGTGTCAGCGGTTAAAGTACTTACCATGCAAGTCTGAGGACATGGGTTCAAATCCCCAGCATTCACATCAAAAGTAGAGCATGGCAATATGTGTCTGGAAGCCCAGTGCTAGGGACGCAGACACCGGTGTATTGCTGGGACTCACTAGCCAGCTCCAGGGTCAATGGGAGACCCTGTCTCCAAAGATAAGGTAAGGGAACAATTGAAGAAGATGCTTGCATATGTAGTCACATGTACTCGCATGTGCACTCAACCCACACAAACATCTACACACATATACCATGCACATGTTTGCATGTATGTGCATACGTTCATACATTAAAATGGCACAGGGGGCTGTTTCCAACCTGACTCCAGCTTTTGCACCATGGTGTCCCAAGAGCCCTGCTTCTCCTTCTGGCCCAGGGTGGTACCTCCACCATCTTCCTGAAGCCCAGCAAGGCCGAACCGCCATCTTGTCCAATGTGCCAGAGTCAGCCTGTGAGCAGGTGCTCTTGCCTCGGCCCCTGAAAAATGTGTGGCTAATGGATGTTCTCAGCAGGATGTGGGAAAAGTGGGGCCTGTGGGACCTGGATCCCTGTGTGAGGTAGTTCCCAGCCCAGGCCCCTCAGGGGTCTGCAGACAGGGGGCTCCTCAGATTGCAGTGAAGGGGGGGAGGGTCACAGCGAGGCCCAACTGCAGTCCCAGCTGGCAAAGCACTTTCTCCATGGTTCCGCAGCTGTCCGTGCGCTCAGGTGCTGGCCGGGTGTTGCAGATAATCATCATAAAAATATTATTATAAACTAAAGCAGCACATTTTTATTCTCCTAACTGAGAGCAGGTTTTTTTTTTCAACTTGGCTTGGAAATTTCAGCACAAAGAGATGGGTCAGAGAAAGAAGTGGGCCAGGACTGTGTGCTGACTGCCAGATCCAGGTGAGGTTCTTTTTCCAGGCAGGAGCGAGAAGCTCCTTCCCTTGCGAATTACAGGCTCCATGAGGCTCTGATGTCTCTGTTTTTGAGGTGAGCGAAGGGTCTGTCATTACCAATACTGGGCAGAACTTGCTGCACATCCCCAAGCTTCCCTCTCCCTGGTGGGCAGGGGGGCTCACAGTGTGTGGCTGGGCTCTGAAGGGCTCCCATGGAGGACCATTCATAAGAGTGACAAATGTTTTGTACAGGGGACAGATTTATCTGCCTCTTTGGGGGACCTGGAAGCTGCTGGTCTCAAAAGACAGATCCCAGGTGACTGTCTCCTGAGTGTAGGGGCAGGGGTGAGGGAGGGAGGGGTGAGGGAGGGAGAGATGGGAGGCCAGGCTCAGGCCAGAGGTGATTGTTCAGTGTCTGGCTTCTGGGTTCAGGTCCCAGAGATCCCCAAAGGACCTATCCTGAGGTATCAGAGGGAGAGATTAGGAGATGGGAAGAGGCACAGAAGAGGAAAGAAGGTAGACTGGAGGATGAGGGGGGAAGGGAAGGAGGAAGGGAAGGAGGGAGGGAGGGAAAGACTGGAGGATGGGGCAGGAGGAGGGAACATAGCTGGACCCCAGTGGCAGAGGGTTCCAGAAGGAGGGGATGTCGTTTGCTGAGCACTTACTGCCTGTCAAAGTGGTTCTGAGTCCTCTGCTGAATTAATTTACTTGATTCTTCCAATTGGAATTCAAGGAGGCAGTGAGGTGACCTGCTCCAGGAAGCACTTAGATGCTGGGACTTGCAGTTCAGAAAGGTTAAATAAGATGCTTAAAATTACACAATAGGTCAGCGAATGCTGAACCCTGGCCAGTTAGATGTCAAGCCTATGTTCTTGGCTTCCTAGAGATTCCCCCAACCTCTGTAAGAGACCTCCCACTCTCCTCCCTTGAGCGAGGGGATGGAATCGTCCCAGCCAAACCGGAGAGCTGCACTCATGACCTTTCATTATAAGAAAATGGAGGCACAGAAGAAAGGAAGCAGCTCACTCAAGCCCCTGGGCAAAGTTCCTACCATGTTCACTAGACAGTTGCTGTCACTGTGCCAAGGCCTCCTTGCCCAGGAATTCAAGAGCCAAGGGGATAATCTGCTAGGAATCCGCTCCAGGGCACTGGTGGCTCCTTGCTCTGTTTCTCTAGTTTCTTTCTACAGGTCAGAGCTCAGGCTTGGCTACCTGCTAGAGCCCTGGGCCATGTGGCTCTTATACCAGCAGATCACTTGTACATCTCAGTCACCTTTCACCAGTGGAGTGCTGGGGAAAGGCAACCCCCATCAGGCATGCCCTGATCCAGAGTGGGGCATGAAGGCATAGCCTCATTCTCTGCTCCTCTGCACTGTCTCATCTGGGGGTGCTCTCTGGTTCACGAAGCCTGCACTGAGTTTGGACCTAAGTTTCCCCAGAGCACCCACTTCACAGGGTCCATGGAGTGCGAATGAACAGGGCTTCCCTGGTAGGCCTTGCTGCAGGGCACAAGTGTTCCTACTGTAGCCATTTATGAGGGATAGATGGCTGCCTATAGATCTAGACATGGAAGACCAGCCCTCTCGTGTGAGAATAACATAGGTTTCACGTCAGACTCCTGCTACCTGGACAAGAGCCTCTCCACAGTGTCATTGGTGAGCACGTGTTACCTGTCAACGTACAAATGTTCACGGGCCAGCCAGGACAAGACATGGGTGGCAATTGGGCAGGATGCAAGCAGAAGACCACTGCAACCCAGAAGAACTCTTCTGCATGATCGAAGGGCACAGTGTTGGCCCCTGAGGTTCACCATCATTCACTCAATCAAATACCTGGTCACCAGGACCCAGTTATGTTCCAGTATGAAAAGAGGAGTGGCTACATCACTTGGTTATAAACCAGCAGCCATGTGGCAGGATGTCTTCTGCAGCCAGTCTCAGAAAGCACCCATCCCCCAGGTCTGAGGAAAGCTGTTACCATGGGCAATTCATTGGTGGAGGGAACCCCTGAGCCGAAGGATGCTCTACCAGTGTTTCTGGACTTTCAAAGCCTTGCAAATGCTGGTGTGCTGGTCTGTCAACAAAAAGTGGAGGCACAGCATTTTCTAAATGTACCTGACCATGCCAAACTCTTCAGAGATGTCAGAAGAATGATGACTGGGTCCCCCTGTGTACACACAACTGTGAGTCTTCTGTGGAAGAAAAGACCTTTAAATCAGCACTTAACTGATGACACCGCGGCAGGTGAAAAAGCAGGAGATGCATTTTACCTACCAAACGAGGGTACCGGGACCCAGGTGTTTCAGTTTTCTGTAATAACAAATGCATGTGTCTAAAGCCAGTTGGAGTTAGGATCCTGACACTTGCACCTGACAGAATTAACGGTCTAACTGTAGTAGTTTAAAAGCACAGCTGTTCTTAGAAGGATTCTGTTACTTTACAAATCAGCCTTCACCCTCATTATTCATTTCAAAATAACCCATGCAGGGGTAGATGGTGTATGCATAACCTGTAGAGGCGAGGCTGACAGGTACCGCTGTCCAGGTTGAGCACTGAACATCTCCTGCAGGGGTTCCTTTTCATGGTACAGCCCCTTGGATTACACAGCATTACCCTTGAGAAATATGTAAGCCATCCCACGTCCCAGTACTCATAGCACGGATCCCCCTTTGTCACTGCCTAGCACTGGAATAGCAGGGATTTTCACTCCTCCTGGTTGGTTGAAATCCTTTCTGGATGCCCTTTACAGATCAACACAACCTCTTCCTTCTGGAGAAGCCTGCCAGATTGTGTCCTTGCCTACAGAATGGCTTTGGGAAAATCATGGAGCGGGGTTCATGGAACGAGACCAGATGGCTTAGGAACCAGAACTTAGCTCCCAGACCTTCTGGGAAAGAAAGGACAGTGTCCTCTGGTCTAGGTATCTGGTGTGTGGAAGATCTGTCTGTCCTCTGGGCCACCCACACCCACGATCAGAAGTCTGGGAAGAAGTAAGATGTTCTCTGCCTACAGAATGCCTTGCTCCCTGGAAATCTGGATCACACTCTTCCTTCCCACCGCCTTCTCCATGGGGAGAAATGGGAAGAAATGCCAGGAGACTTTGATGACCAGCTTAGGTTGTCTTTGCCCCCAGAGTTCAAAGTCCTTGGCTTCAAGTTGCCCAGCCTGCCTGATCCCCACTGGACAGGAGGGAGTGGCCCCACTCCACTCACTGCAGTGGGTACTCACCTTCCTCTTCAGAGGGACACTACTTGCTCACGTTATGTAGGAGCTCAGACCCAGAGGCTTCCAGACTTTATAGCAGTGGTTCCCAACCTGTGAGTTGTGACCCCTTTGGGGGATGGGTCGAACAACCATTTCACAGGGGTCACCTAAGACCATTGGAAAACATAGATATTTACATCATGATTCATAACAGTATCAAAATTTACAGTTATGAAGTGGTAATGAAAATAATGTTATGGTTGGGGTTCATGACAACATGAGGAACTGTATTGAAGGGTCACAGCATTAGGCAGGTTGAGAACCACTGCTCTAGAGCAGTTGAGGTCCCAGGTGCCTGGAGTCTCACCTTCATGGCTCCTTACTCTATCCTCCATCCCATCCCTCATTCCAAGTAGAGTGAGCTGTGCCTTTAATATATTCAGTGGGAACACATCGCAAAAGTCTAAAGAGGAACAAAAAAATGTCTTCCTGGGTTCCTTACAGCAGACTCCTCATAAGCTAGCACCTTCCCTATCCTACCCACCCAGCAATGCAATGCAGAGAGGGTTCTACAAAGACCATGGAGGTGTCTAAGCTATGGCTCCCTCCTTTACTGGCCTTGCTTAGATTATTCATCTGCATGCTGATTTGATTAACCACACGTCTGTGAGTACGGGCCAGCCCACAGTTTACTGGTGAGCACAGGAGTCCTGCCCACTCTGCTCTGGACTCCAGACAGAGTATTCAAGGACACACCTACAGTGGGCCTCTCCAAAGTAGTCAACCCTTGCTGTCTGCTGCAGCCCAGGAGCCCCTCGCAGACTGAGGTCCAGAATCTGGATCCTTCCTCCCAGGACAACTGGGTGAAAGAAGTGAGACCAGTCTCTTCCTGGTCACTGCAAAGCCTGACCCCCATCATCCACTCATGACCATGAAGGTGGCCAGGACAAGCCTGAATAGAAATAGCCTGGAGATCTCATTTTAGACCTAGGGAGGGCTTGACGGATTCTACTTGTACTCTGATCCCTCTTCCAATGGCCCAGTACCCCCATGCTCACCAAACTTCTCCCCTACAGGCCATTAACAGTTCCCTGGCCACATGACCTGCCTCCGGCCAAGGACTACCATGCCACTTACCCGCCATGAAATCCTGCCTTTTCTCTCTCAAGGACACTTTTGCTATAATCATGCCATCATGCCAGGCATAGTGATGCATGCAACGTGATGGCATAAATCAGAGCCACTGCATAGAGTTCGAATCCCAGCTTAGCTCCTTAGTTGCTGGATAAACTTAGGCAAGTTACTTAACTTCTCTGTTTTACTTTGCTCATGTGGTGATAGGCGCATGAAATAGTAACTACCTTAGGATGTCCCTGATGAATTGAACTAATTATGGAAGGGATCTAAATTAATATTTGTCCATAAAGACTTACAAAACCGTTTCCTTAACTTGGAAACAGAACTCTCATTCAGAGCAGAATGTCTGCAGACAGGTACATGTATGGGAGCTCTCTGTCATCTTTCTCCCTTGAGCCCATTCTATTCTGGCTTTCTCAAGATCACTCGAGGTTTCATGTTGCTCAAGATCATTTTCCATGTGTATTTCTATTTTCAGGGAACCACAGTGGTTCTTTGATCTGGGTGGTCAGGGTGGTCCTGACACTCAGCTGACACTTGGCCTGATGCACAGCTCACCCCTGCTCCTCATCCTTAGGCTCCTCACTGGACCTTGAGACCCAGAGACTCCACAGTGACTTTGTTGGTCCTTGGGAAGTGCTCCCATTAGACACTGAACAAGGTTTATACACACAGTTTTCTATGATCTTGTAGCTGTGCTAGGAGAGTGTGAAGGGATGGGGAAATGAACCTCAGTGATAGATTCTGTCCAGGCCTGTCTAGCCCACAGCCCACCTGATGCATGTGGCCAGGCTGACTATGAACATACCCCAGTATGAAATCCCAGACTTAAAACATTATGAAGCGGAGGTATTTTAGTTTATGGGATTTGTGTGTGTGTACACGCATGCACGCATGTACTATAGACTTGTCACCATGTCAGAAGGCCAGACATCCCAGCAGCCCAAGGTTGCCGAAGTATTAATCTAACAACACATAGGCAATTTTAAAGTGGCAAAAGGAATACTTTGCATTGTTTTTAAGACTTCGAAGAGTGGTTCATGGGTTACTCATTTAGGAGACCTCCATTTGCTCAGCCATGTGTCCAGGCTCAGGAGCAGGTAGTCTGGCCTAGTCCCTGTTTGATGATGCAGCCTCATGACCCCCAGGTCCCACAGCTGTGACTGATAGCTGTGCCACGGGGCCTGAGGTCTCATACCCAGTACATACAGACTTCTCATTTGAACTTGACTCTTGTAGCTTACAGCATCCAGAACAAACTCCATGAGATGAGTCAGTTCCTGCACCAACCTGAGTCCTGTCCTTGGTCCATGGTCCTCTGGTTGGCACAGAGAAAGAGCAATAAGCATGGTTGTCTTGGCTTCTGAGCAGCTCTCCCAGGGCCCAGCTGGCTTGGAATACTCCTTCCCTCCTGGTCTTCATCGTTCCCTGCCCTACAGTGGGAGCTGACCCTGGCCTTGGGCCCTGGGCTGTGGTTTGGATCTGAGTTGGTCCCAGCCCAAGCCCTGTTCTTCTGTCTTTCATTTTGGAATGAAAGAGCTCCTAGTCCCTTTGTAACAGCAGAGTCACCAGAGGCCAGTACCTTGCTTGGACAAATGTTTGATACCAGGGACTAATAAAAGTAAGGTGTGGATCCCTGCCTCACTGAGCCTTAACAGCATGACTTAGAGAAGGCTTGAGCTGATGGCCTGCTATGGTATCCACTATCCCAGGCTGTTGCTAGGGAAAAGGTGGCTGTCCTTCTTCCATGTCTCCAGAGCTCTGGTCCACGGCACATGGCACGTTCTCCATCAGTATCCTAGAAATGACTCCTTCCTGGGATCCCTGCCTGTATCATCCATGCTCAGAAGTGAATACTTCTGAGCCAAGTGATGGGCAACTGCCTTTGATTTTGCCCAGCTTCATTCAGCAGGCCCATGGCTCACATAATTGGCCCCTGGCTCTAGCCTTTCCTCTCAATGACATACCTATATTCTAGAAGCTTCAGAAAGACACAGCCATGGAAAGAAGACATAGACCCACCACCTGGCTTTTCCATTTTTATTTAAGACTCGGGGACCATGGCACCCACAGTCTAGGGACACAGGAAACCTGAGGACAATCCTTGCAATAGGTCCACTGCACTAGGGATGATTTCAGCAAGCCCAGGGCAGCCTTTCTTCCTTTTGCCCTGACAAGAGGTATCATCAGCTGACCAGAGGTATCACCTGATGAGAAGTATCACCTGACCAGAAGTATCAAGTGACCCAGTGAGGCACAGACAGCCAGGCTCTGCATTGTAGCCTCCAGGAGCTAGAGTCCAGGGTGAATGAACTCTCCTACTGGAGAAGCAGGGTCTGAGTGTCAGAGAAGAGGCTGTTAGGACCTCAGGGTCAAGCTGGGTGACAGCTGAGTGAGTCACCACATCAAATTGGACCTCTGATATCACCTAGATTTTTGTAACAGACAGCTCAAGCCTGTGTTGAGAAAAGACACTAAGGCAGGAGTTACATAGGGCCTGCGGTGGTCTGTTTTGTGTTACTATAATGAAATGCTTGAACAAAATCCTAGGAATATATGGAGAAGAGAGGTCTGTAGCCTCACAAGCCTGCTAGCAGAAAGGTAGAAACAGCATAGCTTTCCCTCCGCATGTGGGATTCTAGCTCTGTTTCAGGATGGAGAGTGAGAGCAGATCCAGGGAACCAGCTACAGATGATACACCAAGCCCCTCACTGCGTAACAACCAGTCCCCTTAAGACTTACCTCTGGGATTCCCACTCAACTCTAAGCAAACAATGTTAATCTTCTCATGAGCATAGAGCTCCATGACCTCAGCCATCTCTTGAGACTTACCTCTTGGAAAACCCAACATTGCACAGGAAGATCTATCTTCTAGTACTGATATCCTGGGAACACAATCAAAGCGTACAAACTCCAGCAGAGACCCCAGTGAACAGAGAGTGGCTTGGGCTAGCCCAACCCTCAAGGTAGGATTTCCAAGTTGACCCAAGGGCTACATTTGTAACAGTGGGCATCTAGGTCAGTGGGTTCTTGGGGAGTCCTACCACTCAGGAGGCACTGCCAGAGCAACTCAAGAGTCTCAACAGGGGGTTAGGCAGGGACCAGGATTCCAGAAGCCACTGTTGACTCCAGGCCAGAGGGCACCATCTACTTTTAGAGTAGGCAAGGAGAGAAAAACTCAGGCCAGAGGAAGGTGAGGGAGGCAAACTGGCAGCCTGCAAAGCCCAGCCCTGGGGACTCTGTGCCCATAATATAATATGAGGTCCCTGTTATTCTATTCAAGGGATAGGTTGTACTAGCCCTGAGCAGCCCTCTGGCAAGACAAGTGCTCTGGGACTTGGCTATTGAGTGATATGTGATGTATCATCTCTAGGAACCAAATAGTACTGTCTCACCATCACCTCAGGAGTAGACTCATTTACTTTGTCTTCTACCCTTTCTAATATATCAGTCATCTAAGCAATGGGGATGTCTAAGAGGTGCCAAGGAAAGGAGTAACTAGCTTGGATCATGGGTCAAGAACCTCAAAAGAGCAGAAACCCATCACCCAGTAATTTGCAATTGATCAAATGTACATAGACTTGCACTTCTCCTGGGGTGCAATGGTGGATAGGTGGGCGCTGGTAGAGTCTATGGCCACACTCCAGATTGTCACCACTTCAAACAGCATAGTGCCCTGAGCAAGGCTGACTGAATAACCAAAATGTCAAATGTCTTTGTTTGGGCTGTTGGTCCATCCATGCTGTGAGTCTCACAAACATGAAACACAGGGCAATTAAATGGTCAAGTCTGAGTGTTTCTGTTTCATAAAAATGAAAGCAGGCATTAAAGGTCACTTCATCTACCTCTAGGAGAAATATTTTAAAGGCATACTATGTTGAGTGGGAGGGATGGGGTGTTAAGGAGCTCCCCCTAAAAATTTCTTCCCTACTCTTCAAGAGTAGGCATTCCTCCCTCCCAACACGCACATGCCCCACACGTACACATGCGCGTGTCCATGCCCTGGCATTTTCTAATGAACCTGGAACCAGGGAGCCGCCACATCTCAGATTTTATCATGGATACAGATTTACAGTGAGCCTAGAGGATCTCCAGGGTGACAGTGTCTGCAGGGGCTTCTCAGATAAGACAGGAAGCAAGGATTGGAGAGGTCAGAGGTCAACGCTTCTGAGAGACAGCTGCTTTCTTAAGTCCTAAAGAACCAATGCCTTAGACACAGAAGGCAATCCCAAGTCCTATGCTCCAAGTTCAGACCAATTCCACGAAAGCCATTCACTCTCACTGAGGGATATACACTGGTACACAAGTACATATGCATATGAATGTTCTTCTACATGTGTGCAAATGTGCAAAGAAATGGGTCTTGAGGGATATATATATATATATATATATATATATATATATATATATCAACACTAAATAATAATAAACAAAATCTTGCCTATCAGGAACACAGGGCTGTGAAAACCTGTGCCTGTTACTACAAATATTGTTTCTGGTCACTTGGGGATACTGTACACTGTTTTGGTTCAGAGCATTGGACTGGTGGCATCACTAGAGTGTCAGGGGCATCGAGATTTTCTCTCACCTTCTCCAGTTCTGTGACCATGTGCAGATGTAAGCAAGAGGAGACATGGTCACCATGGTATGGGGGTACCTCAGTGGACCAAGGCATTGGGGACGCATTTAGGGTTATAGCACCTGCCTCAGGACTGAGAGGCACTGTTCTGTGGTGCCTTTGTGACCAGGCAGCCCCACTTTATAACCTTGTCTGCTCACACACCCAGATCTCAGTGTACCCCATCTGTGCAGCGACAAAAGTCATGCTGGCCACATGGAGTGACCCAGAGAAAGCAGCATGGTAGTGGCTAACCTGCAGAACTATGGGTAATGAGCAGAGAGGAAGTCAGGCCATCACACAGGCAACTGAGAAACCCCTAGAATTGAAATCCTAGTTTCTGGCTCAGACTACAGTTCCTGTCATCTTGCCAGTGATTTCAGAGGCATAGGGTCAGGGGTTCCTCTGTGACATGAGAATTTTTTCTTTTAATTTTACATTTTCATCTGAAAAATCTAAACATGTGAGATCCTGTGTTATCCCCAGATGTCACCTTAGAAAATAGAGCAATAGAGCTATGTGTCTGGGTTTACCCAACACTTTTTTTTTTTTTTTCAGAAGGAAGTCCAAATGAGTTCCCAGGCTGCTGTACAAACAGTGGCTTAGTGGTTGTTCAAACAGAGATAAGTGGGTGAGGACCGAGTCATCAAACACTCTTGGGGCTTTAAGCTGATAGGGCCACCCTGTTACCAGCAGATGCCTGAATACATGCCGCCCAGGAGTGACCACTTGGAAGACATGACTAGCTGTGAGACAGACGGGGTGGCAGCCAAGGAACTTCTTGATAAGCTTCACGTGCTTTTGTAGCTGCTTTTTCTTTTTAAAAAAACTTAATAGTCTCATCCATCCTAGGCCTAGGGCACACTGAGGAAGAAGAGGTGGGAAGACTTAAGAGAGGGGAAAGGCTGCCATCGGTGATGACGTGGCTGTGACCACTGTGAACAGACAGTCATCCATCATGGATAGAGGAAGTGCCCACAAGGCCCCTCTGCCTTCCTTTGTAGCTACTGCCTATTAGTGGTCACTGGGTAAAGGGGTATCATTTTCTTCAGTGTCACAACCATTGGGGGACTAGTTAGAAGCAAGGGGTTCACGGGGGTAAAGGAAGGGGAATTGGGGGTGAATACAATTACATTATCATATATATGCATGACACTAAATGACTATGTTTTGGGGTATTTTGGCCCATTAATGTTCTTGAGTCTGTGGTTAACAGCTTATCCATTGTAATACAGGAAAAATAAAATAATATTGATAATAAAACTAACGAAGGCACAGATGCGCCAGCGCCACGACAATCCCGCTGATAGCAAGAGGATCTTCGGTTGGGACAGCCTTCTGTTATTATACCCAACACTAGTTGTTTCACTTCTGCAAAACATCATCTGTCATATTAAATTAATGCCATTAATTTGAATTTTAATGGTTTTCATAGTTTTGTTTGCATTTAATTTGTAATTGTGTTTTGGTTTTATAGCTGCTCAAGAAGTAAGAGCACAAGGAATTCATACTTACTCCTGTGTCTGTGTCTATTTAAATGACAGTGTGATCAAAATAATGTTAGTTGACACTGGGGATCTGTGATAATTTTGTTCCTTTTAAATCCATATGTTTGGGGCAGCAAGATGGCTGAGCAGGTAAAAGCGATTGCCGCCCAGTCCTGATGATCTAAGTTTGATCTCTGTAACCCACATTAAAAAGAAGAAGAGGAAGAAAAGAAGGAGAAGAGGAAGAGGAAGAGGAAGGGGAAGGGGAAGGGGAAGAAGAAGAAGAAGAAGAAGAAGAAGAAGAAGAAGAAGAAGAAGAAGAAGAAGAAGAAGAAGAAGAAGAAGAAGAAGAAGAAGAAGAAGAAGAGGGGTGTGGTAGCATACATCTGTAACCTCAGTACTCCTACTATGAAATGGGAGGTAGAGACGGGAGAACCACCTAGAAACTTATGAGTCAGATAACCTGGAACAGAAGCACAGCAGGAACAACAAGGGAGAATCTGCCTCAATAAAGAGGGAGGAGAGGCGCCAAAAGTTGCTCTCTGGCCTCTTCACACACTTGTCATGGCACATGAGCACCCTGGTGTTGCAGCTACCAGCTCTCAAATGCGCACATGCATGTACAATAATAAATCAATAAACATTTCAAATGTATCTATTAGTGAACTTTAAGAATCACCAAGACTGGTCTGTAGCACACAGCTAAATGCACACATCACTTACTTTTAAAAGTTCTGGGTGGAACTGGCATTGTCCAGAGAATTGTGGGAAGGGGTGTAATGGCATAAGTCACACGAGAATTTAGATCTAAGCTTTTCTAAAGAAGAAACTAGTTAGTAGCCATCTCAGGTGGCTTCGGATCTTAAACTACCCATATCCTTTTCTGCTGCTCCTTGGTGTCACAGCCTAGGCAGCTATGAGTAGCTCTTGAACATCCAGACAGATGCTCAGAACCTGAATCTTATGTGTGACAGACAAGGCTGGGAAAGTCCTCTGCATCTGCCAGAGAGCTCCACACCTCCTCTGACCAAAGGCTTGTTGTGGCTGACCCAGACCAAGGGGCTTAGGGCCGTGTACCCCTGGTCTGTACTGTACCAGGCACTGTTATGGCTGCAGGTACTTCCTTTATCTCATTTGTCTCCAGATCAAAGCAGAGGCTAGGGAAGGCTGGCTGATTTATCTGGGGCCCATAACTGAATGATGGGATGCTGGGCTTGGGTCCAAAATACCTACAAGGCTCCAGTTCATCCTGCTGGTTCCTGTCCTTGTGCCTCCAGTTGTGAGAGGCGCTGACCCCAAACACACAGGACGTGGTCTTTTATGAAACAAGTTAGGGATGAATTCTCTCAAGTGAAATCTCCAAACTAGGAATAATGAGTGAGAGAATTCTCATATTTGAAGAGTAAGCATCCAGAATCCTTCCTTCCAGGAACACTGAGAGGTACTTAGACTGTCTGATCCGCCCCCTCCCCCACAGGCTATTTATTCATGAGAGAAAGAACGTCCATGGAGGTATGAGGACCTCTGTCAGGCTAGCACAGGGCCATGATGACTGTGTCCTTTATGCCTCCATGGCATAAATTGGGGTACCCATGGAGAGGGGAGACCAGCCCCTCACTGTCCAGCTGGAGGTCAACTGTATTGCAGGAGCCCAATCCATCACACAGTGGCAGAGAGAATCCCAGAAGGATTCATTTCACCTCCAGGACTAGGGCTGGGAGATGCTCTTTTGAGAATAGAGCTCAAGATGTGGGTGAGATGGAGTAAGGTAAGCAGTCAGTAGGTCCCTATTGTAGGAGAGAGAGAGGGTGAAGGCTTCCCCAGAGCCAAGAAGGAGGGACAGAAAATCAACTGGTAGAGCCGTGGGCTGTGTGAGACATGAGAAGACCATAAGAACACAGTACCCCTCGAATCATGGTGGCTTAGACACATCCCTTAACACTTTTGTAGAAAGCACTCCTTTTCCTCCACGGCATCCTCCATTGGCTGCCCTGGGAAGCCAGACGGGAAAGATGGATGTTCAATTGTCCCTGCAGCTGCTGTAATGAAACCCCACAGATGAGTAGCTTCAGACTATGCATATACACAGTCCCACCGCTCTGGAGGATACAGGTCCTAGCTAGATTGCTGATGAGGCTGCTGGTGCCTGCTGTTCTAGGGATGCTTTAGTTGGGAGAGACAGTACTCCATCACACCGTGTCTCCTCCCTAAGTGCCTTTATGTTTCTTTTCCCTCCTCGCTGTCATGTGTCCACATTTCCTCTCCATACAAGGAGTCAGTTAGCCTGACTCAGTGTCCCCTTTAGAGTCAACATTTTACCTGGCTCAACTCTGTAAAAGCTCAACTTCTAGACAAGGACACATCTAAAAACCTGGGGGTGTCAACATACCTGGCAGTGTCAACATATTACTTAGGGGAGACATAATTAAGTTTATAACTAGATAATAAGAAAGAGAAACAGACATACAGTGTTACCTGTCTCCATGTGGTCAGGAAAGAAGCTCTGAACTGAATGTGGACAGAGCTTGTGCTTGGTCCACACTGATGGTCCCCATACTGAGAAGGGAAGTCTTTCTACTCCTAAAAAATGACCAAGAGGCTCCAGAATGTACCTCAATGTCCTTGAGGGGTAGCTTCCTAGCTAGGCATATGTGAAAGCATCCAAGGGAAGCAGAGAAAGCTGTATCTTAATCTCACGTCCAATATGCCATTATATATCCAAGACGTATCTGGGGGCCAGGCCTGGGACGATCAGGGTGACATTGAGTAAATAAAACCAAGCGGAGGAAATGAACTCAGGAAGTAATGACTTAGTACAGGCCCTGTGAGAAGAGAAGGGGTCTGGTAGACTCTCCCCCAGGATGGGAGATTCTGTCCAACAGCAAGTGGGGCAGAGCCTGTATGAAAAGGCACTCAGGGGTCTGACCCAGACCAGTGCTGGGGTCATCCTGGATTTGACCCCCACAGGAAAGTCTGCATCCCCCAGAAGGACTTTTCTATCACCCCCCCCCCACACACACACACACACATACTGGGCAGCGGATATAGATTTTCTGTGTGTCTGTAGAAGGCTAAAACTGTCTTCAACCAGAACCACAGTGATCAGATGCTGTCTCAGACAAGGATGGGAGCATTTCCTTAGTTGGAAGAACTTGGGCAGACCGTGCCAGAAGTGGCTTATAAATAGACCGCTACCTCCTCCCTCCTTCTCTTCGCCCAGGCTCCTGGCCCCGAGTCTCTCTCTCCCATTTGGCACAGTCCCAGGTGGGTTTTAATTAACAGTCTTGCCTCCTCTGCTGTGCACATCCAGGTTTTCCCAGGCCTGGAACATACACACTCTTCTCTTCTCCCCTGGCTTTGGGGCTGATCGGAAGCTTTTTGGAATCTTTAGACAATCTGTTTAGAAACAGAATGGCACCTCTCTCCTGTCAGGAAGGAATGTGTGGAAGAATGTTGCCTACCGTCTGTGAAGGGGAGGCCTTCAGCCTTAGGTTTGGCAAAGAGGCCTTTTCTCTGTCGGGCATCAGCCTTCTTTAGAACACAGTAGGTTCCCCAAAGTAACGGAGAGGTCTGTAAACAGTGCCCCGTGCTCGCCATCCACATCTCTATGCCCTAAAAACAGGTCTAGTCTCTGTCTAGCCACCTAATATGTCACTCTCCCCTCTTAGTTTTGTGAAGCAGCCTCAGCCAAATTGGACATATGCCATTGTCACCCATTACCAGTAAGTGTCCCCTGTATCTGTCAGTTCTCTGCTGTGATAACAGTCCCTGAGACAAGACAGCATATAAAGAAAAAAGGTATCTCTTAGCTCATGCTTTAGAGGTCTTACTTCGGACCTGTAGAAGTCTATTGTGACGGGAATGTGTAAAGGAACAAAACCACTTGAATTGTGGGTAGGAGACAAAGGAAGAGAGGGGCTGTCTTACTCTCCCCAACTCCAAGAACAACTCCTAAGGACATAAAGGTCCCCGACTAGGGGGACTCTCATAAAGGTGCCACTACCTCCCGGTTAGTGCTATGCTGAGGACTAAACCTTCAATACATTGGCCTTGGAGGAACATTACAGATCAAAACTATAGCACCCACCTGCACTGCTGAACCATTCCCCACCTCTTGTGCCTCATTCCCCTTATAGTCTGGACGCAGACATCTTTGCCAGAAGCATCTCTTGTGCCCTGTGCCCTAGCTCTGTACCTTCATCTGCTCATTCTTCTCAGGGTACCTTTTCCAACCAGAATAAGAGCCTCATTTTCTAAGGGGAAGCTGCTAATGAACTAATGATGTTTGTTGTGCTGCCAAGGGAAGGGACAGCTTGGAGTAGATTAAGTTTGAGGGCCTTGGATGCCACAACCCCCAGGACAGCAGCGAGACATAGCAGTATACTTAATGCTCTCAAGATGCTTGCTTGGCCTCATCTGACTCAGTGGTTCCCAGGCTTTCTGACCGTAAACCTGCTTATCCCCATAACACCTATTAAGGGCCCCCACCCATGGTGTGTGGAGCCTTGTGGACCTACTTTCAGAAGAACCACATGGTGTTTAGGGTTCATCAGTTCATCCTGGTGGGTCCGTGGGTGGCCATGGCAGTGGGGAACCAGGCTTTATGTCTGAATAGCCATTTCCCAAAACTTAAGTTCTCTGTGTCTAAGAAGTAAGTAATTTGGGGAAAACAGGGTAATTCTCACCTATCAGTGTGGTGGACAGACTTGGGAGGTGTCAGATGGTATGCTGAGGTCAAAGGAAGTCATGTGCTTTCTGCCTTTCAGGCCCCCTCTGGCTCACCCGTCTGCCTGCCCAAGGTACTCTTGTGATCTGATCTCAGGAGGTGCTTCACTGCTCTGTGCCTCAGTTTCCTCATTTTCAAAAGACCCATTACCATGCAAAGGGCAGCGTGAAGTCTACCTATACTGCACTGAGGGTGGGGGAGGCAAACACCAAACCTGGCACAAGGGGAAATCAAGATAAGGGTTTCTGAAGGCTGCAGGTAGCTGACTTCCTTTTGATGCTTTCAGTGTAGTATCGAGTCTTGGATATTTTTATTGGAGTCTGATTTAAATTATGAACATATTTGACAGCATTGGGGTTTGTCTGGGGACTCTGAGACAAGGTACCAGGTCTCTTTAGGGAGTGCTCTCTGTGTACCCAAGATGCTGGAGTGACAAAGGAGCTGCAGTAAGAGGATACTCTACTACTCTGTGAAGACATAGCCCCAAACAGACCTAGATGGCTCCCAGGGTCTGCCTTCGTCCATACAGCACTCTCTGACACACTGGGGCATCGGCATCTCACTGTACTGGGTCCTTGGTCCTGGGAGTCTGCAAGACCACAATGGGGGAATGGAGCTACAAGATGCAATAAAAATTGGTATTTCTTTCTGGTAGTAGAATTCCAGATAGCCACACCTACTGAGAATCAGAAAGGATAGATGGTCTCTGACCAATACAGGATGTGGAAGACACATGGAGCAAGACCCAGCATCCCAGATACCATGCCCTCCCATGCCTGGGGACAAAGAATCTGCGTTATTACCTGAAGATAAGTGGACTTACCTATTAGTTTCAGAGAGATGACCCACAGCATCCTCTCACAAAGGTAGCTGGGATGGTTAGGTTCAATTGTCAATATGTCACAATCTAGACTCATCTTAGAAAAGAGTCATAGTAAGGGATTGTCTAGGCCAAGTTGGTTTGTGAGCATGTCTGTAGGGCATTATATTGAGTAAATTATGTGAGGAGACCTGGCCTACTTTGAGAAGCACAATTGCCTGGTTTTGCATCCGACACTATATACAAGTTGAGAGAACGAACTGAGGAGCAAGCATGTGAGTACTTATTTCTTTCTGCTCTTGACTGGAAGTGATGTGACTAGCTGTTTTAAGGGCCTATCACCTTGGCTTCCATGATGGATCACAATCTGGAATTGTGAGCTGACATAATCTCTTTCTTTCCCAAGGTTGTTTTCTGTCAGGAATATGACAGAATAAAGTCCACCACTAGTTCAGTTTTCATATGTCTAGTGATCACCATTATTTTCCCACAAGACTAGTTACAGTATCATAGGGTAGGGGTGGGGGGCAATGCAGAATGGAGAATTGGAGAGTGACAGGGAACATTCAGGTACAGGCTTGTCACATTCTGTCATCACATTGGAGGGGCCAGATCAGAAGAGTCCTCAGATGAAAGCAACATCCTCCAGGTCTGCCACAGGCCCAGGCTGAAGTCCAGCCTGGCCCTCTCTGTTCACTGCTCTCCCTTGAGTCTTGACTAGGTGCACACACAGTGGAGGAGGAGCTAGGAAATCCTAATTCCCAACGTCTAATGATGGTATCACTTGCTTCCTTGGATTGAGTCCCAAAAGGGGTGGCTCTGGAAAGCGGGACATGGCAAGGCAGACAGATAATCCCTTCCATACCCCCCAGAGAACAGCACTAAGCTAATGTATTCACTGCTGCTTCTTCTGTTGCCTCCAAAAGAGAGGCAGCCAGACTTTGTGGCAGCCTGAAGGCCAAACACAGTCTAGTCATCTGAGGAGCTTAGGGCAGAGACGGTGTTAACTCATCTGCTGGCTAGGTCATGGGAGGGGACTCATTCACGCCACCTGAGGCTGGCCCTGGACCAGGCTTGAAAGGGCCACAGGGAGAAGAAATAGGTGTTCTGTCCCTTGAGCCTACAGCCTGCCCATACATCAGACAAGAGCCCTAGTTCTGTAAATGACTGCACTCAGCCACTTTCCTTCTAGAACCTTCTCTTTGTCTTCCCATCCTGTCTTGTACAAGTGTTAGCTTCACGGCTGTCTCAATTTCCCTGCAGCCATGGCCTCACTCAGGGTTGGGTGTGTCCTGCTAGCAGGTCACAGGCCTGTCCAACCTTCCTCCTTTATTTCTTCTCAAGATCTTGTACATTGTTTCTGCCAAGTAGCTAGAAGCCTATTATCCAGGGAGGTTTTCCTTAGCCCTGTGCCTCAGTCCTGATCCCCAGAAAGTACTATGGAGCTGACATGAGTATGTTATGCTAAGCTCTTGCTTCTGGATCTTACCCGCTGACAGTTCAGTCTGTCAGTCTTGATTTGAACCAAATCAAGTTCAGCATCACACTTTCTGAAATCCTACAAAGCACAGCCAAGGGATGGCTGCTCTGAAGATGGCTCAGCTCTGAGCTCTATAGCCCACTGCATGCTGGCTCACTCTCCTTGCACACCTTATCCACAGCTAAGACCTCTCTCTGGCTCTCTCTCTGCCTGGTACCCATGCATGTACTGGCAGATCCAGTTGAACTGCACACATGAGCCACTGGGACACAGGCATCTCGGAGAAGAAAGTCCCACCAAGGTATACTTCTGTTTTCTTCAGTTCTTCCTCTTCTAGAAACGGGCTCTACTGTTTTGTTTTTATCTAAATCTTCACTTCTCATCTGATCTCACAGACTTAGTTTCTCATCCATCATCTTACTTGAAATCTTGGCCCCCAACTTAGGACATTTTGATTTACAGCTTCTCAGCTTCACTCTGGGGCAGAAGCTATGTCCATTCAGTAGAAGCCACACTTCTGGTTTTAATTTCCTTCCTCTCCCAGACTGGGTAGTGAGTGGTATGATGACTCTTGCCATCCTGGGCGCTGCATCAAGCCGCAGCCCTGAGTCTCAGCAGCCATGATCAGCGAGCGCTGTGCTGGGATGGTCGGTACACTAGGCATGATGACTGCATTTTCATTGCTTCGGTATACCATGAGCTTCTGGGTAAGTCAGGAATCATCTGTGCAAGTGAACTAACACATCAGCACACATACCTCACAGCTGCCGGCTGAGGGAAGGATGCCCAGACCTCAGGCAGCTGCCCCTGCTCTGGTCTTTGGTTCTGGCTCTGGTTACTCAGGTGTTTACAGTCTGAAGTTCTACTAGATTGGCTACATCCTATTGTGACCTGGGCTTAAGAACAGTGAGGGTGACACACACCTCTCTTAAACGAGCAACTCCGTCAGCAGTGAGGCACTCTAAGGAATTCCTTTTTCTGCCATAGTGTTTTAGACAGGGGGGGCATAGAAGAGCCAGATTCTACAATGGAGTCTGCCACAGCAGTCAGCCCCCCCCCCCAGGCCTCTGGCTGTGGAGTAGAGTTGACTGACAGCCACTAGCTGTGCCCCCTGATATTTGAGGCAGATATCCACAACTTGAACTTTAGGGTGGGGCCATCATGCTTAAGGTGAGGTTTTGATAATGAACAATGTCACTTCAGAGACCCCCTCCATCAACATGGTCCAGAATTTCTCAGACCCATGCCATAGTTTCAAAGTTCCTTCGTCACCTTTCCCTCCCTTCTCCCAACTTCAGCTCTGCGTGTTGGCTGAAAGTCCTCTCTGCCCTTTACTCTTGGCAAACATGTTCTCTGGTGAAGCTACACTGAATCCTGTCCTAGAGCCTCTTTTTGGGATAGCCTGCAACATTCAGCCTCAATTTAGGAAGGATAAAATTTGTAAGCAACATTCACCCTCCTCTGCTTTTCTGCAAGATGAGATACCCCAATTCATCCATTCCCAACCATAGGTCATCAGATATTTGTCCTCACTTGTGGCCATCCGTGAACTACACTCCTACAATTGCACGTACCTGCCATGTGTCCAATGCTGGACATAAAGGTTCCTGGTATAAAGGTTCCACTGGTAGCCCTGAAGCCTTCACGACCACAGCAGAGGTGGCCAGTAGTATCAACTTTACCTCTCCTGTGATGTCACTTCATGATAGCTGAGTCAGGTATGCCACATCTATTTAATATTTCCTAATGCCTAGGGGACAGTGCAGAAAGTAGGGTGCCTGTCAAACATGGCTGATCATATCACATGGCATCAGTCATCCTAGAGAGCACCCAAGTGAAAACTTATGCTATGTCAACCCAGTTTCAGCCCCTTCTCACATTGGAAATGAAGCGAACAGATGTACCCTCAGACAGCTGAGCCCGGCTTTAGAGAGGAGACTGGGTAGAGGCTGCTGACATTAAATTAGATCCTGCTTCCTTTGTCTCCTGTGGATGAGTTAGCTTATTCAGCCCTTCATCATCCTATGTGGGACAGTGCAATCCAGGAGCATCTGGGGATATAGTAACCTTCCCAAACCCAACAGACTTTGACCCCACTCCCTTTCCTGGGGTATGAACTGGGTCAGAGGATCAAAGAGTCCCATGGTGGCCTCTGTGGTTTCTCCATATGGAGTCTAGTATCTCACTAAAAGATGATTTATATCTGAAGAGCCTGGGCAGAAATGGCTCAGTCAGTAAAGTGCTTGTGTTACAAGCATGCAGACCTGAGTTCAGATCCCTAGTTCCCAGGTAAAAAGTCAAGGATAATGGCAAGCATCTGGGGATGCAGAGAGAAGAAGCTCCCTGGAGCTCATTGACTAACCAACATAGATGAATTAATGAGCTCCAGATGCAGTAAGAGGCCATATCTCAAAAGAGGGGGCAGAATAATTGCAGAAGACACCAGACATGGACCTCCTACTCCACTAATACACATATGTACATGGCCACTCTCGTGTACACATGCCTACACATGAATATCTTAATACACATACAACACACACACAAACCTTCAGTAGTTCCCAGGAGCCTTAGAGAGACAGCTTGGGCTGTTATGTCTAACATGTCATGGCTCCAAAAGGCTAGCTAGAGCCAGCTCTGCTGCTTCCCATTTACCCACCCTTACACGTGCATAGTGCACAGGCTCACACCCAGTGTATATCCATTTGCTCTGGCTGCTCTCCAATGCTGGAAAAGCCATAGACTTGGCCTTCACCTTTATGACTTAGCTGTTTCCTTCATCCATCTAAAGTACTTTGCCTGCCACCTTGCTATCTGACAAAGCTGACCTTGTTTCTAAGGACAGGGTGGCCTTCGTTATGAGCCCTGGCTCAGCTTCCATGAAGTGAAGTCATTGGAGAGGTAAAATTGATACTACTGGCCACCTCTGCTGTGGTTGTGAGGGCTCCAAAGAAGGCCTCTGTCATTCTGTCCTGCATTTGAATTGCTGTGTCTGTCTCACGGGAAGTGGTCCAGGGAGAAAGGATGGACCACAGTGCTGACAGCACTTGTCTCTGGGTAGGGGATTTACTGGGATCAATTCTACCTTTTTTTCCCACTTGGCTGTATTTTCTATATATATTTTAGATAATAAGTCTCAACTCTTTTCAGAATGAGGGGAAAAAATAAGATTATTTCAGAGAGGGCATGAGCCTGGCTTATAGCAGACTGCCTACTTCAGGACATCTGTGACTTGTATTCTTGTCTTTGTCACCCTAGCCCTGAGACTGGAACACAGGGACAGGTATTCATTGAGACATTGACCCATCTGGTCCAACACCCCAGCTGAGAGCTAATTCCAGTCCTCCAGCTTCCAGCTCTGCTACTTTATTATGCATGGGAAGTGAAGAGAGGGGAGAGAGAGAGAGAGAGAGAGAGAGAGAGAGAGAGAGAGAGAGAGAGAGAGATATGCTAGAATGTATCCCTAGCTCCTTTCTTCCTGTGTCACCTGCTCCTCAGGTAGGGGCACCAGACCCCAGACCAGTTCCATGGCTCTGCTCCTCCTGCCCCAGAATAAGTGTCTGTTGCAGCTCTGGAATGACCACAAGGATGCCTCCACCCCCACTCCGACTCTGAAGTCATTCACCAGGGCATGATTACTGAGCTGTAATAAGGTTTGTGCATCCACATTGGAGAGCCTGGAGAAGGCCGAGTCGTCACACCAGGGCAAGCACGAGAGAATGCAGCTCAGACACAACCTTATTTCTGTGTCACCCCATCTCCTTCTCTTCCTCCCTCCCTCCTCCCCTTCTCTTTTTTTCAAGTTAATGGAAACAAGTCTTTATTAAGCAACTTTTAATATCAGAAAAATAAAACTCTTACAATTCTCTTTACAGAAAATATATAATATCAGTGCTTTGGCCATCTTAAGTTAGAGGCTCTTTATCATAAAATATATGATTTTAAACTTTACTCAAATTGAATTTATAATTCCTATGACTTCCTTACATATACATAACAAGAGTGTAGTAAAATTAGCAAATACTAAACTATATTGATAATTTATCATTCTTAGTTTGTAGTTTTTCTCCTCTTTTTCTTCTTCCTGTTCATTCCTTTTCTTCTTCCACTATTCTTCTCCTGTCCTTCCTCCCTCCCCCTCCTCCCTCCCCACATCCTCTTCCTCTTCTTCCTCTTCCCCTCCTCCTCCTACTCCTCCTCTCCTCTCTCTCCTTTCCTCCTTCTCTTTTGTCTTCATCTTTAAATTACCCTCTAGAATTCTTATCTGAAATCCAAACTAATTTCACCAAAGTTACCTGCTCACTGTGCTTGAGAGAAGCACTGGACTTCCCAGAGAGCAGAGCCAGCTCTGCAGCCTCATTGAACCATCAGTGGCTGGAGGCTGTCTCCCTGGGTCTCTAAACTCTTCCTGGCAAAGCCCTAGGAAGACATTAAGAATCCCTGACATTCCAGAGATAGGGATCTGTGCACATCCTCTACTGTTCAAAACTGGGGAATCTACCCCTGCACTATCAGGACACCCTAACGCAGACCCTATAACACGAACATGGTGGGTATGGGGCTGAGAGGAGTGGAGCAGGTAGACCAGGCTTTCTTTGCCCCTGTGGGTTCCACCAGCTCACGACTCCACCTAATGGCCTCTAGAATAAGAACACTGAGTATCCACAAGTGCAGATCTGGCCATCAAATGCTGGTATCCAAAGGGAAGAGCCCACTCCCGGCACAAGCAGTCCTTTGTGTCCCATCTGACAGGCCTAGCTTGTCCAAAGCAGTTGTGACATCAGCTGACTCACAGGACTATAGAGTGAACAGGGGGTTGGAGAGTGTTCCCTTTAATAGCAGGGAGCTGAGGGAGGGGAGGGAAAGGAGGGGGGAGAGGGAGGGAAAGAGGGAGGGAGGGGAAGGATTTCAGGGAAGGATATGGAGTAAACATAGTTTATTTAGAACTGAGTTCAAATTCCTGTGTTGAAGTTCTAGACTCTAGGACCCCAGAATGAGGCTGTGCTTAGAAACAAGGTCTCTAAAGAGATGACTAGGTTCAAATGAGCCATTAGGATAGCTCTAAATTCAGGATGACTTGTTTTCATGAGGGAATGCATAGATACACACACACACACACACACACACACACACACACACACACACACACACACGGGTGGGGGGGGAGGACTGCTATGATAAGGAAGGACAAAAGTCTCAGAAGAAACCAACCCTACCAACACCCTATCAGGCTCCTCAAGGGTGGTGAACCAATGCAACAAGTTTGCATTGTGTAACAGCCCCCACCCACACAACTTGTTTGGTGGCACTGTTACCAGCCTCCAAGCTGACAAAACCCTGAGGTTCCCTGTCACAGGCTCAGGATACCTCATGCTTTTATCCTGACTTCAGTGACACGTTCCTAAAGCACAGGCCTTCCTCTACAGACATGGAGCTGCGACCACACAGTAATCTTATTTTTCAAATGCGTTAGGGCAGAGATGAATAACATGCTCTACTAAAAGACCTGATCCAAAAAATAATTTTCTTTTCATTTTAAGAGAAATGAACCATTTTTTGTGGGTACCAAGAGTATTGGGTCATAGACATATGTCCACTCTGCCTAAGGGAGTCCCTAGAAGCAGCTACTGCTGGATCCATGTCAATCAACGCCCCTAGGTATCACAAGACCCGGATTAGGTAACCCCGGGAGTTAAAAGTACAGTTCTCAGGTGAAGTTGCCCAGCCCAATGTGGGTGGCCAGCATTGGCCTTTGACCACAGCTGAGCAAATAAAACACAGGCTACCTCCGAGGTTGTACTTTGCTCTTGCCTGCCTCCTGCTTCCTTACCAGGGCCCCAGAGTTTGAGAAGCATGCTGTGTGTGGCTGCCTGACTGCCTTGCAGACATGTTGGACAGGCCACTTTTTCCTGGGTCACACCAGGAAAAGCCAACTGGGAGAATAAATAGCTGACTTTGTGGGCTGTATCTCCCCATGCCTGGGCTGACCCCCTCCACTGGCCCACAACTCTCCAGGGATTTCTAGGACATTCAGAGAGAAGACCTCATCTGTGGTGAAATACAGGACTGCCAGTCAGTAGCTTAACTGGTTTTCCTGGATAGAGAGAATAAACAAGAGCTAGCCTGGTCTGATTGGGACAGGGACCTTGGCCTTCCTCATCCGTACACAAGCCTGGCTCAAGTACATTCCAAACGCCAAAGAACCCCAAAGGATGCCATTTGGGAAATCATGTGTTGATGGTCTCTCAGCTCCAGTTTGGGAGGGATGGCTATGGTCCTGCAGTAAATGGCTGGTCATGTAGTAGAAAACCCAGCATGGTCAGGGATCCTCCAGCTGGGGCTAAGAAAGAACTAGGCAGATGGGATGCTCCCCAGAGGGCTCCTCAGTGGACAGCAGCAATGAAAGCAGGCCCTGTTCCAGGAGCCATGGAAAGGCAGTGGTGGTCATCACAGGAACAAGGTACAGTTATCACAGACAGAATCATCAAACGTCTCAGTCACAGCACGGCCAGCACTGCCACAGCTGTCATACACACAGTGTTCGAGGATGCAGCTCTAATGCACGCCATTACAGGCATATACACCGGTATAGTCATGGACAGACCGTGTCATGCACACTACATGTTACATAAAACATGCTACACTCTGTGTCCAGCCTGTGAGGCATCTCTGCTGAATCCATTAGCAGGCCAGAAAGCAAGGCCCTCCCCTCCATGGGAGCTTTGAGGCAAGCTAATCCCCACATACCTAGGATGTTAAATCATTGCTTCTGCTGTGGGCTGCCCAGGTACATCTGGCTCCATTTAGTCTCCCCCACTGAGCAGAAACACATGTGGGCTCTGTGCTTTGAGGTGGGAGTCTGTGTGCACAGGCTTTCTGCGGGCCGGTGGGGGCTGAGAGCTGTTGAGGCGGGATGTAAAGCAGCTTTTCAGAAGTGTGTTTTTTGGCACACATGTGTTCTGTGAGATATAATTGGGTTCTATGGAAAAAAAAAAAAAAAAAGGTTTCCTCAGAGAAGGGAATTTGGCAAACTGCACTGATCTGGGGCGAGCCAAGAATCATGGGCTTCCTCAGAGACTCTGAATAAAAAGAATTGTTTCCTAAATGTACTTTGTTGGATTACCCGGAAGGAGAGTGGTGAGTGCAGGTCAACAGGAAATCCAGATTTCCAGAGCTTGAAATTTCTGGAGAGGTATCAGCTCACACAATAGGAAGTCCAGAGATGGCTATTTCCGGGACTCAGTATTCAAGCGTATCACTGAAGCCAGCTACCTTACATTTTCCCCTCTGTAGTCTAAATTGTTACCTTGCCTGGGCCAAAATGGCGGCTGCAGCTCTGGGTCCCGTCACAGACTCTGTAGCCACCAGCACCAGAACTTCTGTAGCCTGAAGGAAACATTTCTCAGTAATCCAAAGCAGTTAGCGGAATGGGGCGCATGGGGCTCGAACTCGGGACTGAATCTACACTAACTACTTGCACAAGGGACTTCATGCTATCTATCTTCGATCTTACTAGAGACCTTTGAGGATGCACCAATGTTGAGAGATTCTTCTCTGGCTGCTCTAATTGCTGTTTAGCTTTCTGTCCACTTGGCACAAGCTAGGGTCAGTTGGGAAGAGGTAACCTTAGTTGAGAAAATGTCTCCATCAGATTGACCTGTAGGAAACACTGTGGAGCATTTCCTTGATTACTGGCTGATATGGGAGGACCCAGCCCACTGTGGGCAGTGCAACCCCCGGGCAGATGGTCCTGGCTTGTACGAGAAAGCAGACTGAACAAGAGTGGAAGGAAAGAAATTACTCCTCAAGTCATCTTCTGGCCTCAGCACACCAGCCATGGCATGAACTTGCACGTGCACACACACACACACACACACACACACACACACACACACACACACGTTTGAATACACACACCAGCAGCAGCAACAGCAGCAACAACTAACCAAAAAAAATCACCAAAAAGCATACACAGATGTGCCACTTGGTTGTCTATAATTTAAAGGGAATGTAATTTAAATTCTTATTGTTTTCTTACAGTCTGCGCACACTGCTTTCTCAGCTGGCTAACAGGTTGCTGAGGCCCAAATGTTCTCTAAGTTATTTGGGTCTAACTCTGAGAAGTGTCGGGGCACCGCAAAGGAAAATAATGTTGGTCATGATGGTATATACCCAGCATTCTAACATTTAGAAGTAGAAGCTGGAGAATTAGGAGTTTAAAGCTAGCCTTGGCTACATAGTGAGAACTTCTGAGGGTATAGCTCAGTAAAAGAGGGATGCCAGGCATGTACAAGGCTCTTGACTCAAGTTCAAGCTCTGCAAATAAGGATGATGGTGATGATGATGATGGTGGTGTTGGTCTTGATGATGATGAAAGAGAGAAACACAGAGTCCCAGGAACAAAGTTGGGAACTTCCACTGTAGAGAGAGCATGATTTACAAGAGCTTGGATTGACAGAGAGCTGAAGCTGGGACTGGCACCTGACTCGCTTGAAGCCCATGAAAGGTGTACATCAGAAAAGGCTTTTTATTAAGACAGGAGCAATGGGAGGGGAGGCCCTTGGTCCTGTGAAGGCTCCATGCCCCAGCACAGGGGAACGCACAGCGGTGCAGGAGGAGTGGGGGTGGGTGGGTGAGCACCCTCTTAGAAGCAGGGGAGGTGGGATAGGAGATTTGGGGAGGGGAAACCAGGAAGGGGGATAACATTTGAAATGTAAATAAATAAAATAACCAATACAAAATGTTTAAAAAGTCCTAAAGGAAACAAAACAAAACAAAACAAAAAGAGAAAGAAAGGAACAAAAGGCATCGGGAAGACAACCAGTGTGTTGCTTTCTCTGCCAGGACCTGATGTTCATCAAGACAAACTTTCAGAGTTGCTTATTCAAGTAAGAATGTTCCCTCCCTCCCTCCCTCCCTCCCTCCCTCCCTCCCCCTCCCTCCCTCCCTTCCTTAGTTTGGCTCTGGAACATTGCTTTTTATTATTAGCATAATTAACTGCATCAAGTGCTGTATTTCTTGCCACCTCTATACCCCATTCTCACCCTGTCCACCCACCCCCCAAACATCCCTAGTACCCCCACTTCATTCTATGCCCGTCAGTTTCCCCCAGGTTCCACACATGAGAGACAACGTGACACAGGGATTGAAGTCTGCTTTCTTTTTCTGCACAGGATAAGCCACAGCTCCATGCTGTTTCCTGCAAAAGGCCACATTTGCTTTCTCAGTCATCCATTCCTAGGAACCTAAGGCTGACCGCCCAAGTGGGGTATGTCACTAGAGCCCCAGTCAACATGGCTATGCAGGTGTCTCCTCAGTATAGCGACTTGAGAGTCCTCTGGATGTTTTCTCGGGAGCCACATTGCAGCTTATGATCACATGACAGTTCTAATGGACATAGGAAGGCCCCTGACTGTGATCAGAGAGTGGGGAGGGGGGCCTAAGCTACATCCTCTTATCTCCTCAGCTTCCTTGGTAGCATCAAAGGAGCTGAGAACAGATAATGGTCCTAACTGAACTCTCCCAGTCTGAGCAGCCTCTCTACGAATCCACTTGGTTTTGGTCCTTAGTTTTCATCTACTTTACATATACACACACCAGCCAATCAGAACCTACCCAAGCTTATAAAAGAACAAAACCCTGAAAGAGCATCTCCATGGGCAACCCACTGAGCAACCCTCTATCAGCCATTAAGGACTTTCCCTTTAGTTTAATAATCTCTGCTTTGCTCACTCTTTGAGGTCCCTGTTCACGCTTCTTCATGGGCCAGACACACACACCCTGCAGAGAAGAAAAGCTGTAGAAATTCAACATCTCCAAGCAGTTTGACTTTGGGGGTCTTTTTTCTTTTTCTTTTTCAAGGAACCTCCCTACCAATGCTGAAGTACAAAATGGCTACTAAGTATACAAAAATTATATACTCAAAAAAGTACTCAACATCCTTAGCCATGAGGGAAACGTAAGTCAGAACTGCATGGAGATTCCCTCTCACATCTGTCAGATTGGTCATCACTAAGAGAAAGCAATGAAGACAAATGCTAGCAGGATACGCTGAAAAGGGAGCCTTAACACAAAGCTGGTGGGAATGGGTTTAATTAGCCCATTTGTCAATTCTTGCTGTTATTTACTGCACCATTGCTGTCCTATTCAGGGAGTGGTTACCTGTGCATAGATATTGAAGTGTTTCCTTTATGGTTTTTTTAAAAATTCAAGTCTTACATCAAGATCTTTGATCTGTTTTCTTCTCTCCTCCTCCTCCTCCTCCTCCTCCTCCTCCTCCTCCTCCTCCTCCTCCTCCTCCTCCTCCTCTTCCACTCTTCCTCTTCCTCATCCTCTTCTTTATTCTTTTCTTCTTCTTATAGCACTGGGGATTGAACCAGAACCTTGCATGGGCTACAGAAGCTTTCTACCATTGTTCTACAGCTCAGCCCTTTTGATCCATTTGAAGTACTGTGTGTGTGTGTGTGTGTGTGTGTGTGTGTGTGTGTGTGATACAGATCTAGTGTCATTTTTCTCCATGTGTATATCCAGCATTTCCCAGCATCATTTGTTAACAAGGTTGTCTTTCCCCTAATGTACACCTTGGCACACACCTCCCCACCAGTGGTCTAGTTCTGCTCCATTGGTCTATGTGTCTGGTGTTGTGCTAGCACTATGCTGGTTTTGTTACTGTGGCTCTGTGGTATAGTTTGAGATCAGATCTTGTAATGCCTTGAGCCGTGTTCTTTCTGCTCAGTATTGCTTAGGCTACTTGGAGTTCTTTGTGCTTCCACGTGAATTTTAAGACTTCCTTTTCTAGTTCTGTGAAAAATGACATTGAACATCTTCACGGGGACTTGCATGGAACCTCTTGCTCTTGCATCAGCACTTTCCGGGGGCGTGGTGACTTCCACTCCCGACCCCATCAAATTCCCTGGCTGTGGGGAAGGGGCAGGAAGGGTGCTCCCAGCAATGCACAGCCTATGTTTTATCACTTCTGTTCTGTTCTGCTCCTCTTTATCCACCAGAGGCAGATCTAGGACCTCACAGCCTTGGCCACTCTTAGATACCTACTAACACCTTCTCACCAGGCTGATGCCCTTCTCACTATGCCTAAAGGTGCCCACCCTGCACAACCTTGACTTTTCTGTACCCGTTCTGGCCAGAGCTGGATGGAGCACCACCAGCTGAGGCAGGCCAGCTGCTTTTCCTTGGCTTCTCTTTACCTTCCTGTAACATTTGGAATATTGGTTCCTGGGAGCTGTACAACCCGAGAGGTATTGCACACCTGTCCTTGCCTTGTTCTTTCCTAATGTAGTTCTTGGTCCACATCCCCCAGGGTCACTTACTAGTCCTCCAGGGTCACTTACTAGTATACCTGTTGTGGTTTTTATTGCCAGCTCAGTGTGAGGATCCTGTGTGTTTCTCTTCTGTTCACATGTTGGTTGTCCACCTCATCTGATGAGACCTCAGGCATACCAAGGATTGGCAGGCCCTGAGTCCCTGGCATACATTCAGTGACTGTAAAGTAAGTGACACACCCTCCTGTGCCCTGTCCCCAGACAGAAATTTGCTGCCTTCCAAAGTCACCATGCCAACAGTGATGTTAATGACATCAGCTGAGTGTAGAAAGAAGTCCCTTTTCTCCATTTCTCATCATGGAACCCCCTTTTTGGATACAGAACCCTCCACCCACTGTCACCCATGGCTTCATTTGGATGAAAAGACAGCACAAGACTGAGGTTGTACCAATCAGCACCAACATGCACACCATACCACGCATATATACACACAGACACACACAGAGACATACACAGAGACACACACAGAGACACACACAGAGACACAGACACACACACAGACACACACACAGACACAAACACACACACAGACACAAACACACACACAGACACACACACACACACACACAGACACACACACACACACACACAGACACACACACACACAGACACACACACACACAGACACACACACACACAGACACATACCCCTGCTGCTCCAGGTTAGTTAACCCTGGGCTCCAGAAGCCTCCTTTAAAGGAGAGGTTTCTAGAACCCACACTGATCTGGCCACCACCTTGCCTTTTGGGTTGACATCAGTGTGTCCCCCAATCCACTCCAGAGTGAGCAAGTTTCTCTGCCCTGATACCCAGTGTCTTACAGTCAGGGTTGCTATTCCTGCACAAACATCATGACCAAGAGGCAAGTTGGGGAAGAAAGGGTTTATTGAGCTTACACTCCATGCTGCTGTTCATCATGAAAGGAAATCAGGACTGGAACTCAAGCAGGTCAAGGAGGAGGAGCTGATGCAGAGGCCATGGAGGAATGCTGCTTACTGGGTTGCTTGCTTCTCCTGGCTTGCTCAGATGGCTTTCTTATAGAGCCCAAGACTACCAGCTCACAGATGGTACCACTCACAAGAGGCCCTCCCCCCTTGATCACTAATTGAGAAAATGCCTTACTGCTGGATCTCATGGAGGCATTTTCTCAACTGAAACTCTTTTCTCTGTGATAACTCCAGCTTGTGTCAAGTTGACACACAAAACTAGCCAGTACAATTGACCCCTTGTCAACTTGACACACAAATACATCACCAATAAGCCTCGACCCTTACTTCCTTCCTAAGATCTAAATAACTTTAAAAGTCCCACAGTCTTTGCAAATTATTACATATTAATATTTCAGTCCCTTTTAAACATCCAATCTCTTAAAATTCAAAGTCTTTTTACAATTTAAAGTCTCTTAACTGTGGGCATCACTAAAATACCTTCTTCCTTCAGGAGGGAAAATATATCAGGGCACAGTCACAATCAAAAGCAAAACCAAACTCCAACCGTCCAATGTCTGGGATCCACTCACGATCTTCTGGATTCCTCCAAGGGCTTGAGTCATTTCTCCAGCTCTGCCCTTTGTAGCACACACCTTGTCTTCTAGGCTCCAGATGACTGTACTCCACTGCTGCTGCTGTTCTTGGTGGTCATCTCATGGTACTGGCATCTCCAAAACACTGCTGTCTTCTGTTGCAACTAGGCTTTACCAACAGCCTCCCATAGACTCTCTTTATGGTGCCAAGCCTCAACTCCTTTGCATGACCCCTTCAGTCCTGGGCCATAAATTGCAAATGAGGCTGCACCTTCACCAATGGCCTTCCAGGGTCTCTCAACAGTTCCCGGGCCTCAGCTGCTCTTCACAACTCCTTCATGCCTTCAAAACCAGTACCACCTGAGTGACAAGATTATCAAGTCCAGCCACAGCACAAGGTATAACCCTGGCTATCTCTGGAACCCAGCCTCTGTGCTCTCAGAAAACTCTTCTCAGATTTCACCTCAATGATGCTGGTCTCCTCTCAATCACTACCAATTTCCAAGCTCCAGCCAACCAGCATCAATAGTCCCAGCAATGCAATAGTTTTGCTTTAGTAGTTCTGGTATCTTGTAATTCACAGCTGATCCTTCAGCCTCAGCTAACCAAAACCACAGAATCTTCACAGTCAAAACAGCAACAGCCCTGATAAGAGTCTTAAATCTTCCCTCTGAAATTTCACAAGCCAGGCCTCCATCTTCTG
>CM052708.1:74884314-74900973 GCA_028551405.1 Uromys caudimaculatus | reverse complement strand
CTTACACTTCCATGCTGCTGTTCATCACCAAAGGAAGTCAGGACTGGAACTCAAGCAGGTCAAGGAGCAGGTGCTGATGCAGAGGCCATGGAGGAATGCTGCTTACTGGGTTGCTTGCTTCTCCTGGCTTGCTCAGATGGCTTTCTTATAGAACCCAAGACTACCAGCTCACAGATGGCACCACCTATAAGGGGCCCTCCCCCCCCCTTGATCACTAATTGAGAAAATGCCTTACCGCTGGATCTCATGGAGGCATTTTCTCAACTGAAACTCCTTTCTCTGTGATAACTTCAGCTTGTGTCAAGTTAACACACAAAACTAGCCAGTACACCCAGCTCTACAAATAGTCTGCCCAAGGGAGACAGGGAGTGGGGTCTGACCTGAACACCATGAGGAGATCATCCCCAGGGGACATTGAGAGGTGCCTCTGTAGCACCCACTTCAGGGAGGTGAGAACCATAATGTATTCTGAGACCCAGCCTGTGCTCTCTGTGTGAGTAGCTGGGGCTTCAATTCTCCACCCAGCCATCTTTCCAAGAAGCCAGATGCTGTGCTTCATCAGAATTCAGCTAGAGGGACATAAATAAATAAAGGAAACTCGGCTGAGCTCTTTCCTCCCCCTAACGATCACCACCATACAGACGCTCAAAAGAGGAGACATTTTCCAGAGGAACAATAGGTGACAGGCATCCAGACTGTGGGGACATTTTTTTCTCAGGTAGTATTGTTAGCCACATTTTTTTCTTAACAAACTAAAGCAGGCAGGGACCTCATTGCGGTTTCTGTCAGACCCCCGAGGCTGCCTACTCTTCCATTTTTGTTTGTTTGTTTTTGTCAATATATTAGTATCTGAGTCTTGAGAGGCACACTCGGGCGGCTTGGAAAATTCCCGTTGGAGGAAGGTATTTTCATTTCCTTCAGCTGGGCCTCTCTCACTGTACCTCTGGTTAATGTGGAGTCCCTCCCCATCCCCCCTTCCCTGTGTGGCCTATCAGACTGTTAGCATAGGAAATTTTCTATGCTCTAAGTGACCAGTGACACCCCATGCTTGATGCATTTCTGAGAGCACACCACTAACCTTAGGACCCCTACCTTCCCTGAGACCATTTTGGACAGAATTTTTGGGGGCACTCCAAGGACGTGGTGCGGGAGAAGGCGCTGTGAGATCTACATCTAGACTGGCAGACAGCAAGAAGTGAATGGTACACTAGACCTGGCTTAAGCGTTTTAGACCTCAAAGCCCTCCTCTTCCTCCACAGTGACACACTTCCTCCAACAAAGTCACACCTACTCAAACAAGGCTACATCTCCTAAGAGTGCCACTCCCTAAGAGCCTATGGGGGATATTTTTATTCAAACCACTACAGCAAGAAATGGTTGGCCTAGACTGAGCTGTTCTGTAAGGAAGGGAGGAGCTGGGACTCCTAGAAATCAAGTCTGGCTCCTTGATCATCAGCTCTTCTTCACAGATGCTGGAGGTTCATGGCTGCCCAGTTGGCTGAGGATTAGCATGAAGCAACGGATAGGCCCACAATGAAAAGGCAGGCTCCCAATTTCCAACCCCACCCCTGTTTCTGGCTTTCATGGCACTGACTTGGCTGAGAGAGGCTCTGCCACCCATGTGTCTAGGGCTGAAGAAGGCCATGTGGCTCATGGGTGCTGAGGGTGGTTCTAATGTCAGGGAAAGAATCGATAACTTTTAGTTGAATGTTAAGATTTGTTTGTTTGTTTGTTTGCTTATTAGCTTCTCTATTTGCATGTATGCCTGCATGACAGAAGAAGGCATCAGATCCCATTACAGATGGTTTTGAGCCACTATGTGGTTGCTGGGAATTGAACTCAAGACCTCTGGAAGAGCTGCCGATGCTCTTAACCACTGAGCCATCTTTCCTGCCCTGTTTTTATTTGTTTGTTTTTAAAGATTATTTATTTGTTGACATTACCAACTTTGTGCTTGTTGTTATTGATTGGGAATTTTACACATCTCTCATATGTTTGGTCACACTTCCCGTTCTTCCCTCCCCTCCTGTGTGCACCCGATTCCCCTTTCCCCTCTCAGCTTTATAAGCTCCTTTTTTTTCTTTAAACACACTGAGTTCACTTAGTGCTGCCTGTATGTGCATGGGTGTAGGAGCGTCCACCAGACCGTGGTTAGCATCTCGGGAACCTCACCTCTGAAGAAAACAGACTCTCCCTCCCTTCAATGAAACATCAATTGCCAAAGCACTTCAGGTAGGAGCGTGGCTTCACGAGTCCCTCCCTGATTGCTGCTGGGATTTGGGTTGGTCTGATCTTGCGTAGGTCATAGGCATGCAGTCCCAGCTGCTGGGAGTTTATATGTGTGATGGGGCCATGTCAGACAAATACTGTTTTACTGCAGACATGGACTCCTTCTGGTTTTTACCATTTTTCCAGCCCCTTTTCTGTGACGACCCCTGAGCCTTAGGGTGAGGGGTCTGATACAGATGTCTCACTTAGATCTGAGCGCCCCACTGTCCCTTATTCATTGCATATCGACCAGTGTGGATCTCTATATTTTAATGGCCCTCTACTATAAAAAGAAACCTCTCTTGTGAAGATTGGGAAATATACTAATCTATGGATATAAATATAACAACTTAGGGGTCTGTTTACTACTATGTGCATTTATCAGAACAATAGCATTAGGTTTTCCCCTAGGGCCTATGACCTAAATATCCAGGATTTTGGGCCCAGTTAATGGTACCGGGGTCATAGTTAGTTTTTGTCAGCTCGATATAAACCCAGACGTACCTGAGAAGAGAGAATCCCAGTTAAAGAACTGCTTCCATCATATTGTCCTGTAGACATGTCTATGGGATATTTTCTCAATTGATGATGGATGTGGGGCCTAGCCTACTCTGGGCAGTGCTGTCCCTTGGCAGAATAGCCTGGCTTATATAGGAAAGATAACTGAGCAAGCCAGGGTACACAAGCCATTAAGAAGCATTTTTTTTTGGTAGTTTCTGCTTCAGTTCTTGCCCTCAGGTTTCTGCCTTGAGTTCCTGCCTTGGCTTCATTCAATGGTGCATTATAACCTGTAAGCCAAATAAAGCCTTTCTTTCCCAAGTTGCTTTTGGTCACTGTTTTGTCACAGGAACAGAAGCCAAACTAGGACACCAGACTTGTGGAGTAGGACTTAAATCCAATCAGAAAGTGGTTGGTTACTTTCATAGCATTTGGACCACCATTGCACCAGGAGGCCAGTCTTGCCAGACCAGTCATTATTGTGTTTCATGTAATTCACAGCTGGGTAAGATTATTGATTACACTTCTCCATAATGCATAGAATATTCTAGTACTATGAAAGCTACATAGTAGGGATGAAATTTCTAGGTCAGTACCACTTTGCTTTCTCCATATCTTATGATTCAGACAAGTGATGTCTTTAGCAATCGTCTTACAATCAAGCTCTGGAGGGTAGCCAAGAGCAGTGGCAATAGCCTATGATATTTGGAAGTTCTATGACACCCCACTGACCAACAACTCAAAAAGAGGTAGCCAATACCTGGCACTGGGCTTTCCATTATTGATAGATTACGATATCTGGGAGAGGTATTGCACACCCCACACAGTGTAACTCCATTTAAACACCTTTTGTATATGTACATTATATGTATATGTATACATTTTAGGAAGCTTTTACAGTAGTAGTTTTCCATATGGCTTTTGTTTGTTTGTTTGTTTTTGTTTGTTTGTTTGTTTGTTTTTTTCGAGACAGGGTTTCTCTGTGTAGCCCTGGCTGTCCTGGAGCTCACTCTGTAGACCAGGCTGGCCTTGAACTCAGAAATCCACCTGCCTCTGCCTCCCAAGTGCTGGGATTAAAGGTGTGCGCCACCACTGCCCGGCTCCATATGGCTTTTTCCAAAGGTTTTTATTGTTCTTATTCCTTCCCATGCTCTTTCCTCTACCCTGCTATCCCAGTCTCCACTCCATTTAACCCTTCCTGTTCCATTACTCTTCTTTCAACCTATTTTGTTTGTAGAAGTGTATTGCCAACATTGCAATAGGACATAATTATCCTCAATATATCGTGTCTACTAAATCAGGTGACTCTACCAAGGCACAGAGAAAGGAGGCACCAGACCTGCAGCCCTCCTCTGGCCAATCTCTCTCTGCACTACTTCTCACCTTCACCAGAAACCCATAGGGGATAGGGTCACTACAGCAAGCTCACAGGAACTGCCCCCAGCCTCTAGAGCTTTGAAACTGGAGAAGTAAGTTGGTATCAACCAAGGCCAATGATTAATGCCTTTGCTAGGCCTTCTGATAAATTCTAGCATGCCATAAATGCCAATAAAGTTTGTGAGGTGGATTGACAGATGGATGTGTGCATGTATGAATTGATGGATGCAGGGATAGATGAATTTATAAATGTATAAATTGAGCTTTGTCCCTGTCTGGCTTCTGTGTACAGAAGGAGCTGAACCCTGGAGGTTGCCTCGTGCATGCAATTCTCCCACTGGGAGATGCATCCATCCCTCCCTTCTTGGCCCTGTCCTGAGGTCCTCAGCACTGAGACACACGGACATGAGTTTTCTTAAATGTATTCTTGATTAAGAGTGAGGTAACCGCTTTGTGCTCTGTTTCCCAGTGTCCCACCCACAATGCCTTTCTGGCTTGCTGTCATTCCTTTGCAGAGTCCATGGAGCCCCTGAAGCAGAAAGAGGTGGGAGAGGAGGAGCTGGGAACTACACTGGGCTGTGTGCAAAGTGCCAGCCAGAGGGCCATCTGTGTGCGTTGGCCTATCTAGGCCTATCTGGAAAGGATACATGAAGCCAAAGCCAGATGAGAGTAAGATCCAGCCAAGCACCCTGGCTGACTCCACATTGCAGGCCAGCCTTGCTGCAGATGCATGCAGGTGCGCGTATGAGCACTGGTACCCACATGCTATACTGCCTATCTACTAATCAGTTATTGCTGTCTATGACCCATGACATCACAGAATATTGGGCAGAGGTACTGACATAGGAACCCACTGCTAAGGCTGAGTGACAGCAGGGAATAGCCAGGGCTCAGAAGGGAAAAGTGTCTTTTCCTCAGGCCCCTGACCCAGACCTAGTCACAGTATCTATGACTGTTCCAAGACACCTACAAGGATTAAATGCACAGGGCCACACAGACAGTTCCCCAAGGTAGGATGGTCACTTAGGATTTTTCAATTTTACCATGGCATGGAAGTCCCATGCCCTGGGGGAGCAGATGCAGACTGTGAAATGAGATCCAGGCTGATGATATTTGGGCACTGACAGTCCATTAGCCAATTTCATGAGCACAGTGGAAAATGAACTGCACTCCGTGATTCTGGGTTGCCAGCATTTAGTAGGGGGTAAGGTATCTAATATGTGACATGAGCTGTCCAGTGCTTTATTTCAAGAGTTTTCTGTGGGTTGATTCTGCCCAGCTGTGGGTGAGTGTGAATGCTCTGAGCATATTGGAGGCAGGCTTGCTGTGCAATGATGCTCTGTAGAGTAGTTGTATTTCATGTGTTCTTGCTTTGTGATATTTTCAGTGGTGTACACTGAGTCTGTGGAGACCCTAACCTTACAAACAGCATATGGGTTAGAAAAATAACATCTCTCATAGGCTAGAAAGGACTGGTCAGATTTCATAATCCCTGTCTGTCCATCCAAACCCCACCCCAGTGCTTCTAGGATTTAAAAAAATGAAATGTTTCTCTGCCAAGTGAGCTATGTACAACACAGACCTAGTTTTTATATGAACAACCAGGAATGCAAGAGTTCAGGTGTTGGACAAAGTACTGCAGGCTGCTCTTGTCATATAGGCCTGTCACCTCCATGTTCTACCTACTGTGTCAGAAGAGGACTGGAGGTCCCCACTGAGCCAGGCTGGAATTTTAGCATAAGGCACTCCCTTTCCAGATGGACAGGAAGATGCAAAGCCACAATGGACTTCCTGGAGAGACTACCTTGTCTCCTCAGCTTCTGTAGGGAAAACAAACCTCCCTGGGTCCTGGATGGCCTGATCCTGGAACCCAGCACCCTACCTTTGGGATGGCATGGATACTAAGCTGAGGAACCAGGAACAAGGCTCGTGCCCAGGTTACTTCTTGCTTCTTCTATGCCTATTTTGTTCTGCAGCTTCCACCAACCCCTTTCCTTCTATAGGCCTAATTTCCTTAGCTGTAGGGCGGGGCAGGGAGATTTCAGACTTGTGTGGTCTTAGAGAAGCAGACTCTGTCTCTGTTTCTCTCTGTCTCTGTCTGTGTCTGTTTGTGTCTGTCTCTGTCTCTCTCTGTGTCTCAGTCTCTGTGTCTCTGTGTGTCTCTGTGTCTCTGTCTCTATGTGTGTGTGTGTGTGTGTGTGTGTGTGTGTGTGTGTGTGTGTGTAGAAGACATAGGACAACTCAGCTTCTCTTGTTCCCAATTTCCTTCCTCAACCCTGCCCGCACCCTGGTCTTTAGGGTGCAGTTCCTGCCACCAATGCCTACCTACTATGTGCCCTAGACTCCAGGTCTCAACCAATCCTGTCACTGCTGTCTCACTGGAGGAAGGCTAGAGGAAGCACTTAAGGCCATTGGCTGTTATACTTTGAGCAACAAAATACATACTGAGAGTATCAAAGTGTAACTTCCAGGATGAAAGGTCATGATTAGGAATGAACCAGTGAGTGAAGAGGGCAGGTCATCCTTTGAGAAGAATCACAGCTGATACAGGGAAGTAAGTAAGTTGCCACTGTGAGGACAAGGTGGTAATTATCCCAGACATGATGCTCTGGTAAGCTTAAGACTAGAGGGTAAAAGTTGGTGGTGAAATGGGGGATCTGAATGATTTCAGGGTATCTATCCTAACAGATTTATTATTGTAAATGGCTTTTAGAAAGCAAGGCATCATGGCGATAATCTTCATAAGAGACATCCAGCAGATGCCATCTTCACCCCTGACTAAGGAAGGTCAAGTCAGCATCCAAAGTTCGAAAACATGAGGCACTGTGGAGACCACATTACTTATACAAATGCAAAGTTGGTCCTAAATAGTGGGGAAAAATAAGATTCTAGACTTTTAATCTTAATCTTTCTGTACCCCTTGAATAAATGAAGGTATTTGCTGCTTTTTTTTTTTTTTTTTTTTTTTTTTTTTTGGTTAAACACATAGGACAAACTACATTCACTCTATAAGCATTGATCTGTGCTTTTGTCTTCATTCTCTTCATCTGCCCCTCAACACCCTAAAGTGCTGGGCTTGGTTCTCAAAGACAAGTGAGTGAAAGCCCACACAAAAGCACTGTGGTTGGAGCAGTGGAGAGGGCCTTCAGCCCACAGAAAGTTACCATCTTATGGATGGAATCCCAACAGGATAGCAAGGACCATACAGGCACTGTGAAATGAGAACAATTCCAAGACAGGAAAGAGCCCAGGGGAGGAACTGACCCATATTAGCCAGCACTGCTTTGCAGGCAGGGACCTCCCTGTTTAGGTGTGGCTGCTGTAAGGTTTACTTTAGAAGAGATGAAAAAGGGATGGGAAAGAAAACAGAGGGGAAAGAGAAAAAGGAAAAAGGATTATCTTCAAATGATTTCTAACTAAGAAATTCCCAAATGTCTGAAAATTTTAATATAAATTGGTATTGTCTAGGATGCTTCTGATACCATAACTTGGGGAAAGTTTGCTGATTCTTGGAAAGCACTGCTTTAAAAAGTGATTGACCAGGTTGAAATCCAGCAAGGAGCCAGCCTTGCCAAGGTTAGACCAGAGGTAAATTGATACCGGCATTGGCAGGATGTTCCTTGGGCATCTCAGGAGTGCTGAGAGTTATCTGTGGGAGTCAGTGAGCCAGAATCCCCATCCTCACGATCAAAACAAATCAGTGCTTCACCCTGGTCAATAAGTGGCACTTCTAATAATAAGGTTGATTGAAGCTATGTGGGGAAGTGCAGAGATCCATTGTGCATAGTTAATGGCTGGCTTTAGCTACTATGTTCCAAGGCTACGTAGTTTGTGTCCCAGTCCTCTGCAGAACGGTCACATCTGCAAACAGCTGGGTGCCAAGAGACCACTTCCCGTGAAAATACATACATGCTGAAGTCCCAGCTTTGCTAGGTGTTAGAATGTGCCAAGACTTACCTAAATTTGCCGCATCCTTCACCACCATAACCTCTGCTGCAGATTGGTTCAGAATCCCCCTCTCTCTCCTCTCTCCCTTTTCCTTTTTTTTCCTTCCTTTTTCCTGTACTGTGGATTGAACCAAGGAGCTTGCACATACTAGAAAAGCACCTTGCTACTGAGCTACACCCCAAACCCTTCAGCTGTAACTTAGAAGAATGAGGTGATCTCAGTGGTTTTCAACCTTGAGTACACATTAGAACACCCAGGAATTTTTCTAAATTCCCAGTGCTTCAGCTTCGATCAATTATATCTGAAGCATTGGACTTTTTTTTTTTTTTTTTTTTTTAAAGCACGCCAATGATTGTCTTCTTCCAGTCATGACACGAGCTGGGACCCAAACAGCTGTCCAACTTGTTTTGGCTTCTTACTACTGCCACACTCAGACATAAATGTGTTATCATATAGACTGGAGGTTAGCTGTCTACAGTAGGTCTCAGTGGGATGAAATGAAGCATGTCAGCAGAGCTGCATTTCTTCCAGAAAATAGAAGAGTCTATTTCCTTGTCTGTCTAGTCCCAGATTCTGTTTGGATTGGATCATATTTCCCCTTTCCTATCCCCTAAGTCGGTGGAGCCCAACCATATTCCAGTCACACTGCCATACCTACAATATTTCCTACTGCTGTCCTGTGCCACTATTAAATATCATTTCTATTACTTTGGGTTTTTCTGGGTCATCAGAGAGAATCTCTCTCCATAAATTTGGCTGACTTATTCCACCTGTGATCCTTCCTAACCTCCCTTTGCTTGGATGATGAGATGGTTCAGTGGGTAAAGTCACTTGCTACTACATGGTAGAAGGAGCAAACCCCTGGGATGTGTAAGACAGGGGACCCATCATACCAAGGAGAAAATAGCTCCCAGAAAGGACACGACTATCAGGAAACCTGAAGTTGACCAACACTGGTGCTCAGCAGTATTGAGAGATATTTGACTCTTTTCCACTGAAAGAGTGGCTAGACCCTATAGATCCCTGTGGGCATTCGGAGAGACCCCACAGTAGCAGAACTAAGCTATAGGAGGGCAAAAGCTACCTCAGAGCCAAGAAGACTTAAAACCCAGATTCAAAACCAAGAGGCCACTTGAGGGTAAATCAGTTGGCTGCCAGCACACAACACAGTGGAATCTCTGCAGGAAAACCAAACCCAGACACTCAGCTACACCACATTTGATGCCTGGCACCCAAGGAAAGATATCTAAATATGCAAAAAAAATTATTTTAAAGAAATGGGAAAATGTAACCCAAGGCATTTTAATCAAATAAACCTAGACAGCCAAACTCAGAAACCACAGAAGGGGATGGAATTAGCATAGAAGGATTTTAAAACAACTATTATAAATATTTTTCAAGGTCTGAGAAAACTATAAGCATCCCAAAGAGAGAAAAGACTGGGAGGGTGATTGAAGCTTCTAGAGCCTAGAATTACAACATATAAAATGAAAAAAAAAATGCACTAGACAAGCTTAAAAGCAGATTAAACACTGCACAAAGAAAACATAAGCAAAATTGAACAGAGAGACTATTCAAATAGAGGCAGAGAGGGTTTCTCAAAGACAATCAATTAAAGGAGCCTCACTGCCATGTAGAGAGACATTAAGTGGGCCTTTATTCTGAAGAAAAAGGAAAGCTGTTTTTCTTTCCACTCTCATATTTAACACAGAACATGTCTCTGTCCAGAACAGGAGACTTCTCTTTCCTAACAAGCAATCTCCAGTGGACACCAGTTGAGTGTCCTATAGTTTAATCTGATATCATCTACCTGAAGGTGCCATCATATTCCACAGGTAGAGTGCTTCTGGTCCACAACACCGCCCTCCCCACTTCAGATGTCAGTTACTAGTGTGTCAGTCAGAGTTTGTTGCCATGACAAAATGTCTGACATAAACTATTTGAACAAGAAAGGTTTTATTTTAGCATACGGTGTCAGAGGTTTCAGTTTATGATCAGATAGTTGGCCTGTCACCACAGGACTGTGGTGAGACAGAGCTGTGATAGAGAAAGGGTGTGACAGCAGAGATGGTGTCTTAATTAGGCTTCCATTGTTATGAAGAGACACTACGACCAAGGCAACTCTTATAAAGGAGAACATTTAATTGGGGCTGGCTTACAGTTACAGAGGTTTAGTCCATTGTCAATCATGGCAGGAAGCATGGCAACATCCAGGCAGACATGATGCTGGAGGAACCAAGAGTTCTACATCTTGATGCATAGGCAGCAGAAGAAGACTATGTGTCACACTGGGCATAACTTGAGCATAGGAGACCTTAAAACCTGCCTCCACAATGACTCACTTCCTCCAACAAGACAACACCCACTCCAACAAGACCACACCTCCTGATAGTGCCAAGCATTCAAATGCATAGATCTATGGGGGCATACCTATTCAAACCATTACAGATGGTCTCTTCATGGCAAACAAGAAGAACAAGAAACAGAGAAAATGAGAGAAAAAAATAGAGGCAAAGCAAGATATTCCATCAAAGATATAACTCTAGCTACTTTCTTAGTCCAACTATGCTCCACCTCCTAATAGTCCATTCAGTACAAACTGTAGCATTGGCTTTACCCATTGATGAAGTTAGGATCTTATGATCCAATTATAAACTCATTATTTCATATCAATGATGATTAACCTTGATTATTAATGTTCTAGAATCACCCACAGACAGGATCTAGAATCACCTATAACACAGATCTAGGGAATGTATGTGAGGGCATTCCTAGGGAGATCCAACTGAAGTTGAAAGAGCCATCATGAACATAAGTAGCACCATCCCATTGGCTGGGGCCTTGGATTAAATTGAAAGAAGAATGTGAACTGGGCACCAACATTCATCTCTCTCTGCTTTCTGACTCAAGATGCCATGTGACCAACTTCCTCAAACTCCTGCTACCATGCCTTTCCCATTATGATGGTCGTGTGTACCCTTACACCATGAGCAGTTGTGAGCCAAAATAAACATTTCCTTTTTCAAGTTGTGTTCCTTAGGCATTTTGTCCCAACAACAAAGTAACTAACACTAAACACAACTGGAAGCTTCCTAAACCCCATGCTTTAGGGATTTATGTTGGTTTCAACATGTAAGCATGAGTGATTACATCATTAGCCATGGCTGATCACTTAACTGTTAGCTTCATCTCCTCCTAGGAGGTCAGAGTATAGAGTTGAACATTCTGATTCTATAACCATATGGTGGGCTCTTCTGGCAAACAGTCCTCATCCTGTGGTTATCTAAGGACTTTCAAAAAAATCTCATTTATATAAATTCCACCATGATAAGGACTTGCTATGAAAGTTGTGTTGTTAACTGTTACCACTCTAGAGCTGTTTTAGGAACTGAGCCAGAAGTCCACAATTTATTTTGTAACAAAAAAGAGTCTTCTTGCTCTAGTCATTTAGGAAATGACAAGGGATTCAGGATCCATAGATGAAACGGAAATGCATATTTGCTGTTCTATCATGATGTTACATGTGAGCTAATGATGATATAATAGCTATGAATTTTCTAGATTTTAAAAAAAGTTGATATAGTTAAAATGCCAATACCTCAATGAAAGATAATAAAAAAAGAAAATCCACATCCTTGCATTTCCTAATCAAGCTTATGAAAATCAACAATAAAGCCAAAGCATCCTTAAAGTACCTAAAAGGTACTAATCACAACAGGAATGTAACTGAAGAAAAACACAAGACTAACTTCTTAACTATGCCAGCCAGATGACGATGGAACAGTATCACGGATGTGTAAGAAAGTGGGAAGCCTGCCAACCTGGAATTTTATAGCCAGTGAGAATATCCTTTAAAAACAAAGGCAAAAAAAAAAAAATTAAACTGAAATGAAATCCCATTTTATTAGGAAACCTGTGTTGTATTAATGATGAAATAAAACCCTTTTGGCTGAAGGGGAATAGATAGAAATTAAGGCAAGAGTACCAGAAGGGCTTAAATTTCAATTAGAGATTTGTTTTGTTTTTTTTTTTAATTTGAGTATTTTAGTGTTTCATTTTCCTAAAAGAGTAGTTGATGTGTGTGTGTGTGTGTGTGTGTGTGTGTGTGTGTGTGTGTGTGTGTGTGTGTAAAGAGAGAGAGGAGAGAGTACATGACAATAATAGCATGAAGGACAAGAAGTAAGAAAGAAATTGCATTCTTGTAAAAATTTTACATCATATAGAAACTAGCATAAGATTAGTGGGAAGTAGATTAAAAGAAGTAAATATGCATTGTTACAATTCCTGAAGCATAAAACAGAAAGTCATAGTTTATATTGAACATGGAACAGAATCCTAAAAATATCCAGTTAATATGAAATAAGGAAATAAAAATAGAACAAATAATAGATAAAAATAGAAAATAAGTACCCAAATAATATATTTGAATATACTATTATTCAAATAATTAACAGTTGAATTAAATTAAATGAAATAATTATTAAATTAAAATTTTTTACATATTGAATTTAAAAGGTCAAAAAAAGTAATACCCAATTATATGCTATCTATAAAACATATACTTTGTTTTCATTGTTGTTAGAAAGACTCTTGCTTTGTAGCATAGACTAGCCTCAAATCAAGACAATCTTCCTCATCTTCCCAGGTCCAGGGTCAAAGGTGAGAGCAACCACACCTGTCACAAAAATATTTATTTTAAATATGAATATAGATAGGTTCACATTTAAGATCTAATAGTTATAACTGTTAATATGACTCAATCTACAATCACCTAGGAAAGGAATCTCAATGAGGGACTGCCTAGAAAACTTTGGCTTATGGACATCTCTATGGAGGACTTTTTGATTACATATCAATTAATGTATGAAGACAATGCCCACTATGAGTGACACCATTCCCTAGGCAGGAGATCCTGGACTGCATATATGTAAAGAGGAAGCTGAGCATAAGAACACTGAGCATAAGAAAATGCATACTTTCATTTTTCTCTGCTCTTGGCTTTGGCTGTGACTAACTGCTTCAGATTCCTGCCTTGACTTCCCTGCAGTTATGGGCTGAAATCTGGAAGTGTGAGCTAAAACAATTTTCTCCCTCTAAGTTGCGTTTTAATTGGGATATTTTATCACAGCAACAGAAATGAAACTAGGTCAGATGGAATAAAATAAACTATACAAACACTAATTATATACACATATAATTCTATTGATTATATTCACATCAGGTTAAATAGAATGTCACATGTACACACAAAAGAATACAACACACTGAAAGAAGGATCAGTTTATTAGGAAGACAAAATATTGGTAAATGTTTATGTAACCCATAATGAAACTTTGGAATATGCAAAGAAAATTCTGGAAGAACTGAAAGGGATAGAGAAGTGCAAGGCTGTGTTGGCAACCTAAATGCTTTTCTTTTTCATTGGTCAAAGACTTTGATAAAAAAAAGTCTTTCTAAGAATGCAGAAGACTTGAAGAACATCATCAAGAAGCCCTCCCACATTGACTCTCTAGCCAACACCACCAAATCACTTATAATTTTATAGTATGCACCTTAGTCTCACCCCACAGCCATACTCTCAGTATTGGCTGGAGCCAGCTCACACCAGCTCACAAAATTTGTGTACTTGATTTTCCAACATTGCATTCAGCAGCACCATGTTTAGTTTGACCATGGTGGAAGTATTTATACCATAAAGGTTGGCTGGTGTTATACGGCAGGCAACTTTTCTCAGAAAACTGGTTGACTTGAACATCACTGAAGCATCTGGTGCTTCACTCATGTCATCTGGCATTAAAAACAAACACAAATAAACAAACACAAAACACAAAACAAAAACAAACAAAAAAGATACCAAAACACTTAAAAGAATCATGTCATTTCATATATTTTCTCTGGCAATTTATTTGTAAATAAATAACAGTAAGATATGTACATAAGACAAAATTCTTAGAGAACAAATAACTGATTATATAATAATGAGTCTTAATATATAGTATATATTAATAATATATAAGTCTTATATAATTAGTAAATATTTCATAAGTCAAAAATGAATTACAAAGGAAATCTTTAAATATGTTCAACTCAGTGAAAACAAAAATAAAACATGACATTTCTGAATTTTTGGTGGACCTGTAGTAATATGTAGTTAGTAGCATGGTGATTTTAAAGATAAATGCCTTTTATAGTCTCTGGCATTTGGTTGTACCCTTTGTGTAAGTTTAGGAGGAATGGCCTTGCTGTAGGAAGAATGTCACTGGGATAGGCTTTGAGTGTTTAAAGACTTGGTACTCTTTCTAGTTTTCTCTCTCTGCTTCTTGCTTGTGGCTCAAGATGTGAACTCTCAGCTGCTGCACCAGCCACCTCTCCATCATCATGGGCTCTTATTCTTCTGGAGCTGTGAGCCCAAATGAATCCTTTCTTCTTGGACAAGTTACCTTGGTCATGGCGTTTTATAGAAATAGAATAGTAGCCAATGCAAGCAGTCATGAGCAACAACAACTCTGAATTACAAAGGAGAAAGTCCCAAGTCAGGCATTTATATCTTCACTTGAGGAAAGGAGGAACATGTAAAATAAACCCAAGGAAACCAGAAGGAAGATAACACAAGGTCCAACTGCCAGTAATGGTGAGCAGTAAGCATCTAACCAGACTGATCCAGGAGCAAAGGAAACATAGTGTATCAACAGCAAGGATCGAAAGAGCACATCACGTACTGGAGACTTGAAGCAACGAAAAGGCTAATAGTACAATTGCATGAGAGATCGTACACTATAAGTTCAACAACTCAGAAGGCATGCACCCATTCCTTGAAATACATAGACTTCCAACGCTCACTCAGAAGAAATAGAAAGCACCAATAGTCCTGCAACTACTAAGCCTGTAGTTATAAGTAGGTTACTACAGCTTCACTGGGAAATTCTGCTTTTAAAAATTAGATAGAACAAAACAAAACAAAACACAAACCAATATAAAACGCCTTCAGAAAGTAAGGGGGAAACCTTTTCCATTTTGTTTTGACCAGCAAACTTACCTAATCTCAATTCAGAAAGGGATATAAGAGCAAGAAAAAGAAGGAAAAGGAAGAGGAGGGGGAGGATGAAGAGGATGAGGAAGAGGAGGAAGAAGAGGAAGACAAAGATGATGATGAAGAAGATGATGAATACGTTGGTTCTAGCACAGTTTTTTTCTTGTCTATAAAGCATTTAACCTCCCTGTACACTACTCATTAAAGAAAAAAACTGAAATGTAAGGCTATGTAAGATTTGTTTTTAAACTGTACAGTGTCTTTTTTTGTATAGTTAACACACTACCGAATGTGTCTTTAGATAGCCCTATCCTGGTAATATTTTCAACAGCCACTAACCTTGCCTGGTACAGTCTGGGGGTTGTAAATTGGCATGGGAATTTAAAGCAGGTTCTTGTTGGTACACAGCACAAATTAGGAATATAATGGAGACAGTAGTTTAGTTTTTGTTTTGTTTTTTTCTCTTTTGGTTTTATTTTTGTGTTTTTTTTTTTCATCTTCAGTTGTTTCTGATGCAGCTTAGACGAAGATAATTGTTGTTCTGTTAACTGAATACCACTCTGTAATTGCCAAAAAAAAAAAAAATTGTGGCTGTTTTATTGACATTCTGAATGCTACTAAGTAAATGCAATTTTTTTTATTAACAAAAATATCAGTACCATAAGGATAGATATTCATTTGCAGGCTACTTTTCCTCCCTGACTGGATTCCAGGTTGTGAACCACCCAGGCTGCTACCACTGACCCAAAGTCAACCATAACGAAAACATAGCAAAAAATTTCCAAGTCCACAAGGATTCAGAAGACTTGAAACACACTACTAAGAAGCTTAATTCAATTGGGCACTATGAACACCTGACTCAGCCACAACAACAACAACAACAACAACAACAACAACAATAACAGTTGTTTTCTGTGTACCTAGAATTCTCACTCAATAGATCACAGTACCAGTGTTTGCCAGAACTGTCTTGTAGCTGCTCACAAAATTCTGCACTGCATTTGGTAGCCATGTGTTGAATTTGGCCATGATGCAAGTGGGGTGAAGGCCGTTCTTACAGCATCTCCATAAAGGTCCTGTGTACCTTCACCTGGGACTCCCAGAAGGACCAGGAGGTGGGAGATGTGAAAATCTTCAGGTGGGCTGTTTGGTGACTCTCAGGGACTGGAGTGTGGCTGCACCCAGGGCAACCCTCTAGATTTTATATAGGTAGAGACACTGGGGACTAGTGAGTTCCTGAAGGTTATGTAACACCCTCAGTTCAAGGTCAAAGCCACAACAGGAACCCCATTTGCTGTTCTAAACTTCAGGACCAAGAAAAGTACCACTCATTTTCCACCCACCAAAAACAAACAGGGCCTAGCCTCTCCCTGGGTTTCTCTTTTTATTATGACCATTCTGAAACACACTGCAAGGCAGAACAGTATAATTAACGCCCATATATCTGTCACGTAGACTTAACAACCTCTATCATTTTGTACTCCTGGCTTCATATCATTTTTTTTTCCTGAAATATTTTAAAGCAAATTGCAGACACT
>CM052708.1:74795499-74884214 GCA_028551405.1 Uromys caudimaculatus | reverse complement strand
TGTGTGTGTGTGTGTGTGTGTGTGTGTGTGTGTGTGTGTGTGTGTGTGTGTGTGTGTGTGTGTGTGTGTGTGTGTGTGATGTGTGTGTACAGATGCATAAGTATGCATGTCCATGTGTGTATGTGTACACATGTGTACATGGATGCCAGAAGACAATGTCCAATGTCTTATTCAGAGTCTTACTCCGTTGCTCTATTTGTCTATCTATCTATTTTGAGACAGGGTCTCTCACTGAATCTGGAGCTCACTGATCTGGCTAGATTCTTATTTCTATCTCTCCAGGGCTAGAATTAAAGATAGGTTCTATTGTACCCAGCTTTTTTTCTGTGGGTGCTATGGGTGGAACTCCATTGTCTCTCCATGGCCCTGGAGTCCTGTCTTTCTGTGCAACAGAGGCTGCTGATGTCTGTCTAGCCTCTCTGACCTGCTTCACTAGACATCAGCTTCAGCTGAGAGTGTAGCACCCCTGCATGCTTCTGCATTCCCCTCACACAACTGCCTTTCTATAGGAGTGAAGGCTAGCCCTGTACCATCATACCCTTCTGTCTATGGGGCAGGAGCAAAGCAGAGGCAGTGGCCCTCAACCCAAAAAGAATCTACAACCAGAGAGAGACAAGAGTTGGCTGGTTAGCCCTCTAGCTTGCCCTTGGAGAGCCCCTTTGAATGTACCCTCTTCTGTCACCAAGAGAACCCAGTGTGACTGAGTTCCACGTTCCTCCAGCAGAGGTCTACTTGTTAGCTCACTTGAAGTCAGCCTTCTCTCACTGTCCCCCAAAGCCATAAGCCCCCTCCTCTGGTGATGGTTCCTTTTCCTGGGACTACTGCCAAGTAAATATGTCATTTCCCCAGATCTCATCATTCACTTTGGTGAGGCTGGCCTCAAATTAAGATAATATTCAAAATCGCCCCATTATTTCAGTCACCATGTTTCCAACAATCCAAAGCATTTGACCTAGAAAATAAGGTACTTAGAAGTGAAAAGTGTCAAGAGAGGTGAGACGCCTTCAGTTCTTCCAGAAAGGGCCCTCAAGACCTGTGAGCTGGATTTTGTGCTTTACACTTAGCCTCTGGCCCCTCTTCCTGGAGGGCCATCTATCCCTGACCTTGCTCCCTGCCTGCGGCCAAGTACATCAGCTTTAGCAATCAATCTCTCTGTCCCCAGGCAGTAGATATTTGTTCAGGAAATCAGAAATGATTCCAGTCATTTCTTGTCTAAAGCCATCGAGCTGGGATTGCTCGTCTGATAGGAGTGAACCTGGAGCTGCAGAGGGCCATTTCTGCCCTCTGTGTAGGGACAGCCTGAGAGTGAAGTCAACAGAGCAGAAGGAAGCCAGAGGTGACACTTGGCACCTGAGGCCAGCCATGCCTGGCCCCTGCCTTGAGAGTTAAACACTCCCTTCAAGTTCGAGCAAGGGGAAATTGGGTTTCATTCCCTAGCAGAGAAAAAGTGCCAACCAACATGGAGGTCAGTGAGTTCTCCAACTCAGTGCTCTGCCTGTGTGGCATTTAGATACATCCTGGGGTTGACAGGAATAGGTCCCTTCAAACCAGGTCAGTTTGTAGAATCTTGTCTTCCTCTAACCTGGAGGCTATGAGAATGACACACGTTCTTGCCTATGAGTTTTAAAGAAAATATGGTAGATTGTGTTTTTAAAAAAATTTTTTTTTGAAGAAAGCCCCTGTAGATTGATTGTGGTGTTTATTCTCAACCATTTGTGAGCTCCCCGTAGGTGTGCAGCACAAGACAGTTTATACAGCATGGAATCCCAATTTGAGGGTACTGCCTTAAGAGGCTTAAGATGCCCTGTGTTTCCTCTGTTCAAAGCAGAAGCCACCCCTGTTCAAGCTCTTGCTTCTGCTCTAAGCATTGTACACCAGGGGACCCACTTATACTCCACAGGTGATGCCCCAAGACTCTCTGGCCCTGAATGAGGGATAGTATTCCTATCCAACAATAGAGAAAACCAAAGGCTGACTGACTTAGATGACTTCCCAAGGCCACAGATATGGGTAATGGAGCTGGCATTCAATTCTAGATCTGGAAAGCTTGCTTTTCTCACAGTACCTCTGCCCTTTCCGACCGATTCCTGTTCAGAACTGTGAACACAGCTTCCTCGGGCAGCCTGCCGGCCATCTGGCCACACACTGGAGGACAGGGTTTTTGCTCAAATTTGTACTTCCAGCATGCTGAGAGAGCGGGGGCTTCTGGAACTGGCTCTGGTTCACTAAGGTACATCTGGGCTTCTGCTTTCTTGAAGAGGATGCTGTGGGGATTCCTGTGATTAAGGGCTGTTGGCAGCTGTGCCTTAGGGGCTTGTGAAAGACACAAGTGGCTGTGACACTCATCTCACTGGGACTGAAGGAGAAAGAGCAGGGCAGCCTTGTTCCTGGAGACAGCCTTGTTCTCCTTGGGGACACATGAAGGCTGGAAGAGGCAGAGGGATTGTACTCTTGCCCATAGCAGAGGACAGAGTTTTCATTTCCCTTACACCAACCACTAAGGACAGTTTCACTGAGTATAGGCCATGGTCAGAAGAATGGGTGTGTGCCCTTGAGCCTCTCCATGATATGGAGAGCATAAGACAGCTCTGCCTTTTGTGATGGCTTCCCTCTCACTGAGCTCTGCATAGCTTTTAAGATTATAGCTCGGAGTTCACAGAAGAGAGAGGACCCAGGATGCTTCCATACCAACTGCCACAGTTGGAGTCAGGATGCCATAGGTAAGACACCCCAGTGCCATTGCAGGCCCTTGGAGAGCCCTCTGCTGGGCAGCTCAGAATGATCTGTACCTGGCACTACTCACCTGGATTTGGGATATAAGCTTCCATTTCTACATCTAAACATGGAGGTCAGTGTATTTTCTCATAGCCTTCCTGACAAGACAGAACAGCTGTAAAGAACAAACAGAGGCCTGTAGGGTGCTACAGCATGAACACTGTGGCCTCTACGGTTGATATTCCTGACCTCATCTGAACACAGGTTCTACCTGCAAAGAGCCATTCATTTTTTAAAACTTGATTTAGAACTCACAATTATATATGGAGAAGAGTCTTCTAGAAACACCTTATGTAGTCAAGCTCCTTGATTCCACAAACATGCACGTGAGCACACACACACACACACACACACACACACACACACACACACACACACACACAGAGAGAGAGAGAGAGAGAGAGAGAGAGAGAGAGAGAGAAATACTCACTGTTCATAGTATAAACGTGACTGATTCAATGAGAATTTGGATTTTTTTTTTTTTTAAGATTGATTTTGGTGTTTTGAGGCTTCGTGAAACCAGCAATTTTAATCAATTTTTCAAAATTGCTAATTTCATCCATCCAAGAAACTCACACACAAACAGAGGGGCTGATTGAAATTTAAATGGCGGCTGGCTTGTTAGCTGCAGGCAACCAGGCTGGGTATTTTCATATGCAAGTCTGCCACTGTGTCCCGGCCTGGCAGCAAGAGGAAGCAATCTCCACGAGACACTCGAAGGCATTAAGAATTCAGGCAGCCAAAATGAGAAGCAACAACATGAAATGATAAAAACAAAGACAGATCATTATTAGCACCAACATAATGCGTTCCTATGTCCTCCGGTCTCATCGAGAGCCCTGCCCGTTGTCTATTGAAACTGTAATTAGGCTGATAGAAGCCAGAGGATTAAACTAACTTTCTTCTCTGATCTCAGGGATTTCAAATGAGGGAGACGGGTGGAGATAAACCTGAGGAAAGGTATTAATATTCTGGGCTGTTGCTTCCCAGGACAGCTCAGCTGATAAACAATGGTTGGTGGCTGCCCGCCTGAGGCTGCCTGCTGGGGGAAGGATTGAGATGCCCTGCCTGCCACATCTGCTGGGTGAGAATGTTGAGGTCGCCCCATACTCTGCCAAACATAGTCCTTGGTCTTTCACACCTCTCTACCCAGGACCCTGTGTCAATCCCTCCTAGGGTCCTGGATGTCTGCCACCTGGGTACTTCTGCAGTTGCGCCTTAACCTGGAACTCCCAGTTTCCAACCTCCAGTGAGTTCGTTCAGTTAGATGTCAACCTCCATGCACAGTCAGGCACCTGGAGGCCATTTGCCTAGCCACACACCTGAGATCATCCCTTTCTCTCTTTGATGGTCCTATTCCCAACTCAGAAAATAAAGGTAAACCTGCCCCATCTGTCATCACACCGCCTCTCTGGTCCCTCCCCACCAAGGTTTTGGGTACAGTAGCCACTTCTCAAAAATACCATGGGCTTCCCCTCTGGCTGGGTATAGGCTGCTCTCTAGGCCCTAATATGGCTTTATCTGGTGACACTGGACCCCACGGTCTTCTGTAGTGCTTAGGAGCCTATTCGCCTTCCTCTGAACTGTCACTTAAGTGTTAGTGGCCGCATGATGACCTTCCACTTCACTGTAACCTCTATAAGGTGATAGACCAGATCTTGTTGAAGAACATGGGACATGGTGCATGATGGGAAATACAGAATTAAAATTCGTGTTAGGGAATTAATGCGTAAAGGGGAGAAGAGAAGAGGAGAGAAGAATGTGGAAGACAGATAAGTTAAAATAAAGTCTAGTGACACATATATACAAAATATCATAATGAAAGCTATTCCTTTACATTTTAATTTTAGAAAAGATAAAATAAAAACAATCCGCCAGGGAATAGAGAACTTGCTCAGTGGTTAAGAACACTTTCCACTTTTCACAAGGACCTGAGTTCGATTCCCAGCACCCACATTGTGCAACTCCCAACAGCCTGTAAATCCAGCTCCAAAGGATTCGCAGACACATATAATAAAATAAATAAGAACTGTTCCTATCAACATGGAGCAGCCTGGAGCTAGCTGCCCTAGGGACTGCAGGGAAGGCAGCCCAGGGAAGTACTGTGGACCCTCTCTCTGTTTGCTCTTTGTGGAAATCTTGCCAAATTCAGCAGGGTTTCCTATGTGCGTTTGTGTGTGTGTGTGTGTGTGTGTGTTTGTGTGTGTGTGTGTGTGTGTGTGTGTGTATACGCACATATGGGTGTGTGTGTATATTTACATACACATATATATGTATCCATATATATCATCCACATGTGAATGGAATGATAATCTTATGAAAGCAGAGCAGATCCCAATGGAGTCGAGTCTCACTTCCTATGCAAGATGTTCACTCAAGGGGAGACATGTTTACTCTCACCATAGACCAGAGAATCATGCCAGCATCCAAATGTCCTACAGCTCCATCCCCCTAGTCTCTCCAGTCTCAAGGCCAAAGCCTTAGTAGTACATGTGAGGGCTGAGAAGACGACTCGGTGGGCAAAGTGCTTGCTGCAGAAGTGTGAGGATCTAAGCTAGCTCCCTGGAACACTGACACAGGAGCTTAAATCAATGATCCCAGATCTCCTATGGCAAGACATGAGGCAGAAAGGAGAATCGTTGGAAGCTGGAAAACCATCTAGCCTCGTGTACTTAGCAGAAAACAAGAGACCCCGTCTGAAACAAAGTAGAAAATGTGGAATTTCTCCTTAGGTTGTCCTTTGACCTCTACACAAGTGCCATGGCACATGTGACACTAGGGGTATTCACACACAAGCACACACACAAAGGTTTAGAAAGAAGGGGAGAAAGGAGGAGGGGGGTGAGGGACCAAAAAGTGATAAAAGAACAGCATGTGACAAGCATGTGACAATCACTCACCAAGGAGCTGGGAAACTCTAGTCTGGTGCTGAACTACCCTTCCCGAGCCTCCATTTCCCCAACTGTGAAGTTGGAGGAACATTTACGGGTAAAGAGCCTGTGCGTTTCTGACAGTCTGACCTTTGTGACTGTTTCTTCAGGAGGAAGAGCCCCTTTCTGCCACCTGGGCCAGCAGGGGAAGGCGTAATAACCACATGTGTTGTGTAACAGGGAAGCTCATACAATGGAGCAGGCTCAGGAAACTCAGAAAATCCCAAGAGCTGTCTCCAGGGTTATATAAAGGCTCTCTCCAAATTGAGCAGACAGCTCCATAAATGTAGCTTTTCTGAGTTGTCACCCATGCTGGGATGGGTTTCCAGGAGATGCAGCTGCTTAGAGTCACCCATGTGTCTATAAGTGATCCCAACAAACTCACTGGTTCATGGAGCCAAATTAGTGTGGCCTCATTTCTTTGGTCTGTCATCAATGCCCTGTCTGGGGTGAAAAGATGCTTGTTTGTATCTCCCTAGAAAAGTCAACATCTTGCTTGTCCATTTGGCATGGCAAACTTGCCTTGAAAACAGACCCACTTGGGGCTTATCAGAATGGCTTCTGCTGCACTGCACCAACCAGCAGATGCTGTGAGAAGGCTCGGATTGTAGCCTTGCCTCACTTGACTCCCAAGGAGACAGAAATACAAGGACCAGTTCATCCCCTGAGAGACTCTCAGTCTGGCCCAAAGCCCTGAGCCTACCTCCCTTGGCCTTTGTTTTTCTGAATAAAAGAACTCCTTGTCTCTGAGAGCAGTGAGGGCAGCTGAGAACTCTTGGCTCACCTTCCTGCCTCCCCTTTCAGATACAGACTTGCTTTGTTAAAAAAAAAAAAAAAAGGCCTGTTTAAATGAGAGTGAATGTGTACTTTCACCACTGTGTGTGTGAGCAAGTGGGTCCACACAGGTAGAGCAGGGAAGACTCCACACATTCCTCGTAGGAGGAAACCACATGGCCCGATCCCAAATGCTACTTCCTCCTATAACTATTGTACCTCAAAGATTAGAGGGGTTGCATGCAGAAGTCATATCCATGTCACTCCCGGGTCCTAGACGGGCTCACTGTTTGCATGGCACCTGAGAAATACAGCAGAGTTGTAATAAAGTCACTGTTGCTTAGAGTCACTTCCTTTTTCATCTGAACCTGACTGATGGTCCTGCTTGGTAGGTTGTTATGAGGATAGAGGGAGACACAGATGGGTGGGGCCCAATGCCAGCAATGGGTGCACTGTAGGTGCTCATTCTGGCAAGTAGGCCTCATCCCATCTGACAGTGGAGGGACCTAGGCTCTGGTTGGCAGGCAGTATTAATGCTCACTCCTTTGGTGCTGGACCAAACTAGCTTTGGCAGGGTCAGCTGGCCCCTCGCCTCCCCCGCCCCCGGCTCCTCATCGTACATGCCCCATTAGTTGCACAGTGCCCCAAAGTACAACAGGACTGCTTCCTAAGTCGTTTCCTCTGCTAAATACCTCAGTGACAGCTTCTTGGCAGGGACAGAGCGCCAAGGTTAACATATGCTTAGAGTATGTGCTGCAGGCGTCCCACCTCCACAAGGAAGCTGGAGGAGCCCGGCTTCATCTTAGCCTTTTCCTGTGCCCCCAGCCCAGAAGGCTGCTTCCCAGCTGCCCCTTAGCCTGACTGGGCGAGCCGCTACGGAATCTTAGCCCAGACAAACCTGGGTGGTTATTTACCTGTTCTGAATACATACTACAGCACTCTCCTTAGAAACCACCAGCCTCATCACACCTGCCTACCAATCAGGACTTCCGTCCCTGGCAGGGAAATAATCTTTCCAGAGCTCTCTGGATCAGGCTATAAGCAGGGTGCCAGGAATGAGATTGTGAAAAAGTCTAACATCCCAGAGGGAACTCCACAGTGTCTTTTGGTGAGGTTAGGGATCTTGATCTCCCACTTCTCCTTGTTTGAGCTTTACATGGTCAACCTGTCCTCCAAGTGAAAGTAACGATCAGCCATATGTCTGGGTGGGGGTCACAGGGTCACAAGGTCATAGGTCATAGGGTCACAGGGTCACAAGTTTAAAGAGATCTTCTCCCTGTTGCACCATCATTTTGCCACCTTTACCTCAAATACCCAAGAGACCAGAGGAGTTGGAGATCAGACTTATAAGCTATAAAAGTGTTTGGCACTCTAGGAGTCTTTGTAGAAGGACAGATTTGGAGATCCAAATCCCCTAGAACTCTGAACCCATTCAGTGTCTTTACAAAGGTGAAACTTGGAAACACTGAGAGAAAATGGGACTATCCCCAAGATACACAACTCATAGAGACACCATCTTGGTTTTACAGCTGGCACAGTCTGGTTAACGGAACCAGGATATCTGGAGGTCAAGTTCAAGAGTTGTTTCCACTGGTCACATGCTGAGAGCATCCTCTTCAGGTGTTTCATTTATACAACCCATGTCTGACCAACTCATGACAGTTACTGTTTAGATGAAAAGGCCTCTTTGCTGACTCTGCCCTGGGTGCCCAGTTTGAATTCAGTAATATCAAGCAGAAGGAAACAGAAAGGTGAAATACAGCGATGATGTTGTATTAACATTAAGCAATGTAGCAACCATGGCACAGAAAAGTCTCCAAATCTCAGAGACGAACTGGTGTCCTTTGGGTCTTGCTCATATCATATACATGTCTGACATGGAGCAGTAGGAATCTCAGATCTGGGCAGTCCAGCAGGATACCAGCTAAGAGATGATGTGTCATCTTGAAGTTATGCCATCTGAGACCCACAGCATTTTGTTGGCTCTAGAAGAGAGAAAAGGGTCTAAAGGAGGATTGCTGCCAACCTTAGCTGCCTCCTCTAGGAAGTGACACCCTGCACTTCTGTCTATAATCTAGAACCAGCTGCAGGGTCTTAGCTTCCAGCAGGAGAGTCTGGACTCGTAGGTGTGTATAGAAGACCAGTAGGTGTTCTCTGTGTCTGACACAGGCATGGTGATCTCAACCCACCAGGGACTCACATATCAACTAGAGGAAAAGAAATTGGTTTGTGTGGGTTTGGGTGGCCCTGGTGGCTAGAGTGGAAGGGGAGGCCATTAGGGAGGATAGAGAAGGGGAAGGAAGACATTTGCTGAAAGTGAGTCTAGAAAAAGATCATAAAACACCAAAGTGGGCTTAGATAGGCTTTAGTAAACTGGTCTCAGACAGAAGACAAAAGACAGCCATGGAGGGAGTCTGGTAGGTCCTCAGGCTGGAGGTAAAAGGCCTAGGAAACACAGCCAAGGCCACATTAGGTGAGTGACCAGTCAGGATGGCTTGCTTCTTTTGGGAAGGTGACCCCCTGAATAGCTTGGGAAGGAGTAAAAGCAAGGACACATTGACAGTGTCTTCTAGAAATCTTGGACATGCCTTCTAGGAAGGTGAGTGGGCAGTGTGGCACCCACTTTGCTTGTTTCTTATCTCTCAGCCTGTCTTCAAATCTGGGGTTTCCCCAGATTTTCTTTATCTGATGCTATGGTTGAAGCTAAGACTGTGGTTGCTTGGGACAAGAGAGTAGATATAATATCTGATTATCCCTTCTGGTACAAAGTGAGATCCACCCCCATTCCTATAACTGGACAGACTTGGAATGGCTGTGTCCATTCCACAGACTGGAAACCTGAGGCCCAGAGCTGCAGACTCCTGAACAGTAGACTGTTGGCCTCTGCCATTAGCTCCAGGCTACAGTTCCAACACTCCTTCTGTGGAAGCAGGCTCCTTTAGCAGGATTCTGGCAGGTATCTCACCCTGCTGGGGTCTGCCAGCCAAATCAGAGCCTGCCTGCTAGGGGCTAAAGCACTGGAACTGACAGGTACTATTTGTGGGTTTCCTTTAGCATTTGTCCCTGTTATCAATGCGAGATGAAAACAAAGTCGTCTGACTTGAGGTTTTTGGCTTTCGTGGGCGGTTTCCCATCTGTCTCTTTCTCTCCTTCCCTCTGCCCCACTCCTGACTCTCATTGCTACCCTCGGCCTCCCCTCATGCCACACCATCAGCCATACTTCTCTGGGAGCATGCATGCAAGCACACAAGCTCTGTACAGGGCTCTGGGCTGCACTTTCTTTCAGGAAGGGCTCGCAATCTCATTCCCACCTTGCCATCTCTCTGCTGTCCCTTGCACTGTCCTTTCTAGGGCTCTTTTCTGACACTCTCCTATGTTGGCATCAAGCGGCAAATCTGCAGCCTTGTGACCTTAAACAAGACACCAAAGCCCTCTCGGCTTTTGTTTTCTTAGATTCATTTATCTCCATCGGGTATTAAGGACATGTGACTCTAGACTGATCCCAGAATGGCTTGCTAGCTACCAAAGATGCCACCAGGTTGGGTGACACCAAAGGAACTTCAGATGAAGCACACTTCCAGAGTGCTACTGTACTCTGTCTGTGGGGCCCTACTCAACTTACTGACCCTCTCTGTACCCCCAGTTCTCCTTCCTTCTCTCCTTCCTCCTTCCCTCCCTCCCTCCCTTCCTTTTTTCTTTCTAGAAATCTTCTGTGTGCGCAATGATAGTGTGGGTATGGGAGGGCTTCCCACAGGCTGTTCTAGGAGGTAGGGGCTCAGGGCAAGGGGTAATCCCCTTCTCAAAGGCACTCTAAGAAGGCTTGTCTTTTGAGAAGCTTCTAGAACCAAGGTCAACAAAGACAGCAGGAAAGTGACTAGGAAGAATCAGCCTGAAGCAAGGAAGCAATGGTGAGCAACTTGGGTGGGGGAAGCTGCAAAGGCAAGAGCACCATGCAGAGGAGCTGGCCCAGCACAAGTTCACTTAGAGTGTGGCTAACTCATGGTTATCAGACAGCTTCTGTGGAGAGCAACTCTTGAGTACACCCGGGACAATACCTCCATTACACACACACACACACACACACACACACACACACACACACACACACACACACCCCACACGCATCTAGGCCTCAGGATAGGTTGCACAGCCTATCTGTGCAGTGGGCCAGGTCAGAGGGCTGAAGCCCTACACTCCATCCTGACTCTCTAGTCACCCAGCACACAACTTTTTCAGGCCTTATCAGTAGCCATCCAGGACCCTAATGACTCCTTACAGGCAATCTACTCTTTCCTCTTAGCACACATACTAGCTGAGGTTGCTCCATCTGTATACGGCAGAGTTGTACTCTTATCAGGGCCTAGGTGAAGCTTTTGCATGAGCCCATTTTATACCTGTGGCTAAGCCGACAGAGGGCCCTGCTGAGCGTCCTTGAGGCCTGAGCACTCTGATCTTCCTGCTGATGCTGAGAAGGGTTCTGAAGAATACTTGGAGTCCTGCCAGACATGGAGGCTGAGCCTGCTTGGCATCAGCCCCTGGGAAAGAAAGCTTTAGAGTGTAGACCGTTCCCAGAAACTGGAGACTAAGCTTGTGATAAGGCCAACCTGCTTTTGGAGCCTGCCAGGCAACCAGTCTGAGAAACCCACACAGGCAAGGAGTGAACACCCGGCGTGAGGTTGTCCCTGTGAGAGAGGCCACTTTCCATCACTGGGAGTTGAGTACTCGTGCCATAGGGAGGCACAGGCCACTCCATGGTGGGCCCTGACACCAAGCAATTCACAGGGAATAGAAAACATTGTCCAGAAGCCATTGGCCAAGGCTCATCCAAGGCAGAGGTCTCCTAGTGGACGGACACTGTCTGTAAGTAAAGTCAGTTCCCACACTGCAGTTTTGCCCTCGGGGAAACTGCTGAAGGAACGCTGGACACAGACCAGTGTCCTCATTTGACATGCAGGAGAGTGGAGGTTCCTAGCAGGGCCTCCACTGGCTCAGGGCAGATCTCACAGCCAGCCTCCTGCGTCATCCCAGCCTCCTGCGTCACCCCTCTTTGCCTCCCTTCTTCTCCTTTACCCACTCCTCCCAGCCCTCCTGAGCTGGCATTAAGGCCACTGAGAGTATTATTTAAGTAACTAGAAGAGGCCCATAGTGGAGCATAGACCAGAAAAAGGACTCAAAGGATATATTTTCCAACCCTGGTTTTAACACAGAGCAGCTCTGTTGCCCTAGATACATGCCTCTCTGTCTCTGGTCTGTCTCCAGTATCAGAACAATCCCTGGTGTCCACTTTACAGGTTGGACTGTAGCAGAGAGCATAGGAGCCCGGGTGCAGAGCAGGTGTGGCCAGAGCCAGGCAGTCTTGTTCAGTTTTCATCAGTGGAAGCAGACCACACCCTAGACCAACTGGAGAGCAAAGCTAAAGGACAAAGGTAGCACTTGCTTCTCCCTGCCAGGATGGTGAGCCCAGCTACTCACTTTTCTGTGCCCTATGTATCACCTATAAATGTATACAATATGCAGAGGGTCATTACTATATCTAAACGGCAGGGAGGAAACCCAGCAGTGCACCTCAATCTTGCTCGCAGTGAAAGGACCAGGGGTAGCCTTCGGCATCACGTACAAAGGAAGGGACACAGAGATATATCAACTTCATATTCCCACTAAAGGGACCTAAGGATGAGTTGGCCTTACACCAGCTTTGTACCAATGGCAAAAGGATCCAGGGTTTCAACAGCAGTTCTTGCTCATGGGTGCACTGACCTTGTGTAGACAGTCTTCAAAATCGAACAAACAGGCTCGGCCAAAGTCCCTCCACCCCACCCCATTATGTGGTCCAAGCCCATCTGGTGAACATGTGAAGTGGGCAGGAATGTTTACAACCTGCAGACCCTGGCTCTGGAAGACCAGGTTTCACCCACTTCCCCTGCAGTGGCCAGGTGGAGTAATTCAAGGCTATTGTGAGGAAGCCCAGCTGGGCTCTCCTCTGCCTCCCTAGGCGGAAATCAGACCTGTTATGGAGCATCTGTTCCAGGTATTTGGAAAATGTGAGAGATCATCATGGAGAAGAGCAAGTGCTGAACTGGAACGCCATGTTTATCAGCCTCAGAGGGTGTCATCATCATCGTCATCGATGCTTCAGCAATGATAAACAGCGAAGCCACAGGAGGGAGGGCAGACACCCATGTGTGCAGGAAAGAGACAGGCTGCTGGACCTGTTGGGAAGAGCAGCATGGAGGGAGGCTCTGAGAGAGCAAATTGTCCTTCATCTTCAGGACCACTATGCTAGCAGCCCTGAAGCACCCAGGCCCCTTTTCTAGAACTGCCCAGGATACATTTATGGAGAAAGCCTTTGCCCAGTATCGGGCTGCCAATGTCAGCCAGGAAGTCTACAACCTTTGGCATCCTTTGAGTGAAGTAACCTTTCTCTCTCTGGTGTCCTTTGACACTTTCCTCTCTTTACCTGCCGAAGTCCCAAGGCACCTCTTCATTAAGTCATGCTGGATTTGGGGGAGAAGCTTGTTTCTTTGTCTTTTTGATCTATTCTTTCTGCCATCCTGCCCCCCTCCTAGCCCACCACCAGCATCTCCAGGCTTGATATCATCCTCACTTCCTACCTAGGCTTCTAATTTTTGCTAAGAATCCTTATAATCTATCTGTCACACATAAATAACTCCCTACGGGGGAATCCTTCCTGCTGTGCCATCAGAATGAGGACTGTATTAATGTGGCTCACCCCTAGGCCCTCCAAGACTTAGCATATTGCATGGCACCATAGGTACTCAATAAACATGTGTGGGCTGAGTGAAGAAAGAAATGAGAGAGAGAGAGATGGTGACTGGCTCTGCAGTGTGAGGAGAGGCTGGGATTTGGAAGGAGCACAATAACATGTTTGGGGCCAGGTGTTTGAAATCTGGCTGGGATGGGCTAGGTTTGTCCCTGTCAGAGTCTGGGGACAAAACACAATAAGCGCTTTCAAGGGTCACTCAGTGCCTTCATCTGAGGTACTTCTCTGCAAACCCCGGATGAGCAAGACAGTAGTTCTTCTACTGGACACCTCCAGTGACAGCTGTTCTCTTCCTAGTATGCCAACCTCTGCCTCACCACAACTCAGGTAATTCCAAATAAGAGAATTAGCAGTGCTGGATGAACTTGGACATGCACAGGCTACCTAGTACCCTTGGAGTGAGAGGTGAGTCCCCAGCTCCCCCCCCCACACACACACACTTACTCAGTCTCCTCCCTCAGGAACCACTGGAGCTGCCCATCCAGAAGCTGCATCTCCCTTCCTGCCCACTCTGGCTGCTGCTCTGGCCTCCAGCCAGTCTGTTAATGCAGCTCCTTTACTTCGTAGCTGAGAACTCAGTACAACTCTCCCAGGAGCTGTGGAGGAAAGCTGGCCAGATGCAGGGGACGCTGGTGGGGAGTGTCTATGTCTATCTTTGTGCCAGGGAAAGGCTCCATTCGGTGGGCAAACAGATGTTCTATAGAGCTGCCCCCGAGCTTGGGAAAACATTGCTAGGTAGGGGATAGGGCTTGTGCTGGGCCCTGATGCTACTTTTCTAAACTCCTGCAGCCTGTTCCTCTGCAACCCCCAATCCCTCCTATTAAAGCAGACTCTTTAAGACCTGCCTGACATCATTCAGAGAAGACAGGCTGGCTTGTGTGTTTTCAGCTTACCATTTGCTGGCTCTATGGACACACCCCAATTCTTTCTGACCCAATTCCTTCAGCTCTGCAATGAAGATGATGCTTCCCTTTTGGCCAAGTGTAGTGAAGATCAAGTACATTATGGAGGTCAGCCTCCTGGCTTTGAGTGGGTGCTCCATGGCTGTTTCTTTCCCTCTTACGCATTTTAGCCATTTTCCATGGAGGAAACAGTGGGATTAAGCATGTGAGTCAAGATATTTTACCACTGTTCTTAAACCTCTGTTATTTCCCAAAGGGAAGTAGACCTTTAAATTGTCACAACTGGCTCTCAAGAATTTTCCCCAGGCCAGGCTGCAACTCAGAGAGAGTATCTAGAGAAGGGGCTCATAACAGAAACGTGTATATAAGTTGTTTTCTCATCACTGTGATAAACATAAATGAGAGAAACAATTGAAGGGTGGAAAGGTTTGCTTTGGCTCCTGCTCTCAGAATGTTGTGGCGGAGTGGCGTGGTCTGAGTTGCCAGCACTTACAGCTGCCGAGTCTCAGTTTGCCAGAGCAGGAAGCAGCCAGTGGCACCAGAAACAAGGCTGGGTTGTAACCCTAAAGGCCTAGTGTCCTATGTCTGTCAGTCAAGCTCTATGTCTCAAATGCCCCCACAGTCTCCCAAAGTGCTGCCACTAACTAGGGACACAAAACAGGAGCCTGTGAGGGACACTTCATATTCAAGCCACATCATTCTGCCCCTGGTCCCTATTGGTTCATGGCTATTGAACAATACAAAATACATCTGGTCTAAATGGAAGAGTTCCTGTAATCTCAACAAACCTAACAAAAGTGAAAAGTCTCTACCAAGTCTCAGGTTGGTCTTTTATTTGTTTGTTTTATTTTATTTTTTGTATCTGTTAGCCTCTTTGAAACCGAAAATTAGATTATATACTTCTGGTATACAGTAGTACAGTGTATAAATTCACATTAAAAAAGGAAGGATAATAATAATAACAACAATAACAACAACAACAATGATAAATCAGAGCAATGCAAGACCAAATCTCAGCTGGGCAAACATTAACCCCTTCAGTTCTGTGTCCCACATTTGGGGCACCTGGTAGCACCATCTGATCTCCAACAGCCTTGTGTAGCTTCACCCTGTCTCCCTGCTGCCTGCAGTCCACATGATCTCACCCTGCTCTGGCTCCTCTCAGCACCTCCCCCTCGCCCTCAGTGGGTTCCCCGTGGTTCTGGCATCATCCTTACCCTGAGGTATTCACTGTGATGTAGGCTTCAGTTTCAGCTGCATGCACAACTTTCTAGGGCGCTCCATACAGGAACTCGACCATGGTACTCACTGGTTGACATCATTTGCTTCTCTCTGGAAGCTTGGTGCAGACCTCCGTGAACCCTTAACTCTTACATTTGCATGCTTACAAAACCAGTTCCACGTGGAAAGCAACAGGCTTCTGTCCACAGCCAGAGATGAAGCCATGGTGACAACCTGAGATTGAGCCATGGTGACAACCTGAGACGGAACCAGGCCCTTTGGAGCAGGATTGAAGCAGCTTCTGTATGGCTGTGAGGCCGAAGCATAGAAAACACTTCCCTAAGTGCCTATCCTTCCATGTGGTCCCCCTTTTAGCTTTACATTTCCAGGCACTATCTTTAGTTTCTCTTCAGACACACCAGAATAGGGCATAAGAACCCATTACAGATGGTTGTGAACCACCATGTGGTTGCTGGGAATTGAACTCATAACCTCTGGAAGAGCGATACTCTTAACTGCTGAGCCATCGCTCCAGCTTGGCACTGTCTTTTTAAACAAATGGGTTTTCAGTTTCCTGCCTGGGAACCTTTGATGGGCAGGAGTCTCACTCTCAAGCTCAGAGTCTTATTGTGTCCATGAAAATATGCATTTTTTTCTTTAAGGGCATGGTACTACTTTAAAAAAAAAAAAAGAAAACCAAGCAAATAGACAATTATAGCAACTCTGTCCACTGCCACCTTATTTACAACTTTGAATATGTCCATGCTGCCCTTGAAGGACCCACATTGATCTGTGGAAGTACTGGGAGAAAAGAAAAGGTCCCTAGGTAGAACAGAGTGGGAATATGGGGCAGGACACCTGTACTGGCTAGTTTTGTGTGTCAACTTGACACAAGCTGAAGTTATCACAGAGAAAGGAGTTTCAGTTGAGAAAATGCCTCCATGAGATCCAGCGGTAAGGCATTTTCTCAATTAGTGATCAAGGGTGGGAGGGCCGCTTGTGGGTGGTGCCATCTGTGGGCTGGTAGTCTTGGGGTCTATAAGAAAGCCAGCTGAGCAAGCAGGAGAAGCAAGCAACCCAGTAAGCAGCATTCCTCCATGGCCTCTGCATCAACTCCTGCTCCTTGACCTGCTTGAGTTCCAGTCCTGACTTCCTTTGGTGATGAACAGCAGCATGGAAGTGTAAGCTGAATAAACCCTTTCCTCCCCAACTTGCATCATGGTCATGATGTTTGTGCAGGAATAGAAACCCTGACTAAGACAACACCTTCATGACTGTAATTTGGAAAGAGCAGAGGAATAAACATGACATAAACTGTCAAGAGATGTGGTTAAGGGGAGAATGTAGGATTCACAGGCCACAGGCTCTGGAAAAGCTTAGACTTTATGCCCAGAGGAACTTTTGAATGGCTATACCATAAAGAGATAGATCTCCTCACTAGAAGACCATCAGAATATGTTGTGGAGGATGGCCTAGGAGCATCAGGACATCTTTAGTCCTATCATCAGCTCACTGACATCCAGGCTCTGTTCCAAGCTCTTGGTACCCAGCAATCTATCTATCACTGTAATGCACTAGTGAGGGACTGTGGCTGTCCCACGTTACAGATAAAAACACCAAGGCACGGAAAAGATGAATGTCTTACCCACAATGGCAATCAAGGTTGGGGAGGCAGCACTGATGGCCGAATCCTGGTAATTGTGGCTCCAGGGTCTGCCTGCTTCTCCACAGTCCTCACCCTGTTGTGGCTGGGCCCCAGGTGAGAGGTGCACACAGCAGAGATTTGGGAAACACAGGAAATAATGGGAAAGATGCATGTTCCTTGTTCTTTTCTGAACACTCAGCCCCTGGCAGTGAAGAGCCACGTGTAAAAACATGAGCAGCTCCCCATCCCTGCAACCATTAACCTGACCCCGGAAGCAGTATGTGAGCTGTCTGCTCTTCTTCAAAGCCATAGCCAACACGCCTAGTTCAGGGGACACTGACCAAGAAAATAAAGTGTAGGGCTGGTCTGCAGGCTGACTAGTGAGCCTCTTCGGAAACCTGTGTGACAGGGCCAGGCATGGTTTTCCATGTCTGTGGCAGTGTGGGGACTCCAAACCAGGGTGGTGATTCAACCCAGCCCCACCTCAGGTCCCTGCTGAGAGTGTTAAGGGGAGCACCTGCAGGAGGCTCCCTGAACAAGGTGCCCTGCTGGAACACTGCCTGCAGCTGAGCAGTGAAGGCACACTTTGGCACACACATGGGGTCTGCTGGGAATTTCCTCAGGGGCTGGCTCTGAAAGAAGCAAAGCAGATGCTGGCTAGGGACGAATTGCACTTCACAGGCAGTTAGCACAGTCTTGTCTCGGGCATACAGAGAGGCACTGGTTGGCATCAAAAAATTGGAAAAGCCTGACTTGTCATCTCAGTAAATCCTCAGTCGCTGTCCCACCTGTCACACGGTTCTCTGGCTCCCTGCTTTCCTGCATTCCTTTCTGCAAGAAGAATCAATATACAGACAGCTCAGTGTACCAGAGAATGGCCTGATGTGTTCTGTGCCCAGAGCTCTTTTGGACAGCACCGGGACCTCTTATCACTACCGTTTAGCTCTCCCAATAAATAAGAATGTGAGAGAGGCTTATGGGAGGCGTACCCCCTCACCATCACTGCCCAAAGTTTTGCTTTCCAGAGTTTCAATCAACGATGGCCTTGAAAATTATTGAGGGATAAGTTTTAGAAATGAACAACTCCCAGGTTTTAAATGGAGCAACTTTCTGAGTGATGCTATGATATTCCTCACTGTTCTCCATCCTGTCCTGGGCACCCATTACCCTTTTATCCAGTGCATCCATAGTTACCCGCTACTAATTTCTGGTTATCAGACTGGCTGCCAAAATGCCATGATGCTCTTGTGAAAGTAACACTTATTTTACTGACTAGTGGCCCCAAACAGAATATCAGTGATGCTAATAATTCAAATATACCAAAGGAAAGCCATAGAATGCTCTATGCCACCAAGTTCTATGCTTAATAATAAGGTGAAAATATGTATGTTGGGGTTACTAAGGTTTGTTGAGAGCAGAATGAACAGAGGACCCACATCGAATATCGCAGAGGCTTTGGTATTATCTGTAGTTTTAGCATTTGCTAGAGGCTAAGAGCCTTATTGATAAAGGTGTCTGCTGTAGCCAAGCCCAGTAGATCCTGCCTGAGTCAGGATGCCAAGGCCAGATCTTGTGACTCCAAGCCCAGTGCTTGAGGCTTCTGTCTGGGACATTCTTACTAACCACATTTTCCTATTATAAAGTGAAAACTTCTAGTTTCTTTGGAAAGTTAGTTATGTCCAATGACAGTTTGCTGGGGCACACAGGTGAAAGGATGTCTTGCTAAAGCAGACACAGAAAAGAATGTTTTCCTGAAGAAGACACAGGTGAAAGGATGTTTTGATATAGCAACCACACTTTGCTATATCAACTGTGGCTCAGAGCTGCCTGTGACTCCAGCCTCAGGAGTTCTTACAGTCTTCTAGCCTCCACGAGCACCCACCCAACATGTAGCATACACTCATACATACACATAAATGAAAATAAATATTTTAAAAATTCACCTACAAGTATTGCCCCACGGCTGATTCCCAGATAATTCTCCATCTCAAGTTGATAATTGAAATTAGCCATCATAGTTATCACTCATTCTGACTGAAACCTTCCACAACTGCCCTGCTCTAGGCAGGTAAAGATGGAAGTCGTGTTATAGAAAAGAGCCCCATGGGGGAGACCCAGAAGTGGTCATGGTATCAGTGAGCCAGGCATGGCCTTTGGAGCAGGACATACCTTCCTGCCTGGCCACAAGACAGAGGCAAGCATGGCACAGGAAGGCAGGTGTGATTCTCACACCCAGCCATCCTCCTAAAACCCTGACTTTGTTGTGACAAAGCATAGGCCCAGTACATGACAACCACCCGACAGTGCGATCCTGCCAAGCATCTTGTTTTGTAGTCTGTTGTGTGACTTTTCCTGGGAAGAAGTAAACAAATGTCTACGAACCCTGGATAAGACACCAACAAAGGTCTGAAGGAAAGATCCCACTCAAGTACTGCTTGCTGAACCTATACATTTATTTGGTGTTTTTTACTGGAATATGAGTGACTCAAACGCAGCTGTATTACCACAAAGCCCATCCCATGCATCCCTGGAGCTCCCTGACCAATCTGCAGGCAGCTTCCCACCACTCCCTGCAGCTATGTACTCTGTACATAACCTTGGGGAGAAGTCTTGTGTGTGCTGTGGGTTTCGTGAGCTTCCTGTATCTTACAAGCCTCTAACTTTCCTCTTATAGAGACTGCTGCCATTTGGGGAAAACCTTTCTGCCTGCTCTCATCTCCTTCCATTCTCCTCTTCAGACTGTCCTCCAGGTCCTGGAATTCAGAGATTCTTTTTTTTTTTTTTTTTTTAATCACAGAGAACCCTGACCTGTAGAAAGATGTCTGAGATTGTGTACATGGGTATCATCAGCCTAGACCAGAGATTGTGGCAGACTGGTACAGAGTCCAGCTTCCTGGAAAGACTATCTAATTCATCTGGCTCAGTGAACTTAACACTTGCTCCCTACCTTCAAGTCTGAGGGAAGCAAATGAAATGAAATGGTTTTCTGATCTGCTAAGTAGATGTATATATATTTTTTCCTTCAGTTAATCATGAAATAGTGCTACCACAGAAAATAGATGAGAGTCCTGTGTATCTCAAAGGTTTTGAAGGCCTGTCCTGGCTGGCTCTGGACCAGAAGCAGGTAACCAGATTCCCACAACACATGGAAAGGCCAAGTGGGCATGAGTAGCCCACAGAAATGTCCTCCAAAAGATCAGAGACAGGCCTCAGGCACCGTGGGATTCACGTGCCAGCCCTGTGATGCACTATGCAGTATCCATCAGCCATCAGCTTTTCTCTCACTGTTGGCTTTCTTCTTCTGGTTTTAGGTTCTTGAGAGTACAAAATACCACCTGCAACCTGCAGTCATCTCTGACTCATGGCTAAATAAATAAGTACAGGAAACGAACATGAGGCTGAGAAGATAGCTCAGTCAATGGAGTGTTGTTGTAGAGGGCATGAGGGCCTGAGTCCGGTCTCCAGCACCCACCTTCAGGAACAAAACCAACCAAACAAAAAACCGAAATACATTCTGGAGTGATCATATATGTTTATAACCCTAGTGCTGATAGAGACCAGGACAGCTTGTTCTTGGGCTTACTTGGTAAACTCCACTCCAATGAGAAACTCTGTCTCAAACGCAATGTGATTGGTACCTGAGGAAGGACACCCAAGGAGGTCAACCTATGACTTGTGCACACACACACACACACACACACACACACACACACACACACACCCCAGAGCTCTTCTAGACCAGTTCATGTGGCAAAAGTTCCGAGGAGGGGCTCTGCTAAGCCTTTCTTAGAGCACATGGTTATCATGGTGGTCACTGAGAAGTGGCCAGGTTGAGAACAGGGAAATGGAGCAACCAGCACATAGCAGTCAATGAAGGAGGCCAGCTGCACCAAAAAGGGCTAAAAGAGGGTGAGTGTTACTTAGGTGCCAGCAGAGTGTGTCAGCCCTTCATTTGGCATGAAGGGACTTACTTGTTCTTGTGGGTAGACCATATCTACCACAAGCAGACCACTGTTCTATGGAATTCATTCAGTAATCTCTCTGCTCCCAGTTTTGTTTTGTTTTTTTGTTTGTTTTGTTGAGACAGGGTCTTGCGATGCATCTCTGGCTTCCCTGGAACTCATTATGTAGATCAGGCTCTCCTTAAACTCACAGACATCTAGCTGCCTCTGCCTTCTGAGTGCTGGGGTCTAAAGGCATGTGCCACCAAGCCTAGCTTCCTGATCCTCTGTTGAACTACAAAATAAATGGCTCTGAGCCCACAGGAGGGACCTTGTCCAGCTCCTTAACTTCTCTCCCTCATTGAGATCCCAGTTTCTGGTTCGACCATAGCAACCCTTCCAGCTCCTTTCTGGGGCTGGCACATATTGTCCTCCTCCTGGTGGCCCTCTACTTGGCTCACCCAATACTTGGTTTTGTCCTCAAATCACATTCCAAAAGATGCTTTTCCTAGCCCCCCCCCATTAAATATTACTTTATGCCCCTGAACAGTCTGATCTAAGATGAATTCCCTTTCTTCCACAAGCACTTGTGATTGTCTGAAGTCTCTGCTTATTTTATTTTATGAAGAACTGCTCAGTCTATTGCCTAACTTTCCCACCAGAATGCAAATTCCATATGGACAACACTGCATCTTCTCTGCTGGCCCCTTACTCTTAAAACTATGTGGTCCAAATGGGGCCATCTACAGATCAGCCAACAAATGAGCGGTTGCAATAAACCAGTGTCTCAGAATTAGATGGAGTTAGGATGCCCTTGGCATGGGTGAGGCAGAGCCTATCTATGAAGTCCTTGTCTATGGAAATAAACCAGGAAGTAGGCATAATCATGTACGGTGCCACAGGAGAAATGCCTTATGGTCAATAGTAGAATAATGAAAGCGGGTGTATTAGTTACTGTTCTCATACCTGACCGAGGAGACTTAAGGGAGAAAGGATTAATTCTGGCTTATGGTTCCAGGTTATCTTGGCAGAGAAGGCAGAGCAGCAGGAACATAAGGTGGCTGGTCAGAGGGAGTAGTGCCCAGGTATAACCCCTAGGCCTACAGGTAGTGGTCTGAATCTCCCAGCTAAACCTAACTTTGTAGAGCTCCACAATCTTCCAAAACACCATTGTCAGCTGAGAGGCAAGTGTCCAAACATATGATTCTATAGCAGACATTTCAGATGGAAACCCTAACACTGTAATAGTGTCAAAAAAGAATTCTCAGAAATTCAGGGTGCGTAAGATGGCTGAGAGGATAAAGATGCTCGCAGTGCTAGACTTGTGACCTGCGTCCAATCCAGGGAGCCTACACAGTGTTCGTAGAAAAAGAACTGACTCTTTAAAGCTGAACTCTGAACTCCACACATGCACTCTGGAATACACACACACTCCACACACACTTAAAACAGACATATGCACAATAATATTTTTTAAAGTACTCAGGAACTCATTTCGTAAAAAAACCCACAAAGTCTGCACTCTGAAAATGAGCAAGCTGTTGAAGGTTGAAGGAAGGAAGTGAACACTCCAAATGAACAGGAAGACATTGTATGCCCGTGGATAGGGCAATGTAATACTGGTACAGTGGAAACACGCCCGTCCATCCATAGCTGCAGCGTAGCTCCCAGCAAACTCTCAGCTGGCTTCTTTGCAGCGCTGGACAAGCTGGCCCTAAAGCTCACTTGGAAATTCATTGAGGCTTAGAATAACTCAAGTTGGAGGACTCACACTTCCTGATTTCAATGCTTACTTCCAAGTTACAGTAATCAAGACAGTGTGGGATTGGCATATGAACAAACACGGAGATTAATTGAGTCGAATTGAGACTCCAGAAAGACATCCTCACACTGACAGTCAATTCATCTTTGAAAAGGGTGCCAAAATATAATTCATGGGGAAGTAATAGTATCTTCAACAAAACGGTTCTGGGACAACATGCAGAAGGACAAAATTGGATCCCTACATCACTCCATATGTAAAAGTACCCAAAACTGAATCAAAATTCCAAAGCTAAAAGCTAAAACTAGAAACCTCATAGAAGAAACCATGGGGGGAAATGTTTTGTGATTTCAGATTGGATGATGGTTTTCTTTCTTTCTTTCTTTTTTTTTTTTAGATGTGGCCCCAAACACAGAAACAACAAAATTTAAAAATAGACAAATTGAACCTCACTAAAATGTGATGCTTTGTGCTTCAATGAGTATCATCAAAAAAAAAAAAAAAAAAAAAAAGGAGACCTACTAAGTGACAGGATATATCTACAAATTAGACATCTATTAAGGGATATATACACAGTATGTATAAAGAACGCAGACAACTCAATAATGAAATGACAAGCTCAATAAAAAGCAGTGAAGAATTAGAATGGGCATTTCTCCTAGAAAAGACCACAAATGGTCAACTAGAGTGGAGGAAGGTGTTTAGTATCATGAACCTCCAGGGAAATACAAACTGGAACCAACTGTTTATGAAGATGATAGAGGGGTACAGAATGAGCTTAGGACCATTGGCTGCCCACTCCTATGGACTATATCTTATCATTGTACTTGTAATTATTTAAAGAGAACAAGGGAAGAAATACCTGTGCTGGTCACCACAGGAAATATAGTCCGTAACTCCTTCTTCTCGAATCATGGATTGTGCCCATAGGCACAGCCATCCTGGTGTGAGGGGAGACCCCCACTGCAAGAGAGTACCTAAGGCCAAGGCCAGTTTCTGGACTCTTGGAGGAAAGCACTGCAAAACATGGAGCCTGAGAAGGGATGGCATCTGGAGAGTTCTAATCTCAGCCCTCATGGGGCCTTTCAGTGTGTCACAGAGTTCACCTGGAACCAGAGTTAGGAAACACACGACAAGACTGCCTGCGCTCCCTCAAGAGACTGCCTTATCCACTAAGATACCACAGGGGTACAGACTATCAGGCATTTGCCAATCAAATATAGTTCGGTTTATCTCCTCTTAAAAAGCAGGAAAACTCAGCCCCAAGGAGAAAGAAACGGCCAGCAGCCTAGAGCCCAGAGTGGATCAAGGGCAGCTTGGACTGGTCTCGTAACACATAGCCCTTCACCCCTGCTCCTCTTCACATCTTCCTGATACATGGACTTTACAGAGCTGGACTGCCATCCAGGTAGGGTGGCTCAACAGAAAGTTTCTGGTCCAGAGGTGGCTCTGACCAGCTCGCCTGCCCTTTCCGTTCTAACTTCCCTCTTCCAAGTCCACAGTGCAGTGGGAGAGGACAATGGTTATTTTTGTTGATTGAATGACAAGGCTGAAGCTCAGAGAGGCTACATGCCTGGCCCCAACCCATCATATCAGAGAAAGGATCCCACACCAGTTCTCTCCAGCTCCAACGCCTGGTCTCACCTCAGACAGTTTCGAGGTTTCACCACAGGACAAGTTTTCTTTCCCTCTCTTGCTTCTCTTCCTTCTTTTCAACCCCAGCACACACAAGCAGGAACAGTGAAGGAAAATGGAAAGCAGACTGGAATCTCCCTGCATCTTTCAACCCACACCAACTGGCTCCTGGTCATATTTCTTCTTCTCTGCCATGGCTAACCATCCAGAGAACATTCGTTGTGCTATTCCCCCTGAGCCTTCTCTGTCCTCTCTTCTACTTGGTGTATCCTGCTCTATAGGACTGTGCCAACTCCAGGGTCACCAAAATGTCCTCACCCTGAGCCCAGTGGTCTGAACTTCCCCGTACAGATCTGCTCACTTCAGGGTGTGCTTTTTCTCAGACTTATTTTAATTCATCCCCTCTTTTTTGAGACAGAGTCTCATGACAGAGCCCAGGCTGGCTCAAACTTAGTCTATAACTCAGGATACTCCCTGCCCCACCTCCTAAGCACTGCGATCACAGGCCCATGAAATCATTTCCACTCTCCCTTGATTCTTCTAGCAAACAGTTTCTGTGAGTTTTGGGGTCTCGTCTGTGTCCTCCCACTTTGGCAACAAGTGGACCAAGTTAAATCACCGAATCTCTCTGCCCTTAGGGATCCATTAAGCAGGAGCTTTGGCACACAGGCAAGGCCAAGATGCAGAGATGGAGCCATGGCCCTAGGGTGACCAGAGTATGAGTAGGGAGACTCTACAGCCTGCCCTATGGCTCTCCAGAGGTTCTGTGGATTTGAACCACAGTTGTCAAATGACTTTGCACCGGCGATTGACCCTTCCTTCCTTACCTCCCTCCTCCCTCACGTCCTACTCCATCCCTTCCTCCTTTCTAGCTTTCTGAGTTATCATGTATGGAGTGCATGTGTCGCATGCGGGTGGCACTGGGGAAGGGTGGAAGGAAGCATCGTCATAGTCCTGCTGTCTCCCTTCATCCCTGACCCATTCATGTTCAGTCTCCATGGACCACTCACCTAGTAAGAGAGACCCTCACTCTCCTGCTTTGGTCCCTTCTGCTTGGCACCATTTTCTGCCGGAAGCTCTGTTCCCTCTGCTCCTTCACCAGTTTTGCAAACATTCTGCTCACTTTTGAGACAAGTAAACCATGTATTACCCATCCCTTCTGGGAGTCTGTCAACATTCTTCACAACTAACAACTCTCAGCTGCTACAGGTGGCACTAGGTAATGGCTGGTGGCAGCCTGGATGCTGTGTACTGTTCTTTTACCACAATGACATCTCCCTGAGAGCCAACGCTGTAGTCTTTTGCCTCTATCACTGCAGAATGTAGCAGCGCCCTGACCCACTGGCCCTTGCTTAATAAAATAAGCATTCTTACAACTTCTGAGTTTTCTTCTCCACTGTTCCTTCCACACACATTCCACCCCCAGTGGGATTTAAGCAAAATTTATGTTGTAATGATCAGGGCTTTTCCCTCTACTGAGTCACCAGCCAGTTCAGCTCAGCAGGAAGACAAAATGTTCCTCTTTCTGCACCCACTGCCCTTTCCGTGTCTTTGGCTTTGATTAAAGCTATAAACATCCTGGTCTATAGTAAACCAAAGCACAGGGGAGCCAAACAGAACATCAGTCTTTTGGCCCATGTCAGCACCCAAGAAGAGGCACTTCCTGCCACAAGCCCCATGTGACAATGTTGAGGTAAGTCCCCAGGGAAGGCCAGGGTGCTGGAGGGGGCACATCTATGATCTGTGATGCTGAGAAGGTTCTAGAGCGGTCATAGGTCAGACAAGGTGCAACCACTTCCATCTAGGTCAAAAGAAAGCCCAGCCACCCTGTGCCAGGCTCCCTGCTGGCTGTCTGGAAGCAGGACTCTTGTCCTAAGAACAGGTTCAAGTAGAGAAATACATCTGCCTGGGCCTTGACTTCTGACACTCAAGCTCTAATCAAGAAAAAGAATAGTCCATCAGAAAATCAGCTAATTATAATGGAGGGCTGACTCAGTCTGCCAGGGTTTCCTGAGCATTTTGAAAGCATTAAATTATTTACTTCTCACAATAACCCTGGGGTGGCATGCTGGAGCCAGCTCCTATTAGCTCACAGGAGCCAGTTGTTAAATTTTCAGAAGTTTTATAAGCTGGGTGTTAAATACCGCTATTATTTAAAAATTAGATTATGTAAACCCACAATTAAATAAATTATACTAAAAACAAAAGTAAGAAATACTCAGAACTCCTCGCTTCCCCATTATCTCTGGGTCTCATTGTTGCCCGCACTTTGGGGTTGTTCCCGTCAATAGCGTCTGCCTGGCAGAAACACTATGCAGTGGTGGCCACCAAGCGTCTTTTACCAAGTCTGTGTTTGGTGACGCCACTATGGACGTAGATGAAGGTTACAAGTCTGGACTTGATTTCCTTGCTGTGGTTACATTTTCTAGATGGAAAAAATAGGGGCAAATATTTATCATCGTGTGTGGTGTTCCTTGGGAGTCAACTACCTTGCTCTTTGAAACAGGGGTCCCTGAACTTGGGGCTGGCTCGTTGGGCTGTGATAGCTGGTCAGCAAACCCCAGGAATCCTCCATTTCTCTAGTTCCTCAGCCCTGAGACACAAGTGTGTCTATCACATCTGGATCTTTTTTTTTTTTTTTTTTTTGGTGGGTTCTGATCATTTCATACCCCCCATATTTGCATCAAAAGCACTTGACTGGCTGAGCTCTATCACTCCAGACCCTTCTTTGACTTTTCAACATGGACTGCATACCTGCTGCTCTCCAGAGAGCTCCAGGCTTTCAGTGTTGCATTGGAAGCTGCTGAGGTGATCCTGCCCCCTAGATCTGAAACCTGATTCTCTGCCTCTCTGGTGTACAGACCAGCAGAGCTGAATTACCCAGGCTTCATCATAAAAGCTAATTTAATAACCCCCTTTTTGTGTGAGAGTGCACATGTATGTGTGTAAGTGTGTATTTCTCTCTCAAGAGCCCTGGGTAATGTGGCTCCCCAAACTCAAGTGCTATTAGGGACTCCTACATCTCCTAACACCTCTCCACCCACTAGTTAACAAAATAGTTTTCACTGACCCTTTCTGAGGGCTGCTCGATTCAAACCTGGGTTCCCCACATTCCAGCTGTACTAACTTGGGTGTCTTTGCCTCTTTGGAACTCAGCCTCCTGTCAAGTAGGGTTCCGATTGAACTTGCAAACATGCCCGAGAGCCTGACAGTTAACAAGGTAGCGTGCTTGACAGTGCCTGAACATAGTAGGTGCTCCGAGTGGGCATTTGCTATTGTCATCACCTGCTTGCTGTGCTCAGGCGCCTCCCCAGGTGTCCACGCAGGTGTTAATTCACTTCCTCTCTCTGCAATCCTGGGAGAGCGGTACTGCTATTAACCCTGTTTATGGAGTCACAGAGAGGCGATTAGGGTGGAACATCTGAAATTGCCAGCTTTGTAGGTCAAACATAGCTGTGGATCGGCAGTTGCCAGTGACTCACAGCTAGAAGGGCTGAAGGTCTCAAAGCCTTGCAGCCTGCCTAAGCGGTGTGCAGTCTGAGCATCTCTGACAGCAGAGGGGCCATGCCTCCTCTTATCCAGCACTGAAGACAGTTCTGCAGACCTGTTTATGCAACCAGTGGTCTGCTCTTGTAGAAGATGAACATTCAGACTGGTTTTATATGCCTTTTCCTTACGGTCCCATAGTCCCCATCAGTGGCTGATATAAACATCACCTGATATAAAAGTCTCCCTGACTTCTCCAGCCAGAAGAACAAACCTGTGCAAAGATTCATAGGGAGAAGTAGGACAATCAGGGAAAGGGGAACGTTTCCTACAGTTTAGTGCCACAGGTCCTACTGGGCCAAGGCTAGAAAGGACCTGAGCATGAAGAGGCTGTGAGGAGGTTAGCTCTCCAGTCACCATGAAAATGAGTCTCTAGGTTTTCTTCATCCAGTCAGGTTGACAACCAAAACTAACCATCACAGAAGCCTATGTAGATGAGGTAGTGACTTACTTACTTTTCAATTGTAGTGATAAAACACAATGACCAAGTATAACTTGGGGAGGAAAGGGTTTATTTCATCAAAGAGCTTTGTACTCAGTCCATAATCCAGGGAAGTCAGGGCAGGAGTTTAAGGCAGGAACTGGAGCAGAGGCCATGGATGAGTGCTGTTTACCGACTTGCTTCTCAGCCTGCTTCCTTATAGCACCTAAGGCTGCTAGCCTAGGAATGGTAGGTACTATCCACAGTGGGCTGGCCCCTCCCACGTAAATCATTAATCAAGAAAAAGCACCACAGACTTTCTCACAGGCCCATCTAGTGGAAACATTTTCTTAATTGAAGTTCCCTCTTCCCAAATGACTCTAGCTTGTGTCAAGTTGACATAAAACTAGCCAGCTCAGGAGGGCTGGGTAGGTAGAAATCTGGAGAGGTCCCAAGGAAGGGCCACAGCACAGGTGACTTCACGGCAGTCTGCTACTTCTAGATATCTTCAGTTTAGTGCTTGGGAGAGGGCTTGGGCCACCACTGCCATGGTGAACAAGACCAGGAGTCAGAATATACTCAACCCTAGGGCTTGCTGGGTTGCTCTTCATCTCTCTGTTGCCCTGACCTACTGAGAAGGATGAACCCTTTATGCTTCCACCATCAACATCTCAGATACAGCCACTTCACATCTTCTCTAACTCAGAAAAAAAAGGGTTCTGGGAAATATAAGTGTCAGTTTTGGCCAGATATACAGAGCTCAATGCATGGTGGATGGAGATTACAAAGATGGGGTCATCTAGGGTATCCGGGGAGGAATGCCTTCTCCTTTCTGCTGAAATACTCTGTCTGAAAGGGTACCCGTTCCTCCACATGGTGTGCTAGACCCTGCCTGTCAGACTTCACAGCCCTTTCTCCAGTCAGCCTACTACCTCATTCCTGTCTTCCCCAGATATACATTTCCCTGACAGAAAGCTTCACGTTTTCTGTTCCCTGGTCAGAAATGCCCTTCTGTGCACCTTCCCTTCTCCTGGTATTTACCCTCCAGATTATCTGCCCACTGCTCCCTACCACCCGCCTAACCTCTGTGTCCATCCCTCCTTCTATACCACTTGACAACTCAGGGGAGGCCAATAGCATCCTCCTGGGGCCAGAACTTGGGTTAGGCCTTAGTTTGAGGCAAGAAATACTAAACATTGTCATGGGGACTTCCTAGACCAAGGAAGGTTCCTCCAAACTCAGCCCATACTTGAGAGAGTGACATCTTTCTAATTAGTCAAGACAGGTCATAGGATACTCACAGATTAGAGGAGAAACCCAGGAAGATTAGATAGTGTTTGGAAAAGAGGGTTCAGGGTATAGAGATCTCCCTTCTTTAAGAAGAGCCAGGGCACATCACACAGATCGCTAAGTCTTCCTGTATCAGTTATGGCAGATATCACCAACCGAGTACAACAATCTTTGCCAGTGAACTGAGACACAGCTTTTTCTTAGACCCAGGTCTTTCTTAGGGACTGAGGACAATAGAGGGAATTCTCAACACCTGACCAGGGCTTCTGGAAGAAATAAATGCCTGGGCAGTGCCGGGAGCCAGCCACACCTGGAATGGTTTAAAGTGGGACACAGTATTGGACGTAGTGGTAGCTGTAAAGACTGATGGTCTCTGGCCTTCTAGCTCTCTAACTATACTGAATGCTTGCTGATAACTTCTAAAAAATTCTAAAAACTTTCTTGTTTATTTTATGGTTAAAAATCACTGGCTTGAGCAACTGACACTTGTTGCCTAGCAGCAGAAATTTAAGGAAACAATTTATTGTTATCACCCTCTATCTGGCTAGGATGGTTAACTCTTTGTGAATCAGAGAGGAAGGAAAGGGAAAGAATTAAGATGTTTTATACAGGCAGATATGCCCAGACACATATACATTTATATATACATTTATATTTTCATTTACATTCTTATTTACATATTAACACAGTCACATTTTTGTTGGGCCCAACCACCTCTCTTATACACTTTGCAAGTATTCATGCATGCTTATAGATACACATATACCTACCTACATACATTATAGACAAACAGACATATACATTTGGATGGATGGATGGATGGATGGATGGATGGATGGATGGATGGATGGATCAGAGCTCCTCAAGCCAAACCATTCAACCAACAATTTTATTTCTTTTCTCTGGCCTTCTTATACCTTCTAAGACAAAAAGTTCTTTAGAAAATTACCCCAGAGATAAAATGTTACATAAAATGGGAGTTACAGAAGGATGTTGATATTAAGTTTGAAGCAGTGTTTCACTCTATATGTTCATTACAAGTTCAAAGCAACAGTTCTTACATGGCCTTGCCTTATCATAGTACACACCTGTGGCTTATCTTGGACCTAAATGTTTTTCCTTGAACACAAATTTGTCCCAAGTCTATTTCTCTTTTTAGTGGAATTATGAAAGTCATTCTATTTATTATGCAGCCTTTACTTACTATATGAAGAGAAGGCACATTCTATTCTTGGTTCTAACTTTATTACATATTTCTAGCAAAGCAACTAACACCATCTCTTAAAACTTTCTTCCTAAAATTATTTTAATCAAATCAGGAATTTTATAGAATTATTAATTCATCTAAACATCATTAATTCATGAAAGCTCATCTTTATGTTGATCAGCAGGAAATCTGATCAATAGATTGGGCTAATGCCCAGGACTTATTATATTAATTTAATAATGACAAGAAAGGCATATCAGCTGCAAGAAGTAATCCTGAGATGAAGTCTCTTTGGAAACTTGCCATCCACCTCACCCATCGTAGACCATGCAAAAACAGTGGGCCACCTCCAGGAAGGCCACCTGCTAGCCTTAGCCTATTCTAGATGTCTCCTGACTGGACAGAATGTATTTGAAATCAGGAATGAGACCTTAATTAGTAGGATCTGTGTATGGTCAGCCATCAGGGACCTGATAGTAGAAAGTTCCAAAGTGTCCCCATTATTGCTGTCAAATGTGTCTACTAAGACGACTCTAAGTACAGTGCAGAATACTACTCAACATAGACCAGAGCCACAGTGGCCAAAGCTCACCCACTTCAATTCTGCAAATAAAGTTTTATTGAAACAAGGCCACAACTTGAAAGCTATGGCTGTTTTCAAATTAAAATAGCATAGTGAAGAGTTGCAAAAGACATGGTATATATCCCCCCCCAAAAAAACCTATGTAATTTCTCTTTAGAGGGAAAATGTTAATGACTCAACTGAGAACAGGTGTCATCCAAGGCAAAGCTATAATCTCTGGTTCCCTTTAAAAATCGCCTGTTCTGTTTGAAGGCTCAGATAGATGTCCATGTGTTTGTATTTTATGAAAAAAAAATGATTTTAAATCTCTTGACCCTTCAGTGAAGGAAAGACATTAGGAAGATGCTCATACTTTAAAGATGTTTCAAATCTGGGTCAAACCAGTTTTGGAAGAACCACTTAGAGCAACAGGGTCTGCTAGGTTGGTGAGCAGGAGTGAGTTTTCACGCCCAAAAAGCTTGCTTCCAGGGTGGGGAATCAGAGGTTGGAGTGTGACTGGGAATGAGTGACTGGAGGTGGGCACACACGTCAGCAGCTGCATGCTTGCCATTCCTCTGGAGAACAGGAGGGGAAGGGGAGAAGACCCACACAGTGGGCACAAGCATTGATCAGACAGACATACTGCTGTCTGTACACATGCACTGTGGGTAGCTGTGTCCACAGGCTTCTCCTCTAGAGAATAGCCATCAGCCACAGCTTCTCTTGCCTTGCTAATTCGGAACTCTAAGACCCTGGTTCCAGCACGGAGTGTTCTGCTGTGTCCCATGGCCCCTCTGGTTCTAATGGGATATGCTCTGTTGGGTTTCATGGCCTCTAGGATGTTGCTACTTACTTGACCTCAATGATAATAACTCACAAACTGTGTTTAAAGTTGCTACAAACTTTAAAACAGCTGAGGTAGAAAGTGGGGTCGCATGAGATCTGTGCCAGGCTTAACCCTGATTTTCCTTATTTTGTAGCTTTAGAAAATGGATGTATAGGTAAGGTATAAAAAAAGAACACACAGGTTTAAGGAGTTCCTTCTAACTCAAACACAGGGAGGGGCAGATAATATAAATGAGCAAGTCAAACAAGGCATGGACAGTGGGAACGATGTGGCCTGGGGTGAACTTTCAGAATTAAAAAAAAAAAAAATTAAACCTGGTGCCCATGAGATCTGACCATGTGAAATGACCAAGTTAGCAGGTTCAAGAATTATATTTTTCCAACAAACATGGGATTTTATGTGTTTTTTTTAAATTATTAGGCATCTTCAGACCAATTAGATTCCTATCTGAGAATCAGAAGCAGCTTGTGTTACAAATAGCTGTCTGCAACCCTTGTCTTAAGCTTTGCCATGGAAAAGACCAGACCACAAAGAGCTGCTGTTTCCCTAAACGCTTTCCTTGGCACAGCACAAACCCACAAGAAGCTCTGAAGAAGCACAGAAACACTTGGTTTTCAGTTCCAGTCCTGAGAGTCAGGTATGTGGACCAGGACAGCATCCAGAGCCCCTCTGTAAGCATCCCAGGAGGCCAGGTAGATGGCTGAGGATAATAGAACACCCCAGGAGAGCAGGTAAATGGCTGAGAGAAGGGAGGAAGGATGCCACAGGTGACAGTCCTTCAGAGGTAAATGGCGATGAGGGTCGAAGTGGGGTGCCATCTCCTTTGCTGGAGATAGCAGAGATAGCCCACGTTAGTGGCCCATGGGGTATGGCTGCAGGTCTTTTAAGCAGCCTCGGGGCCATGGCTGGCCCAGAAAGCCCAGACCCCCTCTTCTAAGGGAGATGACAAATGACCACCTTCCATCTCTGATCATCAGCGCACAGATGAGGAACGTGAGCCCCATCCGAGAGGAGCGGGCGCCCGGCCCGCGGCTGCCGAGTACGATCATTAATAAGATAGATGTTTCTAATGGCTCCAAGAAGGATCATGGAGCTACTCATTATGGGGGGTTGAGATTGCTAATTATTCCTTTCTCTGCAGCTGTCACTCGCTGCACCCACCCGAACCACCAGACCCCAGCGGCTGTCCTTCTCCCATGACCAAAAGAGGGCCACCAGCAAGCATGGTCAGCCTGGGCCCTGGGGCTACAGGGCAAAATGTTCGTCCTGCATTAAACACTTATTAAAGTTGATTAGAGCTCAATGCACCATAAAATCTCTTTCAAGTCAGTGACATGCCTTTGGCTACAGACAAGACCCCCCCACCCCCACTCCCACCCCACCCCCCGGTTCTATCCAAAAGGAACTCTGGGGCAGTATTGGAAAAACTAGAGGCAAGTTGTGAAGGAGAGGACGGTATTCAAGACTGGAAGGTGAGGAGGTAGATTTAGAGTATTTGTGGGAGAAGGCAGCAGAGCTGGGAAGGAGGGGTGCCTGGGATAAAGGAGGATGGGTGGATTCTGGTGTGGGCGGGAAGGCTGTCAAAGAGTATTTTTAGGGACACTATTACCCTGGCCCTAAAAATATGAGCCATGGCTTGCTTTAAAAGCCATCTAGACCCTATTTACATTTCAGAGCAAACAGCATATTGTTTTCATCAGGGAGAAATAAGCACTCATGTTTACCTTATGTTTCCTTCAAAATATTTGCATTTCAAAGCCTTCTGAGCTTTAGGTTTCAGAGCTGTTGAAACACGGCACCTGGGCATTTCCCAGACGGGCTGCATTTATAGCAGAAATCCATGCCACCCAACCAAGATGGCAGGATCCCTTCCTCCCTCCCATATCCCGACAAAGGACAGCCCCCTTCAGGACTATGACACATCTCTCAGGGATGCCACATCTGGGACCAAAGCTGGTGGCCAGATGAGAGATTCGAGGGAAGGTCAGGCTCTCAGTGAGAGCCGGCAAAGTTGTGTATGGGGTTCTGCACATAGGTCTTCCTGGTGAGTGTTGTTTTGGCTTTCCTTGAGGAGGGAGTGGGTGTTCGGGTTCACATGTCAGAAGAAAGAATCACCAGTCACCCCAGGAGCCCTTGGGGAGAAGCTCTGATGGAGGCAGAAATCAAGGAGACAGAGTAGTGATCCCAGGCCCAAGGGCTCTATACCAAGCACCCTTGGTTCCTTCTTCTTGCCCCCAGACATTGTTTTATTCACCAAACTACTCCAAAAGTTCCACCAAATGCAGAGCCTGGGTGGACAGGGACCACCAAGACAAAGAAGCTAACCTGTCTCTTACTCTGAGCAGATGCTGTTCTTGATTGAGCATCAGAACAGATGAGCAAGCATTTAGAAACCTCTAGAACGAGGCCACACTCTGTACCACCTAGAGTTGGTCTCTGTAGTTCAGGCAACTTGCAAAAGACCCCTTGGGACTCAGAAGTATAGCCCAGTTTGAGAACAAGACTCTCAAATCTATGGACTCACTTCTCCAGTACTGCCCCAAGGCAACTAAGAATGACCCTGACATACCTTCAGGCTCCTCCTCAGTAACAGGGCACAAGAATGTTGACTCCACCCAGGTAGAGCAACAAAAGAGAGCTTTCAAGACCATACTATTAGAAGTTCTACTATAGGGCCACCTGGTGCCAATCATAGGGCTTAGGGATGTCCTGCTCTGGAAAGGTGTCAGTTAATGGGTGCCAACCAATAAGGAACTATCCATAGAAATAGTTTTTTTCCAACTTAGAGGTTAAGCAACCCAAGCTGTGCTGCCTCAACCTCCCTTGAGTTAAGATTCTGGCTGAGAAGACACCTGGAGGAGACCAATGGAACGCCAGAGGTGTGCTTCAAGTGTGTGCAAAGAGCACCTTTTGCCCTTTCCAGCCGTCTCAGCCACCTCTTGAAGTGCTGGTGTTTGGAACTGCTGACGCCATCTTGTGATTGTGAGGAAAAACCTGAGAGAATTACAGATGCTGGCAGAGACACCCACCTTGGAACACCCACCCCTCCCAATGTCTGGTTAAAGGGGAGATCTGAGACTGGCAGGTATTCAGTTGCTTGCACCTGCACCAATTAGAGTAAGCTACACGAAATAACAATACAAGATAGCAGCTTATTTCTCTCTCATATAAAAGAAGTCTGAAATAAGCAATCTGGAACGACTGAGGGTTGGGAAGGGAACAGTGTTCAAGACATCAGAGAGCGAAGCTCCTTTTCTCTTTCTCCTCTGCCTTTCTTAGCAAGTAGCTTCCAGTCTTGGCTCAATGAGGGATACCCAAGTTCCAGCATCAGTTTGTATTCCAGCTTGCAGGAAGAAGGAGGAGTAGAAAGATCATGTTTTTTCTTGGGGCATTTCCCAAGAGCCTTTCCATTTGTATGCTGTGGACTAGAACTTAGCAACATGACTATACCTAGCTGAAGGAGAGCCTGGGAGCCATGGCTTTTATGGGCATACATGAGTTTAACCAACACAAGAGACTCTGTAGATAAAGAAGAAAGGAAGAAAGATGTTTGGGAGACAAACGCAGTCTCTGACACCCCAGAGACAATTCTCATTTTCTTGAAAGTAGTGGGTTAACACCAGGGCAGAAGAGTTGTAAATAAGAAAGAGGAAGCAGCCGTGCTTGGAGATGGAGAACACACAGGATGGTTAGATTGGATGACAGCCCAGTGGGAGAAGAGAAACCTTCTGAGACCTGAAAGATGCCACATGACTAACTAGACACAAAGAGTACACTGCTGAGGGGTGAATTGGAACTGATATCTAGAGACCCAGTCATGCAGGACCTATTACTATCCTGAGGGATCTGGACTTCATTCTAAGAGAGACCCATCAGAAGGCATTTGACGAGATAGTAACTTGACCAGGGTCACAGGCTAGAAAAACCATGTTGCGAGGTAGAAGATGTGCTAGGCTACTGGAGGCAAGGAGAACCCATTTGAGGCTCCTGGAGGCAGAAACAGAAAGCATGCTTTCTTGAGGCTCTGTGCAAGTGCTGAGGCTCACCAGGGATGAAGGTTGGTAGAGCAGTGTTACTCTGATTAACGACTTGTCTGCAGGGAGAGTGAAGGCTTGACCAGAACCTATAGTATCGGTCTTCTTCGTTCAACAGGAAAGCCTAGCAGCCAAAGCTGTTTCTCAAAGCTGAATTACCATGCCTAGCATTGGGTGTAATTTATATGAGTACTCACCCATTCCTTCCCAACAGAGACCAGCACAACCCCAGGACAAAACTTTGTGTATCCCTATTGTCAGGAATGAATTAATCCATTTGACCAGGGCAGAGGCCATTTGACTCTAGTCTGCCAGACACTTCACTGTTTCTTAATTGCTCAGGACCTGCTAGCTCACTGCACCCTGAAGTGGTTACCCAGGAGCTTACAGTTCTTTGACAAGCTGACCTGAACTTCTGAGCTGCTTGTAGAGTCACACTTGAGCCAGGTAGCTCAGAGTCGCTTACCATGTCTGTCCCAGAGCATGGCCAGTCAGCCCCATGTGAGTGCCAAGCACACTGCCCTCAACAGAGCCCACATTAACTCTTTCAACACTGATCTTTAAGACCCCTCTTGATGTCCATTCATCAATTCACCAGGATGCATTAATACTCGCTTAATTAATTAATTAATACAGGTTTTTCCCTGTCCCCTTATTAACGTGGTCCATATAACCCTCCAACATGGGTCAATTCATACAAGTTGACTTCAAGGGCAAGAGGCTACTGATTTGCATTCCCCAAGTCAGGACTCATCCTGGATCAATAACGACTTCATTGGGGGTACCTGATGGCTCATTTATATCCTGATATCTGAAAGAAAGGAACTCTTGGTCTTCCACGCAGCCTTCCAAGGAGGGTGGGATCTGGAGATGCCGTGAGACTCCCTCTTCTCAGAGTAGCCAGCTGACCTGCCCTCTGGGCATATAACAGAACCAATGTTAAGAGATGAACTTGTGGACCCTAGGCCACCAGGCTGACAGGGCTAAGGTCAGTATTATCCTAATGTACCACCCCATCTTCTGACAGGGAAGAGAAAGCCAGTATGTGTCTGCTAAATACATGTATACAGTAAGGACATTGGCCACATAGGGGACAACAACTCCTTACTAAGGCCTTCTACAGTTAATCCTAGAGTAAGGCCAGAGCATGAACAATTCATCTTGAGGTCAGGTCAAAATCTAGGAGCTGCTAAAAACTGGCTGACTGCTGGCTACTATCTGAAACCTAGCCTCTAAGCCTCTCTCTCTGTTCTCTGAGAAGCAGCTCTGGACACTGGGCCTGAGGAGCAGAACTCTACCCTCCACCACCTTGCTTCCAGATTCAGGCTTTATGTAAAGGGCACTAGGGGCTCAGGAAAGGTGGCCGATGGTAGCAGGCCAGACAGGCAGGAGAGAGGCAGTGAATGAAAGTCTTTGTTTAAGGGAGGCTCGAGCCACGCATCAGCAAGCCCAAGAGAAGCATGTCATTTTGCTGGAAATGCGATTTTCCCTAACAAGTACAGAATCCTACATGACATGTTGAAAAGTGTATCTCTTTGAGAAGCCGCTCTGTATCTCAGAGGCATCGTCAGTACGGCACCCGTGTAATGTGGCAGTTGCCATGGCAACACCTCGTTTTCCATAGACAGGAAAATCAGAGTGGCTAAGTCGATTGAGAGGACCCAAATAACATCTCGAAGGCGGCTGAGATGCCACATCGGCTTTTGCATTTGCAGCGCCTGGGGTGCCATTGTGGGGCAAGTAGCGTATTATATGTGCTTCACAGAGAATCCCCAAGGTAATGTTCAGAGCTTCCTCATTGGTCAGAGGCTGGGAGATAATGGGATTTGCCCAAAGCCACCTAGCAAGGCAGTGACAGGGCCACTGTGGCCAGACTCTCACCTCCTCAGGCAGACAGTGCTCATGGCAGGAGTGACTCTGGCCATCTTTCTCTTCCCTCCAGTGTCTTCAACCATCACTGTTTCTATTATTTTTCTACTTGCCCTGAAGATAGATAGGGCCCTCAGCAGCAAGCAACAGCAGCCACGTTAAATCAAAACACATCCCAGCATCTCCCCTTGGACACAGACTGCCCTCAATATGCGCCTGTCGACATGTTTGCTTCCAATGTCCAATCCCAGCCCAGAGAATGAGCCTTCCCAGGGAAGGAACTCTATCCATGGGTGTAGCACTAAATTGGTGCATAGCCGTGAGGGACTTCCAAATATAGGAATCATGCATAGCCTTGTCACCCTAGGACCTGACATGGTGAAACAGTGAACTCAGCACAAGGGCACATACATAGGCATGCAAACATGTACACGCATTGGTTACAGCCACTGCTACGCCCATATGCCAGAGCCAGTAACGCACCCATCTTTATGTGGCATCCTTATGTAGCTACTCTCTCTCCCTTGGCACAAGGCAGTGTTTTCTAGGAGGGCTGGAAGCAGAATGCTCCAAGGCAAGCAGCTTATTTTGTTCACCATGGAGTCTGGAGTTAACACAGTTGGCCTCAGAGTCCTCTGGTCTCCTACGTTCCCATAGCCCATGTTGTTCAGGGTGGCCCCACAGGGCTTTTGGTTGTAAATCTCATTCTCTCTCCTAGGAGGATGTTGGCATCCAACTTGGGGCAGGAACAAGGAAAGTATGCAGGCTGTTCTTTAGTCTCCAAATATAAATTTGAGTAAGGATGAGGGAGTTACAATGGTTGGGGGGAGACACCTGCCCCCCTCAACTTCCCAGAGGAAAAATTTCATATAACTGTCAGACATGTAATAGAACTGTCAGAAGTACAGGAAACCAGCTACACAGATTACAAAAACATATGTCAGAGACCTATTGGTTTCGTGACAGTGTGAAAATCACAATTTTTCCATCAAGATAGAAAATAGAAACAGGGGAAAGCCAAAAGCACTTTGGCATCTGTCCTCTGACAGCAGCAAGCCTAACCCACCACGCTGGAGGTAGGGGTGTCGCAGAAGCAGGTCCAAGTGATGGGAGACCAGTCCCTGTGGCAGTGTTGAGCCATCTTGACCTTTGCCCTCCATCAGGAAAAAGCATCCAGTCTTCTTTCAGATCATCCACACTAGAAGGTGGAAGTGTATAGCTCCTGTGCTCCCACCTCTGGCAAGTCATTCTCCTGTGATGCTGGTTCTTCAAGCTTATGAGAATGTCTGGTGAAGATGAGGTCACATGTCACATGGGCCACTGAGTGATAGAAGAGGTATCAATAGTATCAGATCCCCTTCCTTCCCTTTGAGAGCACAAGAAAGCCAGTGTGGACCACTGCCTATAGAGTAAGAGGAAGTGAGGTAGGTCAACAAGGAACCACGGTGCTGAGAAGGCAGTGCACTGTCTCCCAGCTCTTGCTGGCATCTCTTGCAGAGTTCATGTAGAGTTCATGCTGCTTTCATGTGCAGTGGATCTATTACAGGTTTCATGAGCAGTGGTTCTCTTGCTGCTTTCTTTAGGATTCCTTTAAAAAAAAAAAAAAAAAAAAAAAAGATTTTACTTTTTTTGCCTGGCGGTGGTGGCACACACCTTTAATCCCAGTACTGGTGGGGGTTGGGAGGCAGGCAGATCTCCAAACTCCAGGCCAGCCTGGTCTACAGAGCAAGTTCCAGGACAGCCAGGGCTACACGGAGAAACCTTATTTCTAACAAAACAAAACAAAACAAAACAAAACAAAACAAAACAAAACAAAACAAAGAAAAACCAACCAAACAAACAAAAACCTCAAGATTTTATTTGTGTGCATGCATGTGTGTCTTTGTGTTTGTGTGTCTTTGTAAGTGTATGTCTAGTGTGTATGACTGTCCACAGAAGACAAAAGAAGGCATCATATGCCCTGGTGCTGGAGCTATCGGCAGTTTTAAGCTGGGACTATAGAGCACTGGAAAGCAAACTCTGGTCCTTTGGTAAAGCAGCAAGAACTCTTAAGTTCTGAGCCATCTCTCCAGGCCCCTAGGGTCTGCATTTCTCTAAAAAACTCCATGGTCCAGGCTTCCTTTGGTGGTCTTGGCAGAAGTACTATCCTGCCAGCCAGAGGCAGAGAAGGAACTGGTTTAGAGAGCCCATGGGACATCTTGGGACAGAGAGGTACTTTACAGTCCACAGACCAGATTCAAACCCAGATTCATTCATTTGCCTTCAACCCAAGCTCTGCATACTTGGTGGTCCTTTCTCCTTAAATTCTCATGGAAAGAAAAAACAAACAAACAAACAAACTGCCAGCTTTACAATATACCCAACATGCACTCTGGTTCCCAGAAAACTGTAACTTTGAGAAATGGCCCAATCTACTACATTTGCCATGCCCCCTTCTATGCATCACGTCATCATGTAAAGGCATTTCTATCTCAAACTTCTACTTTCATGCTTGACTCTTCGGTTCTTGAAGCATTTTGGTTTATGTTCCCCAGGGTCAACCAGAAAGCATAAATCCAGATGGAATTCAATGCTGGGAATCTGTCATAGAGATGTACATCCCAAAGAGAGCCCAGCCTGGGAGAGCTCAACAGACCACAGCATGGGGCTGACCCCAAGCAAGCCAGTTGTATATCAAGCAAGGTTAGGAAAACCTAAACTAGAAGTGGTCACAAGCTCCTCTTCTCCCTGCTGTGGTTGGCTCCACTGGGAGGACAGATGTCCCTGGAGCTCAGATGGAACTCTATGAGGGCTATACTCCAACCCTGGAAAATCTCTAAGGTCACTGGCTGCCACAGTGTTGAGTCCCAACTCCCATGCCATCCCTTGGCCTACAGTGCTGTTCTCCGCTATATCGTAGTTGGCTGAGCTCAATAGTCTTTTCTCCAGGCAGTCCCTTCCTTCTCCTGGCTCTCTCATTTTGACTATTCTAGATGCTTTCCAGCACCTGGGCCAGAGTTCATGAACACTGATGAACGATGAAGACTAAATGACTTGGAGCCAAGGATATTTGGATTTCATAGTGCCAATTCCAGAGCATCCTCTTTCGTTGCTGTGGCGTATCCTCCCTGCTAGAGACGATATTCATAGGGCATGCTGAGTTAGCAGATAGAACATTCACACTGAATGGTCAGAATGATGGTGGCATCATCAGAACAATAGTGGCATCCATAGGTATCTACTCTGATGCAGCCTGAGCCCACCCCCAGGGTGCTGGAGTCATACAGTGTGTGCCAGGATTAGAAGCACACTCAGGACCCTTCACAATGCTGGCTCCAGAAAGGTACTTTCAGGAAACAGTCCCCATCAGTGAGCAGAGTTGGCACATGGAATCACTAACCATCAATCCCAACAGGGATATCTGTACCCATCTCTATCAGCTGCAGTTGGTGTGCCACAGGGAAGTGAGTTCCCAGCTGTATGAGGTACAAACCCTCTGAGCCCTCTGGATGGCCATAGCAGATCTTGCAGCTGTCAGGTCATGTGCTCTGGCTGCTCCTGACTGTGAGAGCTCTTGCCTGACATGCTCAGTAAGTATAGAGATGCTTTCCTGTATGTAGGGCCTGGCACTGTATACAGGTCAGGAAAGATTCTATTATACAGATAGAAAACTAAGGTCCATGGAGAGATGTTCACCCCAACAACTGCTAGGGAAAGGGATATCTCATTCTAAGTCACCTCAACTCCAGTGCTACCCACCTCAGTTCCTTATTGGTTTTCAGTCACCTAAAGCAGCCATCCCTAAAGAGACTTCTTCCTCTCCCTTTTCATCAACATAGCCACCCCCAAGACGCCTGCACCCTCATGACATTCTGTAAACTGAGTTTATCTCCTTTCAGCCTCTCTGCCTTCTCTGCTTCCCCCATCATCAGGAAAGGTTTCGTGCTGGATCCGGATGTTCAGCTAATAAATATGTATGGAGGATTTTTATTACTTAATAGTTGTAAGGTTAATCGTTGTGGTGAACGCCTATATTTAATGTGTCAATGGAGCTTCAAAATGCCCAAGTGAATGGCTTTAACACACATTAGTTCTACTTGTGAATCTACAAGTAGGAACCTTGTCAGAAAAGTATTCACACCGAGATCAGTATTGATTTTGGTCCTCGGGAAAGGCACTGGACTGTGACAGTTTAAAATGATAAATGTCTAGAGAATTAGTTGCCTATATTGATAAAAAGAAGCAGATATAAGGCTGACAGTCTCTGAGGAGGCGTAGTCATGGAGATCGGGCAGTGCATCTAACATGGCTGGAGCTCAGAACTAATCTCCCCTTTGATCTGGGAAGATCAGGGTGATCTGGCCCACCTTAGTGGATAGGACTTAAAGTGATTATAAAGGAAGGGCTCGCAGAGCGTGAGAGTTGGTTACCCAGTACTACAACAGAGCACCTGAGGCAATTCACTTACCTAGAGAAAAGGTTTATTTGGTTCATGGCTCTAGAATTGCCCATCAAAGATCTGTAACTTCATTGATTTTTGCTCCTCATGAGGATGACAGATGTTAATGGCTGGCAGTATGAGTTGTTGGTGTTGTTCATATCAGGAGACAAGAAGAGAGATACTGAGAGACTAAGACCCTACACCCCCACCGCTTCAAGGACACGTTTCCCAGTGTGAAAAGGGCCTCTCACAAGCCTCCACTTCCTGATCCCTGTGTGTGTGTGTCGGGTATCATCACTCTGAGGACTAACACATGGGTTCTGAGGGGAAAAGAAGAAACTCTTTCAAACTATTTACACTAAGCATGCTCAGTCTACTCCAAGAGTCTGCTCTGAGAGCCTACCATAGTTGGGACTCTAGCCACACCCTTCTTTCTTTCCAAAATGACTCAGACTCTTTCTAAAGATTCCTTTGCTCAAAACTCGTTCATGGTTCCCACTGCCTAAGGACCAGGTTTAATGTCTTAGGTTTGAGCATCAGATCTGTGTCCCACCCAGGGTTACTTCTCTGGCCCCTCTCTTCCCGTCCCTAGGCAGGCTTCCATCTCTCACTTGCTACCAGGACCTGGTTGCCCTCTCTTTGCAGAGTCCTCAGAACCAAAGCTTTGTGGATGCAGCAGTGGCCAAAGTGTACTTTTGTGCCATCTCACCGCATGCTTGTCTTGCAGTCATACAGCCAAAGGGTTGTCTGTTCTGTACCCTCCAGGCCCTGGGCCAGCACTGGAGGGTCCACTGGTATCTGAGCTCCCCAGATTTCCTAGAGGATTTCCTAGAGTGGTGGAATCTGCCAGCAGGCAATAATATCTGAGGATGCTTCCTCTAAGAAGGTGTGCCAAGAGATTTCTTTAAAATAGCAACTCAAGAGGTAAGAACTCAGAAGATTCCCTCAGGGTTCTCCCTTGTGACCATTAATTTTAACTGTTACCTTGACATAACCTAGAAACACTTAGATCAGATTGGCCTATGGGCATATCTGTGGGATTATTGATGTAGTAAGATACAACCCACTGTGAGCAACACTATTCCCTAGGTAGGAGGTCCTGAACAATGTAAGGAAAGATAGAACTAGTGAGAGCAAACAAGCAGAAAAAGATACGTATATTCTCTCTTTGTTCTTGACTGTTGATTTGATGTGACAAGCTTGAGTCTGTCTTGACTTTGCAGAAATGATGGACTATGATATGGAACTATGATCCAACTAAATCTGTTTCTCCCTTTGGTTGGGGTATTTTTACCATAGTAACAGAAAAAAACTGGAGCATCCTCCGTGTCCCCTTTCCCCATGTATGCTTGCTTTGCCAGAGTACTGCTGCTCAGCTGGGAAGAGGCTCCTACATGACAACTTGGTGTTTACTTCCAAAAGCACAAATCTGTCAGAAGAATAAAAAGGCCTTGGGGGTTGGGGGGAGAGAAGAAGAGAGAGGAGAGAGACACACAGAGAAACAGAGACAGAGACAGAGACAGAGAGCTAGGCTCTTAGCAAGAAGCAAGGCATCTTGGCAACATGGGGCGTGAATAGGAAATGTTCTTCCCAGACCAAAAAGAGGTGTCCCAAACTAGAAGTGAAGGGAACGAAAACTGTCATTCAAAGACGAGGAACCCACCTGATGCCCTGGCAGACCTGCCAGGGTTAGGCTGGAGGAGGCCTAGCTGAGTGCAGGTGATGAGGTCCCATCAGCCTTCCAGGAGGTGCTGAGGAGGTGCCGGTTAGACTTCAGAAACAGCAAATGATTCATCCCATGGACCTAATGCATGGGCCCAGACTATAGCCTGAACAAGACAGGTCCTGGAAATCAGCCAAGGAGTCCCGGGGAGGGACAATACGATGTACCCCCTACCCAGTCACCTAATTTCTGCCCAGATAGATTACTCATGAAAACAGGTGACATTTTGTTGTATTAGAGAGTTGGCTCCATGCACTTCTGGGGATACTTCCTGCCAGAGAGCCATCTATGGAGACTGGCTGTCAGAAGATCTCCAAGGAAATCCACAGGTCAAAGTTCAGGCCAAGGATTAGCTAGAGAGGTGGGAATCGGAACCAAGATTTTCTCTCACCCCAGAACTAGAGACAACACAGAAGGATAGCCATGACTTTCCTCAGAGATATCCAGACCCTAGTTTTGCTTGTGTTCAATGTGTCTTTCAGCTCCAAGGCAGATGTGGAGGTGAGTGGGGGCAGGGAGGGACCTGACATGAACTTGATTGGGGTGCACAGAAAAAGCTTTTGCAGATGCTAGAACCAAATTACTTACTATACAACCATAGATACCAAGACAGGGAAAAGACAAGTCCTTAACTCAATATCACACAGACCAGCAAATCTAAAAGCATGACTGTCTTTGTTAGGATTACTATTGTGGTGATGAAACACCATGACCAAAGCAACTTGGAGAGAAAAGGGTTTATTTCACTCACAGTTCCACAGAACAGTTCATCATCAAAACCAGTGACGGCAGGAACTCAGGCAGGGTAGGAACCTGGGGGCAGGAACTGATGCAGAAGCCATGGAGAGTGTTACTTGCTGCCTTGTTCCCCACAGCTTGCTCAACCGTCTTTTTAAAAAATAGGACCCCAGGACCACTGGCCCAGGGATGGTACCATCCACAGTGGGCTGGATCCCCCCACCCCTGAATTGATCACTAATTAAGCAAATGCTATAATGCTTGTTCACAGCCTGATCTTAGGGAGGCATTTTCTTACCCAAGATTCCCTCCTTTCAGATGACTATTGTTTGTGTCAAGTTGACATACATCTAGTCACACAATGACCAAGCTCTTGACTCACAGGAGGTCGCTCCTTCTAGTACCCCATAGTGTCTTGCAGGAAGTTGTTTGTGCTTCCATGTATTTGGCAAACTGCCAGAGGCGTACAGGTTTCCTCAGCTACCATAACACTAAGAGGGAAATGGCTCCCTTGGGTGGGATGAGCATTATCGGACCAGGAATCAGAAACCCAGGTTTCTTCTCCACCCTTTACCTTGGACACTCAGAAATCTGTACCCCAAAGAAGGGAGGGAAGGTACAAAGCTAGGTATTTTGGGAAAGGAGATCCAGCAGCCCAGCAGACAGCTTTGCTTTCAAATGTCTTTTATTTGGAGCCTTGGCTTAGAGTCATCTAAAACCAGGGTTCCACAGTGAAATAATATGGCGCATATCCCAGCCTTGGATAGAGTCTTCAGGAGGCAGCTGCATGGTGGCTCAATGAAAGAAGCAGTTTTGGGGAAGAGTCCCTGGGACACCTATTTCCCAAGTACACCTTTAGCCTTGGAACTACCCACTGACCCAAAATAAAGTTTTGAAAACATGCTCACCCAGCTCCACCACAAGCCTCTTGTCAGCTAACTGGTTGCTGTGAGCCACCTAGGGAAACATGCTCCCAATCCCTGCTTTGCATGGCCACATACAGAACCACTCTCAGATGCTACAAGGCATGCTGGGGGCTGTTGCCATGGAGATCAGCAGAGACTATCAAGGCAGGGGTATTCAGAGAGTCCACAGGCAGCAGTTTTGAGGTCCTGGGATAAACAACTTAGCAACCTGACCCAGCCTTTCCTTAACCTTTAAGAGGTGCAGAGCCAGACAGGGTAATGTTTAAGGATGACAGGACCTAGATGAAAGGCAATGGAAAGACTGAAATCTAACAAATTAGGTGCAGGCTAGTGGCACCCACAGGGTGAGAGCCCAAGGCACTGCCTTAGAAGGTGGCATGAAGCTAAGGAGGGTGCCAAACAAATAGCGACAGACTTAAGTTTCAGAAAAGTGAGTGTTTAGCAACAGAAGCTCCACAGTAGGGCTCCAGGCTGGGCAGGTGAAAGACACTGTGGGGAGAAGCTAAAGCTCATAGAGACCAGAGAAGGGTGGCCTGTAAGCAGGAAGGAGAGCCTGAAAGGAACTGCTTGTTTTTCCATGGAGCTCCCAGTCTAGGCCACTCTGCTGCAGAGCTACCCCAAGCCTAGGGAGGACACCCCAGCCAGTAAGGTTTCCAGGGCTCTCCTGGCTCCCCCTGTGTCTGACTATTGCTGTCTTCAGTCTTCAGTCTCTCTCTGCCCAGACTCAGCCACTTTATTGAAGAGATATAAAGCTAGAGACTGAGCAGACACTGATTAGGACAGGTGATTCAGTCTAGGTCTTTGAATCTCATCCATGGCCTCCTGAACCCCAGAAGCCTGCACCCTGTCTTCTCACAGAAAGGAACCACCCCTCATTTGTCTGCTTTCTCCAACCCTGAGCAGAACCAGTGGGAATAAAGTAGTGTGCTATGCATGCCTGAGGGCTGATCTAATGGACTCCTTCCCATCTACCCAAGTTCTCCTTCCCAGACTTGTCAGTGAACCCCAAGGACACATGCGACACAAGTTGGAAACCAATGATTTCATCCATTCTCCTCACTTTACAGCTAGAAGAATGGAATTAAAAAGAGGAGAAAGACTTGTTCCAAGCCACACCACTAGTCAGAAGAAGCATGTGCAACCCAGGACACAATGGGAAGAAAAAAGGCTGGTCATTCTTTTACTATGACCAAAAAACCATGGTCCATCCAAGGGTGGACAGAAGACTCAACTCCTCTTGTCCCTTAAGGGGAGAGTTCCTTTGTCTTTCTTCTCATCCCTTTAACAATTCAAGTAAATATGACCCCATTGCTTTCCCAGGCACAGAGCCCAAGCCTCACTCCCTGCTTGCAATTACCCTATGATAGATGCTGGTCTGGCCACTGAAGGCATCTGCGTATGGGCTTTATGGTCATTTTCCAACAGCCGACACCTCTTAAACTCTCTTGTGGGAACAGGTGAAGGTGATTATGCAGATGGATGGACCCCCGTGTGATATTATGTCAGTGACAGAGATATAAGAGCTACGGATGAAAGAGCTGCAGACAGGCTCAAGTAAGACCGGGAGGAGGTTGCAAGACTGGGACAGAAAACAGGGACCTGTGCAGGGACCTTGGGCTCCCAGAGCAGGACCACACATAGACATGAACACACACACACACACACACATACACCACACACCACACACAGGCATGAACACACACACACACCACACAGTCATGAACACACATACATACACACACATATACACACACACACACACACACCACACAGACATGAACACACACACACCACAGACATGAACACACAACACACACACACACACACACACCACATAGACATGAACACACACATACACAAACACACACTTCTCTACCTCTCTGCTTAGTTGTCTGACTATAGTCAGACTCTGTTCCCATGGAAATGTGACATGTCAGCCACTCTCTGTTGGGATGCTAGGAAGACTCAGGTCTGGTGGAAGGAGAGGCAACTAGGACCCAAAGAAGTCCTGCTTTCAGGCTGACTCAGTGTGGATGGGAAATTCAGATTCAAAGGAGAGGCCTCAAAGGAAAGCCCAAAGCATAACCCTGGGGACAGCATGTTCCGATTCACACTACACAAACCTCAGGTCAGCACATGTTGTTGCTGACCTGGTAGTCTTGAGCAGCACCTAGGGATGGGTTGTTTGCCTTGAGCTTCCCAGAAGACAGCATAGGAAGAAGAAAGAAGCTACCAAGCTGACTTCTAGCAGGGAAATGGGAGGGGGTAGCGTGGGATGCTTAGGCAGTAGACCTCTTTCTCTGGTTCTGAAGTAAGATCAATGTCTCACAATTGATCCCTATGAGAGACATCACCACTTCTTTCCAGGGCTGCCTTCCCTAACATCTTGCTCTCAGCACAAGCCAAAGTTGCTACCAAAACAATTCTATCGACAAGCAACAAAGCACACAACACCGTAGGGGATGGCTGGACTCAAAGTGAAGACAGAGTACAGCTCTCCAGGGGAACAGAGAACCCTGGTACCCAAACACAGTTGAAGGTACCCTTTCAACTCAAAGTTTATAGTCACTGTTACCAGCAGGGAAGTGTGGGAAGTAACAGGCACCAGGACCTACAGAAATGGGGGAAAGCCACCAAGGACAGGAATGCCATGATCTTTGTTACATAGCTTCATGTCCCTCTGTGTGACTTAGGAACACATGAATCCTGGCACCTGCATCATCTAAAATCAGGACTGAACACAGTTATGGATGTGGGCTCTTTTCTGATATGGGAACAGGGGACTCAGCCACATATATCCCCCAGTCTTGGTGATTAGATACTTCTGTAAGCCACAGGATCAGGCACTATCCTGAGGAGCTGACCTTTGTCATCTCTAGACCTCACAACAGACCTGCAGCAGGGAGAAGTAAGAAGTAATTGTGAGACATTGATCTTACTTCACTTTAGGAGAGGAAATCTAAGGCTCTGAGAAACAGGGTGGCATAGTTCATGATGAGCCTCCAATGTACTTCAGTCACAGTAAGCATCCCTGCCTCAGCAGCCTCTCATCTGAGTGATGAACTCCTATTCATCCTTCAGCATCCCATTCTATAAACCTATAAATTACCAAATGGGTAAATGATACCTGCCTCAGTCTGTATATTCTGGATATCTATCCTACCACCCTGTTACCACAGCCTGGTCATTTGTTCCAACAGGAACTCCTGGTAGCCTTTCAAGGTATTCCAAGGATTCTCCAGAGAATATAAAATGGCACCATTTTGTCCATCAATTCTGCAGAAAGGAGGCTGGAGGTTTGTTTCAGAGCCCTAAATTTGCATAGTGAGGAGGAACCAGATTCAGAGGGCTAGGAGTAAGGTGGGGAGCCACCAAACCCATCTGTCCTGCTCTTTCTCAGCCCTGATGAGGACCCCAAAGCTGCATATACACAAGTCCAGTGTCAGAGGATGGGTAAGAGGTCATGACCCAAATGATGAAACATGCCTGCCCAGCCTGGGAGATGAAAGCATGGACCACTGGTGCCAAGAGAGGGTGCACATTTGTCCCTCCAGGGCACTGTCAGAGGTGAAGAGTGGGGTGGAGTAAAGCTGACCACTGGCCCAAGAATTGAGGCTCCCCTCTTCTCTGGAGACCCCAGGAAAGAGAAGTCTCTAGCAGGATGACGGAGCCATGTCAGCCAAACAGTCAGCCATGGGGAATGAATGAAACACAGAGTATCACATCTGGGGGGGTGCAGAATGGAAGGTGACATTCTTCCCCGGCCTTGCAGGAGACTGCTGTGGCCTGGTGGTGAGACTACTTACACCAGGCATGGGACCTTCCAGCTGCTGGAAGAGCCATTCAAGCCAAGAGCCTTCACTGAACCAGTTAGTGGAGGAAGCAGAGGGAGTAGCTTAAAGTAATGTTACAAGGGAAATGAGAGAGGCTTAGGCACAGGAAGTCCAGACTTGGAAACAGGTCCCAAAGCCAACAACCTAGTGTCCCCCCTCCTTCCAGGCACTGATAATGTACTCAGAGTCTCTGCATAATGACACTGAAGGCCTTCTGTTAGGCTTAGCTGTTATGAGAGCTACTGGGAGAATCTCTAAGAAAAATCCATCCTAGGGGAAGAAGAGTCATATTCCTCAATGATATAGACACTGGTAAGTTATTCTTAGTCAAGTCAATAGCCACGCCCCATGCTCATGCAAGAGACCCCCATTAAATGCATCAGGTATACAAAATGACATGAGGATGAGAGTGGGGGACTTGTTGATAAGAAGGGGTTCAAAAGAGAGAGAGAGAGAGAGAGAGAGAGAGAGAGAGAGAGAGAGAGAGAGGATAATGAGGCGTATAATCAAAGTGAAAAAAATAATTTAAAAAATATACAGTCCAGACCCTGTTCCAGCCCAAAAGACCAGCATGAAGTGGGCTGGAATCTGATGCTGCAAAGCTCCCTGTGACTTCCATATGTACAGCAAGCTAAGAAGTATGGCTATTGCCCAGTTGTCTTTGCAGTGACAGTGACAACAGCAGCAGCAGCAGCAGCAGGAGCTGTCAGAACTGCTGGATATCAGCCCCACCCCTCAGCCACAGAATCAGGCACACCCAGGACGTGGAACCCAGGAACCTGTCTGAGTCGAGGTGGGGTGTGAGGAGGAAGAGGAAGTTGCTATGGTTGGTTGTAGAGCAAGGCAAATGAATGGCCATAGAACACAAGACGCTCTCTAGACAAGCTCCAGGTCTTTGACACCCCGTCCACTCCATGACTCCTCTCCATAGTTCCTCAGCTCCTGGCAGATCACCAGGCACAGGGCCATGCAGAGCACTTGTTGTCCTGTGAGACGCTGAGTTCTGCATACACAGTCTGTTTATTCACTCTTTGTTTCCAGAAACCATCAGGCTGAGTGAAGCTTCAAGTGTCCCCATTAACCAGCCCTGATTAAATCATCTGGACTTCTCATAGGGCAGCACTGTGCAAATGGAGACCAACCATAACAACTTCTTGTCTCCAAGCTGCAGTCACTCCAACTGCCTATGAACAGAAGACGTATGCAATGGAATCTTGCAAATTCCGGAAGCCAAGGATGCACCCCTGTCCCATTCAAGTGGGTGGCAGGTGCTGCCCTGGGAACTAAGGGAACAAAATAGAGGACAGGTGAAGAGATAGATGCTTTCTGGACCAAAGGATAGGCGATGTGAAAAGGCCCAGGAACTGGGGCAGGGAATACATGCTGTGCAGGGTCCTGCTGCTGGGAGTCTCAGAGAAATGCCGCCCGCAGCAGTTGAACCATGAGCCCTGGCTTTTGCCCAGAACACCTGGCTGTGCCACCCCTCCCAGCTTCTATGAGAGAGAATGGGCTAAGCACCAAGCAATGGGGCTATGCACTGGAAAAACCCATTCTCCTGTACCCAGGAACCTTAACTGTATCTTACAGGTGAGGGATCTAGGGCTCTTGGGGGGGTAATATGATTTGGTTAAGGACACCCAGGAGTTTGTAGGGACAACTGGGATGAAGCCACAGGTCTGTGAACAGAAGCCTCTTTACTGAGGTGAAGCTACAAGAAACAGGGAGAATGTGATTGTTCTTTCTAAATGCTCTCTCTCCAACTGTCATCTTTTCAACTATTTTAAGGTAATACGTTGGTAGAGGAGTTGTCTGGACTGTGGTGAAAAATCAGTAAAGGAGACGATGTAGAAACCAGCCTGTAAGACATGCCTCATGGGCTAGCAGAGCAGCTACAGCTCCCCCCCCCCCCCATCATTCCCCTTGTGATGCTCAGGATCCACCCTGCTCCTCAAGCCCCACACCATGATGCCCCCTGCTGATGGATGTCTACAGTGCCAGTCTCTAGGAGCCCCTCTAATCTCCTATTATAGCTCCCAGACCCACTTCTGTGAGTCTTGACAGCTCCCTGTCTAGACTGCAGACTCCTAAAGTCTTAATTGCTCTTTCATCAACAGAAAAGGGCGGCTTCTTCTTCAAGCAGCCAACCACTCAGCCAGTCCTTGTCGGGGCTCCTGCCGTGTACCAGGCTGCGCCAGGATTCAGGATGTCTGAGGACGTGATGGATCACCTGGGGTCAGAGGAGGGTAGCTTCACTCACTCGGATGTTGCTGGGCTGGGCCTCCAGCCAGATGTTAGGCTTCCAGAAGGGATGAGACCCAAGCCCAGTGCATTGGCTCATGTCTATGATGCTAACACTCACACTGGAGATGATAGGGCAAAAGGAGTGTCGTGAATTTCAACCTAGCCTAGTCTATATGGTGAGACCCCATCTCAAAACAAACATACACAAAAAAGTGAGACCAAGTCCTCACAGTGCCGTACTAGCCCAGAAAGGGAAAGCAGGAAGAATCTGGACGTGCAGGCCTCTGCATAGCCCTGACGTACAGCAACCTCACAGCACTGTAGACTACCACCTTCTCCCTCAGTATTCCTGGGCCTGCAGAATTGGGATGTCTCCACACTTTACTCCCTGGATGGGTGGACAAGATATTTCATTGTCCCTGTCTTTGGGGAGTTTCCTTCCTTGAGTTACAATGATTAGCTAATTAAGGGTCAAGTTTAGCTTATGAATCACAGATCTGGCACCCAGGTGGCTGGCTATGTCTCCTTGACTCACCCTCTGTCCACCCCCACGTTGAATCTGAGCTCATTAGGTAGTACTAGGAGTTGAGCAGTGTGACCAACACTGCCTACTCCCCCACTCAGTCCCCCAGAATGGTTTAGCTATCACAGTCTGGCTCTATAACCTCTAACTATAGCCCTGTGGTGTTCTCATGTCCCCTAGAGGTGACAAAGACAGGGGTCCGAAAGCACCTGCATGCCTGGTCCCCAAAAGACAGTTTTCTGAGACTCAGTGAGACCACTCCCCCCTTTGCATTCCATGCTGCAGAGAAGAGCTCTCTTTTGTCACCATTCTGGAAAGATGACTCTCTTGGGGCAAGGCTCTGACTTGTCACAAACAAGATTGGCAACCCAAGAGCCATTTATTTATCTCACAATTGCCTAAGCACCTCTGGTTTTAAAAAAAAATTGTGTGACAAAATGTGCCAAACGTATTGCTGGCTTCTACTTAACGCCACCAACTTCTATGGAGAAGAAACAGCTTAGAGAAGGAAGGGGTCCTATCCAAATACTCCAGCAAGCCTGGGAATGCTGAATTCATTCTAGCCCTAGTCTGGCTGCTGTCTGGCCCCAGCCATCAGCCCCTGCTATCTTCCCAGACTGGAGACACATGAGCTCTGCGGCGTACACCCAGAAGTGGATTAACTAGCTGAGGCCCAGCAACACTGCGGCAGCACTGCAGTCTGGATGAAATAGAGCCCTGGAAAGCCAGCAGAGCTGAGCCCATAAAGCATTTCTCTCAGGCCGGAATTGCCTGGTGCCTGTCACAGGAGGAAATGACTGCCTGGGATACAGCAGACACAATGGGAGAAGAGAGGCTGTGGCTTCTCTTGGCCCCTACTACACACTGGAGGGTTGGGAGGGGCAAGGGGAGGAAGGATGCTAGGCTAGACAGGAGCCAGATGTAGTTTTGTAGATTGCAAAGGCCAGAGAGAGTAACATAGGTCCTATTTGCAGCTGTCTTCTTTAGGGACCTCAGGCACTGGCCACATTCCTGTAGGAGAGCCCCATGGTGGTCTCCTAACAAAATAGTTAGGGCTCTGCTGTACTGATATGTGCATCAAACCTGCATCCTTGGGGAGATGTGGTGCCTTCCAAAGAGAACAATGGGCATTCAGAGGAGGGGGGGTTGTGCGCGTGCGTGCATTTGTACACATGTGCGTGGTCTCCCAGACACTGCCAAAGGAAGAGATCAATTTAGAGAATTAGAGGCCAGCCCACTTTGCATGGCTTCTAGGAAGCATGTTCGGTAAATAAGGATTCAAGAGATGAGATGTTTCATCGTTCAATTAATTTTAGCCTTGGATCTCGGGCGGTGGGGTTGGGGGGAGGGTGCAGAGAGAGTAATCAATACCAAGCATTCAGCTTGCTAACACGAAGCACATTTCATACAAAGCTGGACATTTTTCTCCTTGTCATACAGAATTATCTTAATTATCGTTTCAAGGAAGAGCCTTATATAGCATCATCTAGTAGTCCAGGAGGCGGCTCAGAAACTCGTCACAGGAATAATTTATGATTTTTCTTTCTAACATCTTGGTCTTGTTTGATATGCTTGCCATTTCTCCCTGACAGGGAGGTCGATTAAATCACATTTATATTGTAAACGTATGCATTGCTTTTTACCCAAGGCGCTGGATGAAGAGATACAGGGGCCCCAAGGGAGGGAGAAGCCAATCCACTTTCATATTGCAAATTTCTGCTGTTTGGAAGAAATGAATGGTTGCCAGGGAGAGCTGGGAATTACTTGAGGATGCAAATGTTATTTTAGAACCCTTTGGAGAGGGTTTTTTTTCTCCCTCCCCCACCTCCTCCAGCATTTTCCCTTCTCAGGCTGTTAATAGAGGCCAGTCTCTAAGCAAGAGCTAACGGAATGCACTTCACGGCAGGCAGGCATTCTTGGGGGATTGGCCTGCACCAGATTTCTAGCTGGCTGACCTCAAGCAGGCTGCCTCTTGGCCTGGAGGCGGGGTGGCAGATGCAGAGAGAGAGAGAGAGAGAGAGAGAGAGAGAGAGAGAGAGAGAGGAAAAAAGGAGCTATTCATATTTTTCAAAGACATTGTTTCCTCCCACCTGATGGAGGAGGTCCACTCTGGAAGCTGGTGGCTGGGGACATGGGGGTAGGACTGGTGGAGGGGAGGGGAAGACAGAGAGAAGGGGGGAAAGGTCATTAGCAGAGACCAGGAAGAAGTGACGCCCGGCACCATCATTAACCTAACCGAACTAATTAGGAAACATTCAAGTTTTATAAATTATGCAAGACGCTCAATTTATACTTTTTCAAATTCCTACCATAACATAGATAATGAGGGAACATTTACAGTAACAGCGTAACCTAATCAAGAAACCCTTTCATTAGCATGAAATCTTCCAACACGGTGTTTGCGAGCACAACAAACGGAATTATAGATGCCAGGGGAGGCTGGGGCTGGGGGTGGGGAGCTGGATTGTGGGGAGGAGGGGTAGGGGTTGTCTTTTGCTTAAATGGCAAGGCCCCCAGCTCTTAGAAATCACCCCTCCCATCCCCAGCATGAAATGGGGCTCTCTCCGGATTCAGTCTTGCCAAAGGAATGGAAAGGTCTGGAAGGACCTTCTGACTTACCACACTCTAGATGATTTACAACTACCTCCTCTGTCTTGGCCCTCTAATCCTGGGAGACTGATAACTACAACATAGACCAGTCTTTTCCACGGGCTGGGGTCCCCCCCCAGAGGTCAGAGGTCATGTTTCTGCTGAAGCTCAGGCTCCATGAATGCAGATAAATGCCATCCAATGCTATAACTTCGCCTGATGCTTCTGAGTTCACCTCTGGTAGATGGAATACAGTGAGCATGGCCCAAGAGCTACTGGGAAATCTCAGGTCTCAAAGAGATTCTGACATATCACCCCAGATTCCCAGATCAGTAAAACCAGCTGGAACCCACAAGAGACATCCATACCAACGGGGCATGGTGGTAAGTGTCTGTTATCATACCAATGGGGAAATAGAGGCAGGAAGACCCGGGAGTTTGGAATCAGCCTTGTCTACATTGCATGGTTGAGTTCAGCCTGGGCTACATGAGACCCCATCCCAAGGGAAACACCTTGCCTGCTAAGAAGTGAAGAACCCTTTTGAGGGCTCTTCCCTGGGGAAGGGGTAGAACCCTTGGTCTCTTCTGCTGCTGTCTTTCTCTGTAGCAGTGGTTGAGCAGTGGTCCCTGCTATTTAGTGTAGTCTGCTATTAAAACACAACCATAGACTGCACTTAAAGAGTACAATTTATTTCCCACAATGCCAGTGACCAGAAATCTAACATCAAGGTGATACTGGGTAGACTTTGTTCCCAGGCGACGATGTACTGTGTATTCACAGGAACTCCTCTTTGCATAACCTTTTGTTACAAAATCGCCAGTCCATCCAGAGGTCTCCCTTGTGACCTCACCTAACCAAATTACCTTATGAAATCCCCACTTTCAAATATGATCCCACTAGGTATTGAGGCTTTAATATATGAATTGGAGGAGGTATAAACATCCAGTCACTAATATCCTACCCCTCAAATGAATGTCAACCTAAAATGTGTGGATATGACAGTTTGGAATACAGATACAGGTCTTTGGGGATGTCAATCACTTACAGATCATGAGACCATGTCATTCTAGGGTGCCAGAATGGCCCTATATCCAGATCTAGTCATGGTAGAGCCAGTACTGAGAAGACAGAGGCAGCAGCTTTAAGCCGAGGGCAGCCAAAAACAGCCAAAGACTGCAGTAAGCCACCAGAATTTGGGAGAACAAGAAAAGATTCCCTTTCCAAGTTCTCAAAGATATTGCTGTCCAATACCACAAAAGGCCAGGAGTTGTTAAAGCTTCATCCCTGAAGCAATGTTCAGAGGTAGGGCTGTAGGGAACTGACTGCCTCATGAGGACCTTGACCCCATCAATGGATGAGCCCATGGATGGATGACTCCTAATTTTATGACATTATTGGGAAGTTGGAGAAACTGAGAGGCGGTACCTTAGTCAGGAAAGTAGGTCACTGGGAGTGTGCACTTGAAGTGTATTCTTTGTCCCTGGTCCTTTCTCAGACCTCTGTCTCTTTGTTTCCCAGTTGCCATGAGACAAAGCAGCTTTCTCCCACCACCTATTTCTACCACAAAGTTTCATCCTAGTCTCTGGCTCACAGCAATAGAGCCAGCCATGATGGTACAAGCACAAGCCACAGTAAACCAAGCCCCCCTTTAAGTTGGTTTCTTCGTGTTGGTCATAGCAGTGAAATGCTAATACCAAACTTGAGTTGGGACTTCGGTGCTATGAGAGAAGACACCTCTGTCATTTTTATACCACCAATTTTGTGGTCATTTGTGGAAGCCTCAAGAATGAGCCTCAGTGTCTGCAGCAATAATGACAGTATTTTCAGCAGCAATAATGACAACGCCCAGTACAGAGTAAATGTTAACGGATGGAAATAGCTGTTAGGAGGTAGATGCTACATGTGCCCATGGATTCAACCCCTTGGGTCTAATTCTCCCTTCAAGGGCTAGGATGCTTTCCTCCCACCTTTAAGAACCTGAAGATGAAAATAAATGCTCACCTGAGCACCCTCAGTTCCATTCCCCGCCTCTCCTCCCATGGGCTTGGACTGCACTGTTCCCATTGCTGTCTTCTGAGCCACAAAGCCATGAGATGGATAGAGGTGAGATGCCAGAACCTCCATCACTTACCCTAGACCCCTTCATGTACTCCCCTGTCATCCTCTAACTCATTCATTAAAACTAAATGCAAGGATCTCCTGAGTATCTCAGGCCATACTTGTAGCTAGAGATAAAGTGGTGTTTTAAAGATGGCATTATCCTTACTGCTCAGATTTCAGACCAGCATCTTCCCTTTACACTAGCGTTTGTTCACCACACGCCAACCAATCAGAACTTCTTTTTGTGGAAAGGGGATGTTGAGGGCAAACTCTGTCTTCCTTGTGGATTTTTTGAGACCCTTGGTTCTTGTAGAAGTCCAAGCTCCTGGTCCAATGGTTCTGCCTCATCCATCAAGCTCTGCCTCCTGCCTCCACACTCCCCTGGAGCTGAAGGGTGATTTGAGGTATCATCATGAAGATTGTGGTTGCTGTAACCATTCAGAGTGCACGCCTCAATTACCCACTCTTCGGGTCTCTGGTGCAGAGAAGCCCACGTCAGCGCTGGGGAATGTTCTCTCCCACATCATTACCCAGCTTTCCATATTCTCCCCAGTAATCTGCAAGCTGTGGGCTGTAAATCCTGCCAGGAGGAGGCAGGGGCAGTGGAGCCTGTTCTACCTTCCCAGATGTGTGGGAGGGATGGCGCTGGAGCTTCTCCCTGCCCCCTCTGGCTTTACCAGCTAGCTCACAAAGGACAAGGAAACAGTAACACTTCCCAAATCACTCCCAAATGTTCCTCTACAAACCTCCAGCTGATTCTGAATGCCAAGGAATTGTTCACAGGGTGACAATTTCATAGATCTTGGTCAGGGAGCAGAAATCTCCGGTTTGGAGGTGGGTGATTACAGCCCCAGTTCTGGCAAGCACTTAAGCAGTTATTCCCAAATGTGTAGCTGCTTGGTACCAAAGCCACACACATCTGGGATTGTGACTAAAGGTTTGACATCCAGAGGTTAGAGTTCAGGACCAACCAGTATTCACGAGAGGCTGCAATATAAATTCCCCTGAGGTAGTTCTCCTGGCAGTGCACCTGAGACCTCTCCCCCATATCCGGCTCCAATTCCCAGAAGCCCATGAAGTCCTCTACCTTAGGGATGAGAGTCAAGGCCCCAGAGGCCAGAGAAGGAAAAGGCTGAGAACACTCAGTAAGATTGGCTTTGAAGATATGGAAAGATGCCATATGGTTTGAATGTGACATGTCCTCCATGGGCTCATGTGTTTGAATGCTTGGTCCCCAGTGGGGACATTTTAAGACAGGAGGGATAACAAGAGGAGGTGATTGCTGGATATGAGACTCTGAGGGGTGTAGCCAGGTCCCACTCTGTCTTGTTCTTTGCTATCTGACTCATCAAGATGTAAACAGGTATACTCTACTTCGTTGTAGACTTCCTACCACAGTGAACTGTAGTCTTTGTACTGGGAACTGGGAGCCAACATAAACATCTCTCTCAAGTCATGCCTGCTGGGTATTTTTTACAGCCATGTAAAAAGTTACTGATACAGATGCCAAAGTAGTATGTCAGTCCAAGGTTGGGTGTGGGTCAGCAGAACGAGATGGTCCTTCCTGTCCATAGCAGAGCATGAGGCTAGAAGGGTAAGTAGTTTGTGATGCGTCATTAGATTTTTAACTTGATGGAATTTAGAATCACCATGGAAACATGTTCCTGGGTATGTTTAAAGGGGTGTTTCTAGGAAGCTTAAACCGAGGAAAAAAAGACCCACTCTGAATGTGATAGCACCGACCAATGGTCTGATGGGGAATGTGAGCTGGGTGATAGCTTTCATCTCCTTCTTTCTGCTTCCTAACTGGGAACATAATGTACCCAGAGACCTCACTCTTCTGCTACAAGGCCCACCATGCGGGACTGTATCCTTACAAGCTGTGAGCCCAAATAAACCCTTTCTTTCTCAAGTAGCTTCTTGTCAATGAACACAGCCTTAATCAGCCACTGCAGACCAGGCTGTTAGACCCAACCACCATTCCTGCTTCCATCACAGCAGACTCTGCATGGATCTGGTTTTGTTAAGCTTTGAGGGACATGTGCTCAATTTTGGAGAAGGCCAAGAAACCTCCATGTCTCCATCCTAAGTCACAGCTTGCTATGTCATGGACAGAAGTAAAACATTAAGAAAAGATAACAAAGAGAAAATTTTTGATCACACCATTTTGGAAGCTGAAACTTCAAAAAAGGAAGAGGTGTGGAATGGGAGGAGGGCTTAGGGAAACTGCAGGTGTGGAAGGAGCCAAGACTGAACATGGACAAAAGCTGACATCAAATAGACTCAACCTCTTATTATGTGTTTCTTATTGTTGCTTAAAACCTCTTGGTCCCAGTCTCCACCTCTGTAAAATGAACAGAATAACCACTACTCCATGGGGCAGTTGTTAACACTCACTTCTACAACACAAGAAAGCAGAAAGGCCCAGTTCCCAGAGTAGTCTAAGTACCCAAGCCACTACAACCAGTATTTATGTTTTACATTGGCCTTGCGTTGCTGCAACAAAGCATCCAAGGTAGGCTACATTAACAAAGAAAAGAGAGGTTAAAAAATAAACATGGGGGTTGGGAGTAGGCCAGTAAGGTGCCTCAGCAAGTCTAGGCATATGTACCAAGTATGACCACCTGAGTTTGATCCCCTAAACCCACATGGTAGAAGGAGACAACAGGCCTCCACAAGTTGCTCTCTGACTACATACACACTGAGACACAGGTACATGCACAAAAGAACTCACACCAGGAAACTGGCGCTCCTTACCAGTAGAGCCTCCAGCTACCTAAGAACCTCTGACCAGATCCCACCTCCTGCCTCTGATGCCAGTCCCTGGCTGTTCCCATGGTGGACATGGTTTGTGGGTAGTAGAGACAGCTTAGTTAAGTGTATTGAACATAAACAGAGCTCACCTGAGAATGCTGGCACATCTCATTGTTCTCATCTGGCCCCCTTAGCTGTCAGCTGTGGTTACTATACCACAGGGGATGTGGGTGACAGAGCAGGGAAGGTCTTCAGACAGCATCCTTTTCCAAACTCTTGCTTTGGTCCTGTCAATGAAAAGTCAGTGGCGTCACTGAGTGTTATTGGTGTATCAAGTGATAGCCTAGAATAGGCCACCTCTGAGTTTTACATGTAAGGTCCATGTGGCCCAGAAAGGTGAAGTAATTTCCATGAGATCACTTAGCAAGATAATGAAACAGCCATGACAGATCCATCTTGCTGACCACAGATTCCTCGTATTGTCCACTAGACCCTTTCCAGGGCGGCCAACTGTGAGCATCTTTTAATTTCCTCCCTGGGGGACCCTTTAGCTATTAAGGTCTTCCAGGGACCCTCCTTCCGCTAACTCTCATACTGTTTACATATGAGAGAGAGGAGATACACAAGGCAGTCCACATGGAAGGCAGAGAATGGTACGATGTCAAATATCAAGCCCTTGGGGACCTGGGTTCACATTCATCCTCCTCTACCTCCTCCCCCAAATCCTGTGATTGTTGGGAGACTAATGAAGGCCGCCATCTGACTCTCATCTGAGGGCTGGGCTGGGTCAGGAGATTGTAGGTCTCCCCTGGCAGTGATGGAGGGGATAGAGGCAGCAAAGGTTAGAATTGCAATTTTACAGAGGACTTTAAGATATGATGGGGGAGGGGATGCTAAGCAGAGGGAGGGGAAACCTTTGTTGTAAGAGGAAGGAGGGATTATTGTGGGAGCTGCTGAAGGAGCCGGGACTCCTCAGAGGGGAAAATGGAATCTCAGGCCCCTGGTTTCTCTGGGGTTCCTGGTGAGGGGAATAGCTTTCCTTCTATTCAGATCACCACCCCAGGGAGACTCTGTTGACCTCCTTCCAGTCATAGCAGTAAACCCCTTCACCCCTGCAGTCCCATAGAATTTCTCTTCCTCGGCTCTCACCATGGTGCATTAAAATCATGTGTGCTCATGTTTGTGCACCTGTCTTTGTGTGCATATGTACACGAATGTGTGCAGGCATTTTTATGGGTGCACTTGCTGTATGCATATGTTGAGGGCTGTACGTATCTGCACTAAAATCTGTGTGTGAGAGTATATATGTGCATACAGATGCGTGTTTATATGTCTGAGTTGCCGTGTGTGCCTTCATGTATATGCTGGTGTGTGAGACTATGTGCCTCCTGGTGTGTGTGTATCTGTGTATAGGCGTATCTGCATGTATATGTTGGTGTATGTGTGTTTGCATATATGTGTGCACATGTGTATCCTGGGTAATGTGTATCTGCATGTACGTATGAGTGTATCTATATGTGTGTTGGGGTGTGTGTGTGTGTGTGTGTGTGTGTGTGTGTGTGTGTGTGTGACGTCCCATTGGACACATGGTACCGGAATGGGAAGCATCTTTTCTAGGTAATCCCTGTGTCTTCTGCCTGGGCCTTGGCCTGGCACATGATCAGGTCTCAGTATGTGAAGGTTGATAACATGAACAGAACAGGTAAATTGGATGAGTCAACTAAATGTTGAACCACCTTCAGAACACAACAGTCCTTGCTTGGTTGACTTGAGTCTACTGAGGACGGGAACTGAGCTAGATCAAGGCCAGCTGGAGGTTCCTGAGCAGACAGGTTTTCTGAGCCTGCTCACTGCGTATACAGGCACACTACAGATTAGAACAGGAGCTTTCCTGTATTCCGTAGGATAGTTAGGACAACCCTGGGCCTAATCAGGATGCCAGTAGTAGCCCCACCTTCAGTTATAACCATCATAAATGCCTCCACACCCTTGGGGTGTGTCAAAAGACCCATAGGTCTTGAGTGACAAATGATGCCTAGCACGGGAGCACCAGGTGCCATTTTTGGCTTGTCCATGGAGACTTCCAGCTCAGGGACTGACACCCGAGTCGTGGCTGAAAATGCAGGAAAGTGTAAGGCCCCATCCATACCCTATCCACAGGGTGAGGTACCAACATAACAAAGGACAAAAAGACAGGCTATGGAATCCAACTCGCTGCTCAGGAAGCCACCATTTCCCATCAACCAACCGCTGTGCGCTCTCTCTCTCTCTCTCTCTCTCTCTCTCTCTCTCTCTCTCTCTCACACACACACACACACACACACACACACACACACACCCAGAAGCAGGAACCATCTTTAATATTTCTCATCTCATGCCTGCAATGATGATGTCACTTCTGGCCCCATGGCTCTGCATCCTTGTACCTTATAGACCCTGAGCTCCAGTTCCTAAGAGAGCAATGTTCACTAAGTTCCCATGCAGGGTCTGTTTCCCTAGCAATACTCAAGGAATCACCCAGCTCTGTGATGTGATCACAAACTAGGCCAAATCTCTTGGCTCTTTTTCTAAAATGCCTCCTTCTAAGGCCAGTGTATAAAACGCAACCTCACAAAGAGGTTACTGAACTCCCACAAGTAGGTACAGCGAGGTAAAGGGCAGGACCCTGAGCTCTGCACTTGGGTAGATAATATAGGTCTCTCTCTCTCTCTCTCTCTCTCTCTCTCTCTCTCTTTCTCTCTCTCTGTGTGTGTCTGTGTGTGTCTGTGTGTGTCTGTGTGTCTGTGTGTCTGTGTGTCTGTGTCTGTGTCTGTGTTTTGATCTTCCCCAAGAGGGTTATGAGCTGAGACTGGAGGCTGCTAGATGCCAGGACTATGGAGGTAGAGAAATGGGGTGGGAGTGGGGGGAATACATTTCAATTTGCTAGGACCAACCATGCAGAAATGTAAGGTCCAGGCTGGGCATACATTCAGAAACTGGACCACCCATGGAAAAAAAATGTGGAAATCAAGAGAACCCCAGAGGGCCCAAGGGCCTTCTCAGGTACTCCAGGCACCAATTAGCATCAGCATGCCAGCCTTTCTTCTTGGAACTTCGAAGACAAGAACAACAATTGGAATGACCCTTAGGCTGCAGCAAGAAGACATCTCTGATTCCACAGCCTCATCCACTAGGTTTTTCCATCAACTTCATTAGTATGTCTAATGCAAGGTACCAAGGACTACCTATTTGTTTTCTTCCATAAAACCTTACCTATGATACAGAGTGCAAGTAAATATTAGCGTGTCTTTGGTTGATGTGGAAGATGCGTGAGGCACATAGAATAAAAAAGGTAGAAATTTAGACAAAGCATTTCAACTCCTTTGGTTTTCTGGCTTTGGTCAGGTCCACCTGATGGCTGCCATGAACCAAGAGCCAATTCTGACTATTGTTCCATTCCAAAGATAATCCTGAGAACTCCCTGAACTACCCGGAGCCTCTGCCACAAGCATGCATAGTCTACAGAACAACAGGAATATATAGCAACAAGATGGAGAGCTGACATGGAGCTGACTGTGACCCAGAGCACCAGAGACAAAGCCACCAAGGACCCAGTTGGGCTGGCTGACTGATGCAGTCTTTGGTGACAATCATTTCATACAGAATCAGGACATATGTCCACTCACTCCCATTTACTCTCTAAAATCCTAGCCCTCCTTTCTCATCTTTTCTGCTGTCCTCAGGATGCAAGCCCGTCTACAGGGTCTTCTTCAGTCTCCTTTGGATTATGATGGCCAAATGACAGGAAGCCTTCCATCTGAACCACATTACCATCAGATTGGTGTTGGGAATACAGAGGAGCAGTGGTACAGCACGTGCCCAGCAGGCCCTGCTTTATATCCTCCAATGAGAAAAGAATGAGGAGGAGGGGAAGGGAGAGGAGGAGGAAGAGAAGGAAGAGGAGGAAGAGGAGGGGGAGGAGGAGGATCCTTTCACATGGGAAAAGTATATGATATGATATGATATGATATGATATGATATGATATGATATGATATGATATGATATGATATGATATGGTAATGCACAACAAAACAGCAAAATTGTGTTGGATACTCTCAATACATAGTGGGAAAAAAAAATCCAGCAAATACTAGCAAAATAAATCCTGCAGCATCTAAAAGGAGTGAGATACCGTGACTGTCTTAGTTAGGGTTTTACTACTGTGAACAAACATCATGTCCAAGGCAACTCTATCTAAAGGACAACGTTAAATTGGGGCTGGCTTACGGGTTCAGAGGTTCAGTCCATTATCATCAAGGTCGAAGCATGGCAGCATCCAGGCAGAAGGAGTTGAGAGTTCTATATCTTCATCTAAAGGACACTAGGAGAAGACTCGCTCTCATGTGGTTAGGAAGAAGGTCACATCATTCACCTTCACAGTGACACACTTCGTCTAACAAGGCCACACCTATTCCAACAAGGCCATACCTAATAATGCCACTCCCTGGACCAAACATATTCAAACCACCACATTCCATTCCCTGGTCCTCATAGGCTTGTTCAAACACATGAGTCTATAGGGGCCATATCTAGCCATGGCATAATAAAAATGCATTTAATCCAACTTTCAAAGTCCCTATAGTCTATAAAAGCCCAAAGTTCAAAGTCTCTTCTGAGATTCATCCAATCACTTAACTGTAATCCTCTAAAACATCAAAATCAAAAAGCAGATCATGTACTTCCAATATCACAGGATATATATTACCATTCCAAAACGTCATAGTCAGGAAATACTGGACCAAAGTTACACCAAAATCCAGCTGGGCAAACTCCAAACTCAAGCATCTCCATGTCTAATGTCTAACTCCTTTCTGCTTTGTTGACTGAAGCACAATTCTCTTTGGCTGGTTCTGTTCCCTGTTAGCAACTTTCTTCAGCAGGTATCCCACAGTACAGGTATCTCGAACATCTTGGAGTCTCCAAGGCAACTTCAATGTTTACAGCTTCTTGTTTCAATGTCTGGAATCTACACATGATCTTCTAGGCTCCTCCAAAAGGCTTGGGTCACATCTACAACTCTGTACTCTAGGCTCTGGTTGCCTCTACTCCACTGCTGCTGCTGCTCTTGGTGAGCATCTCATGGTACTGGCACCTTCAGTACACTGGGATCTTCTGCTGCAACTAGGCTTCACCAATAGCCTCTCATAGGCTCTCTTCATCATGCCAAATCTCAATCTTTGCAATGACCCCTTCAATCCTAGGCTGTCAACTACAACTGAGGCTGCACCTTCACCAATAGCCTTCCTGGCCTCTCAGTGCCAAGCCTCAGCTGTACTCCATGACCCCTTCATACATTCAAAACCAGTACCCCCTGGGTGATTCTTATACATTACCAAGTTAAACTGCAGCACAAACCTTGGCTGTCTCTAGAACAGAGTTTCTTTGTGCTCTCAGAAAACACTTCCCAGAAGATTTAACCTCAGTGATGCTGGTCTCTTCTTAATCACCACTAATTTCTTAGCTCCAGCTAGCCAGCATCAATTGTCCCAGTAGTCCCTTCTATTCTTGACTCTAAAGCCAGAGCAACATGGCCAAAGCTGCCAAGTTCTGCTGCTTGCTGGGGCTGGAACATAGTTCCCTTGTTCTATTACCAGCTTTCTGTTCTCCAACTCCATCACCTAATCCTGCCTAATCTTGGCTGTCCTGAAACTTGCTCTGTAGATAGACCTTGAACTCAGAGATCTGCATGGCTCTGTCTCCTGAATGCTTGAATTAAAGGCATATACCACCATGACTTAAGCTTTTCTTCACCTAGAACTTGCTATGTCCAATACTGGCCTTGAATGCAGAGATCTGCTTGCCTTTATCTCTTGTTATTAAAGGTGTGTACCACCATGCCTGGGGCTAAGCTTTTCATTGCCACTGTTGCTCAAGATCCAGATCAGAAGCCTGTGTGTTCCAGCCTCAAGATCTGGATCACAAGTGTGCCCTCCATTTCTGGATTGTAGTTCATTACAGATTAAAAGTCCAAACTATTCCTTGTCCAACTTCAAACAAGCAATAAGCTTAGCTGGGTGGGATCTTGCCTGAGATCACCACTCCTTTAATCCCTTTATCTCCTTGAACACAGGATTCAGCTCCATTCCACTTCCTGGTGCCTCTTTATTATTACTTGAACCATGCATTTTGTATTTTTTCTTTTTAAGCTTCCTATACTTGATCAGAATGCTCTTCATGAGACTAAACCAGAGAACAAAGTCTCTGCTGGGTGTGATGTGGGAGGAGCTGAGAGTTCTACATCTTTATTTGAAAGCCATTAGAAGACTCGCTCTCATGTGGTTAGGAGGAGGGTTTCATTGTCCACACCCACAATGACACACTTACTCTAATAAGGTCACACCTCCTAATAGTGCCACTCTTTGGGCCAAGCATAATCAACCCACCACAGTGACCAAGTAGGATTTATCCCATAGATACAAGGTTGGCTTAATTAACATTTGAAAGTCAATCAATACATCAAGAGGACAAAACACAAACAGCATATGATCATAACTCCACAGATGAAGAAAAATCATCTGAAAAAAGTACAACAGTCATGATAAGCACATTAGATGTAAGAATCAGTCTTATGAAAAGCATCAATGCAAAGTCCATAACTAACTTCATACTCAATGGTCAAAAATATGGTGCATCCCCTTAAGTCTGGGGATGTGACAAAGGTGTGTATTCTTACCACTCTTATTGACACACTGTGCTCATGATTGTGGCCAGGACAACTAGACAAAAGGGGGGGAGGAGAAAGAAAGAAAGAAAGGAAGGAAGGAAGGAAGGAAGGAAGGAAGGAAGGAAGGAAGGAAGGAAGGAAGGAAGAAAGGAAGAAAGAAAGAGAAAAGAGATGTTATCTCAAGTGGGAAAAGAATGACAATAACCACTCTTCATAGATGAGCTGACATTAGATAATAACAACTCTAAGAACTTGTTAAAATTATTTAGAATTACAAAGTTGTAAGACATAAGATCAATACATAGAAACAAATTGTTCTCTCAGTGAACAAACCCAAAATGAAATTATGAAAACAATCCCATTTAGAAGAGCATCAAAAAGAATAAAACACTTAGAAATAAAATTAACAAAGTAATATAAAATTTATATCCTGAGAACAAAAACTACAGTGTTCAAATAAATTAAAGACAGCCTGCATAAATATATTTAAAAAGTCCCACATTTGTGGATTGGGAGACAATATTAAGACTTAATAAGATCCTAAACTGATCTGTATCTTTAAAACAATCTCTTTTGGATTCTCAGCTGAACTCCTTAGAAATGAGAAATAGGATTCATATGAAATTGCTCCAGACCCTGGAGAGACAAAATGATCTTAAAAAACTAGAACAAAGCAGATTTCAAGCTTATCAAGAATCGGCGACAAGGGGAAACATTACCTAACATGGTATAATTAGAATCCAGAGCAAACCCATGCACTTGTGTTCGACTGATTTTGGACTAAGATCCTGTCTTAGTTTCTTTCCTGTTCCTGTCATAAAATACTCTGACAAAACAACTTAAGGGGAAGGGTTTATTCTCGTTCACGGTTATAGACAGTCCATCACTGTGGGAAGTCAAGGCAGCAGGAGCATGGAAGTTCTGGTTAAATCATATTCACAGTCAGGAAGCAGTCCATAATCCCAGCTAGTGAATGGTGACACCCAGAGTGGGCAGGTCTTCCCTACTCAATTACCCTACTCAAGATAGCCATGCCCACAGGTATGCCCAGAGGCCCATCTCTCAGGTGATTCTAGAGCTCATCAAACTGACAGCTTAGATTAACCATCGAGGTACTTAGACTATTCAATGGGAAAAAATTAATGTCCTCAATAAACAACAACAGAAAAGCCAAGGTAACTGAATACCCAAATCAAGGGGATGAATCCAGAGCCTTGCCTAATATCACAAACAAAAATGTGAATGAACCTCAAAGGGACCACAGACTTAGAGGCCAGAGAACAGAATCTCTCTTCTTTGGCTGGGGTATATACTTGGGGGGATATATCCTGAGGATGTTTATTGTTTCAGGTGCTGAAATGCTCTAAAAATCGATTATAATGATGGTTATCCATATCTATAAATATTTTTAAAATCATTGCTTTGTACACTTGAAATGCGTAAATTAAATTTCATATGTGTTATATATCAAATATATTTTTTAAATGTTTCAGATTAAATGGAAAAAGCCTGCATATCCTCAAGAGCAGTGGCTCTCAACCTTCCTAATGCTATGACTCTTTAATACAATTCCTCATGTTGTGGTAACTTTCCAACCATAGCATTATTTTTGTTGTTACTTCATAATTGTAAGTTTGCTACTGAGCAGTGTCTCAGTTCCTGAGACCATCAGAAATTTGTGTTTTCTGATGGCCATGACCTACACATTGAAAACTGCTGCTCTTGATCATTGATAGTTGGGGACCATAGAAGAGACAGTTCCCATTTTACTCTGTCATTTTGTAAATATAAAAACTCTGGCCAGTGAAGGGGGATTGCTGTACCCATGTCAGAGTTTGGGGTACCCTCTTCTACCCAGCGTAGATGAGAGTCCTATCGGTAGGGCTTCTACCTTGGGTTCCTGCTTCTTGCAATCCCTGCCCAGGGCACTTTAGTAAGGTGGTCTGATGTCTCTCTCCCATAGCATCTCACAGAATCTTTGAGGTCTCCCTTTCATCATGGCTGTCATGGATTGGCAAAGCCTGGAAGCACTTTAAAACAGGTGACAAATCATCTTTAATTCCTTCTGCGTTCATTAGTGGGGCATTAATCCCGATGGACTCATCTTGGGTAGAAGGCGCATGCTCCATCTTCCAAACATACTACTCATACTGCTTGTTCTCATACACAGTGACTAACTAGTCCTTTCGGGAAAGCCCCAGGAGTTCTGCAGTAATAGTCTTTGCAGTAGCTGGAGGTAGGAGTGGGGTGTTAGTATCTCAGAGTCCCACTGATGAGCACAGCTTCCCTCCTCCCACTGTGTGGCTTCATGGAAACTATGGGGTGCCGTGACGAGTTAGTGACTGTTCTGAGCCACAAACCATGGCTTCCTTTCACACGATGCTCAGGTTCCCCAGACTTCCCCAGCCTGATCTGCAGTCTACAAGAGTTTCCAGTCAATTCCCAAGTCCTGAATCTAGCTTTTCTAAGGACCTCACTGGGCTACCTAGAAAGGGAATCACAGAGCACCTGCATGCAGCCAGAGCCAGCAATCTCCCTCTTTCTTAAAACGTAAGGAAAGGCTTTGTTGAGAGTAGGACCATGTGAGAGAGGAAAGAGAATGGAGTAGAGAAAACTGAGGGGCCCAAAAAGCACAGGCTGGATCTAAAAGATCTTTAAAGTTAGTAGAAGTAACAATACTATTTAACACCATTATAGGTCAAATAAAGTGTCTGACTTGTGGATTACCAGGCTAGGGCTTTTATCAGATGAACCTCCTCCCTTTCAGTCCCCAAGGTTCTTCTAACTTCAATACTCCTGAAAAAAAAAAAAAAAAAGTCTGTAGGACAGACTCATTCACCTCTACAGCCTCACTTCTGAGCCACACTCGCTCACCATCACCCTCTGCTGCAAGTTTGCCGCCAACTTTGCTCATGTGCACACTGCACAGCAACCCTCCTTCCAGCTCCTTCTCCCACTCCTCATGTGGTCTCACCAATGCAATGTTGGGGCCACACACCAAGGGTGGCATGGAAGTCCAAGGTTCCACTCATCACAGCAGTGAGGAAGGATGTCATGCCAACCAAGTAGCTGCCCATGCTACAGGAGGGCCTGTGTGTTCACCCATGGCAAGCCCTGTCACCATCACAAGAACCCCACTACCTACTGATGAGAAGAGCTCTAAGAGAAGCTAAGACGAGCAAAAGAAAGCACTGGGGATGCGATCTAGATGACAACGTGTTTGCCTAGCATGCACGAAGCCCTGGGTACAGTCCCAGCACTACACAAACTGTGTGTGGTGGGGTAAATCTGCAATCTCAGCACTCAGAAGGCAGAAGCAATGGAACCAGATGGTTAAAAGTCACCCTCAGCTACATAGGGCATTCAAGCCCTACACAAGAGAGACCCTGTATCAAGAAAAGAGGGAAAGAAAGAAGAACCCCAAAATACACAATTACTGTCTGCCTTTGTTTTTAGATCAAAACAGCTATACTGTCCTCTTCTGTGCCAAGGCAGAGAAAGAGACAGCAGTACTGGGATGTCAAAGTCATTGCTGTCCACTGTACTAGGATCTGTGTGGTTAAACATGTGACATGCACAGACAGGAATGGAGACAGCAGCTCAATTTGCTTTGCTCCCTCCTCGGTACAGCACCCCACTGTTGTGGCCTCTTCAAGGCCGAGGCAGGAGACAGCCCCTGGCCTCTAATTGCTCTCAGTCAAAGACGGTAGCTAACACATTATTAAACATGTAAATAATATGAAAGCCAGAAGAGAATTAATATTTCATATATAATGAAGTTAAGATGAATTCTCCTGTGCCTAATTTTCTGTTTTTAAACACATAATGCACCGCTGAGTCCAAAGTGATTCATGGTATTTTATACTGGTTAAAGGCATTCAGGGTGTGTGTGGGGGGGTGGAGGTTCTCCAAGGCAGTTTCCAAAATGATTAACTTGAATGTTATTATTACAAATAGGATTTGTTTTTTAAAAAATTAATTCTGTAGTTAATCAGAATGAAAAGCATGAAATTTCTTTGCTGGTGGGCCAATCTTAAATGGAGAAAAAGAGTGGAGGGGTGCAGGTTAGCAGAGTCTAGAGTCTATAAGACAGGCCGGGAAATAAATGGCGGCAGTAAGGCTGGGTGGCGACAGGTGCAGTGACTGTGGCTAACTGTGAGAACACATGCCTGGCCAGAGGGCATGTGAATACCATGCCACCCCCAGAAGCTAGGGCTTGCCTGTGGAAAATGAACCCACGTATAACATTAGTTCCCAAGTCAAAAAATTGTAAAACACTTGTAGGTTTAAAAGAAGGTATTGGTGGCTCGCCGGCGTGTCACCTCCAGACTGAGGTGCATGGCTTGGGAAAAGCTACTGATCAGAGGCCGTTCCCTTTGGGTGGCTGGCAAGAGCCTGACCTTACATCCCCAGATGATAAAAGGAAGAACATAAAATCTGCTTGGTCAGCGCTTGGGGGGATGTAATTTGGCAAGATGAGAAAAGAAGCACAAATCCTTCATCCCCATCACTTGTAAGGATCCATCAGAAAGAAATAATTAAGGATTGGAAAAATACATTGCTGTAATGATGTTCTGCACAACACTGTTTGTAATGTGGAAAAATACAAGTGCAGACCCACAGACAGTGGCTAATCACACAGCCCCACGGGGGAGGGTCTCACTCAGCACAGGACAGCCATGTCATCTTTGAAAAACATGACTAGATTTATATATACATTTTTGTTCTGTTTTCTCAAACTTTTCAGATTTTTGATTAGCGAGAAGTGGGGCACATGCCATAGTGTTCTTGTGGAGATCAGAGAACAGCTTTGTGGGGTCTACAACCTTTTTGTTGGTTCTGGGAATCAAACTCAGGTTGTCAGGCTTGGGCAGCAAGCATCTTTCCCCACTGACTGGCCAATACAGGTTTTTGTTTTATGTTGTGTTGTTTTGTTTTAATATTTATCTGAGATTTCACTTAGCATTATAAGAACAAATCCATTAAATAGTAACATAAATCACATTTATTTTCTATAACAAGTTATAGAAATATAAGCTTCTATATTAAGTAGTTATATTTTCTATAACTACATATAGTTATATATATACATACATATGCATTTACCACAGATCAACGAAGAGAGTATCATTGTCACAAATGTTATTTTTACAAGCATGAGTAAAATATATTTATGCTACAATTGTGGTGTTTCTATAAGAGACAGACATGCACTTACCTGCCAGGGGGAGGAGGGAAACCAGTATGCCAAACTGTGAGGATTATTTCTAGACTAGATGGCTGCTGGATCAACAGCTGGAGATAAACCCCATCTTTTTCTTTTGTCTATATTTTATGAATTGTTTTGTTTTGCTTCTGAGACACAGACCCATGTAGCCCAGACTAACCTCAAACTCATTATGTAGCTAAGGATGATTCTGAACTTGGATTTTCTGCTTCTACCTCCAGAATGTTCTGATTACAGGCAAGTGCTGTCATGCCTGGCTTCAGAGGTGCTAGGAATTGAACCCAAGTCCTCTTGCATTCTAAGTGAGTGTCTTATGAGTTCCACCTCCAGCCCTAGATTGCAAAACCCAGTGCTTCCACCCAAAATCACGGCCTTAGAGGATCCATTTAGATCTAATCTTTGCTTCCCTTCTTAGTCTTTCACCTCCTCACAGGGTCCTCTCGGTGTGCACTGTGGAATGACAAGAAGGCTACATCACCCCCAGGGTCCCCTACAACTTGAGACCATGACCAAGGAACTCAGATTCGATTCCAAGCTGGAGCCAGACATATAACTCTAAGAAAGGACCCCACCAAGGCCTCTCTGCTCTCCTTCCTAGTAGCCAGTGACGCCTTATAGGAGAGGTAGCTCTGAGAGCCAGGATCCCAGAGTGAGGAGAAACACGAGTAGAGTGAGAGCTGACCTCCAGCACACAGACAACATGATCAGGAACTGAACCTTCCTCGAGTTGACCCACTGCACTGTCTACAAGTTGCTCCAGTGGTAAATCCCAGTCTGATGGTCTGGACCTCAGGGCAGCCGGGGGTGGTGGCTTCATGCTGAGGCCAGCATCTTGCCACAGGTCTGGGATGTAACAGCCTCTATGCTAAGAGCTTGGTAAGAAGGAGAGGGACAGTGTATGAACATAGGTGGGACCTTCAACACAGGAATACACAAGGAAGCACAGGACCCAGGCACAGGACACACCACTGCCAGATCAGATCATACCTGCCCCAGTGCCTGTCACGTTATGACAGCTATCCATTATGGCAACTACACAGTGTGTCCCCTGGTACTCCTTTTGGCACTTCTCAAACACTTTCAAGCCCTCCTTATGACAGTCATTTAGAAACACAAGGAAACATGGAGAGAAAGAAAGGGACTCTAAAGCCATTGCCAAGGTCAGCACCCCATGCAGGATGGTACTGAAACCTTCAAAGACATATCAATCATCTCTTTGAGCATGCCTGTCCATGTGGTGGACAGACAGAAGTGTCTGGTTACTGTCTGACCTCCCTGGTTGCTGCTCTCCCTTCCCTTCCCCCCTTTGTCCTGTAAGCTACTCAAGGGTTAGTGGTAGAGAGAAAGGAGGCATTTCTTCCTCTTGTGCTTTTGCTCATCTACCTCCCAGGCAGTGGCTGAAGATGGCCTCCTCTGAGTGTCCAGCCCTTGTGGGGCTCTACTTCATCTGTTGCCCTCCGGTCCCTTCAGTGTTCAGGACAGTCATGACACCCTATAGCCATCAGTCTGAGGATACCACCATCTTCACAGTGTGCCCAGGGCTCCAGTCTTATATTGATGCTCTCTCTCCATTGGAACCATCTGGGTAAGCTGTGCTTTCTGTCAGAGCTCCAGATACATTTCTGTCCTCTGATACTAGGCTCTACCTTAGTCACCCATCTTCTGTCTGGGTGACCTGGGTCTTCTTTCCTCAGGTACTTCTTTGTGGGACACAGCCTAGAGCCCTGGTGCTCACCTCCACTCAGCTCCCAGGAAAGGAAGGCAGGCTGGAGACAGGAAGGATGCAGGCCCCTTCTCTGAGTCCTAAAAATCTGTCCCTTCACCCTCCTTCTCTGTTCTTCCCTGGCTCATGCCAACCCTGGCTCACACCTTGGGAGCACTTCCTTGATTCTGGCTAACCCCAGAGTTCCAGGGCACCGGGACCCTGGCCAGGAGTCAGTCACAGCTTTCTGGGAACCAACCAGACCAGAGCAGCTGGGAGCAGAGGAGGGCAGTCTTGTTCCCACTTGGCCTCCCTTTATTTTGTTCTGGTTTCTTCCACAGCTCAGTGTGTCAGATCTTTGTGGTCCTTAAACCAACAATACATGTGGAGCAAGAGCCCCCAGTGACCATCCATCACCTCGGACCTGTCACCTTTGAAAGCCAGTCAGCCGGCACTCAGCGCCAGCTCCTGCCACCTGCACTCTGCAGCTGAGCAAACACGAGTGACCAGTACTAACCAGGGTCAGCCCACAACGCCTTCATCTTCCTCCCCTTTGCCTCCCAAGACAAAGGCCCTAAGCACCACAGGAAGTACGTCTCTGTTTAGCTTATTAGCTTTGGAAGCTTGGACATGTTGTGCCCGCTCCTGAGCTTCTCCTCAGCCCTGTTTGGACAGAAAGGAAGCATGTCTTCCCTTGGACTTCTGAAAAGCACCCGGAAAGTGACTATGTGAAGTGAATGTTTCCAGTTTGCCTACTATGTGCCTACCTGCCTCTCCTGTAGGTACACACTAAGTCCACCAGTTCATGGGAGCTGACTGAGTGAGCTTGCATTGAGCAGAGGAAGCCAAGGCTCATAATAGTCAAGAGACTAAGTCATTCCATACAAAAGAATAAACAGAGACTTGAGCCCCAATCTTCAATTATTTTTTTTTTCTTTTTTTTTGGTTTTTCTCAGTGTAGCCCTGGCTGTCCTGGAACTCACTCTGTAGACCAGGCTGGCCTTGAACTCAGAAATCTGCCTGCCTCTGACTACCAAGTGCTGGGATTAAAGGTATGCACACCACTGCCCTGCTCAATCTTCAATTATTATTATTATTATTATTATTATTATTATTATTATTATTATTTTGTAAATCTAGGATCTCTGTGGCTTTGCTTTGTGTTTACTATGGAGACTTTAAAATCATGTAAACAGGCCCAATTTCCAGTACCTGTTATTTGTATTTTGCCAACCCCTACCTTCAAAATGTTGAGATTCAAATAAACACTAGCTCTGGAATTTCAACAGAAAAAGTTGACCTCACAATGTGTTTGCAAAGCCCCTGTTCTTTGCTGTAGTTCATCACCTTTACCCTACATCCTCAAGGTCATAAGCTTTGTTCGTCTTTGCAGAGGGGCATTAAAAAGCAGAGGTCAGGGGCTAAGGAGATGGCTCAGTCAGTAAAGTACTAGCCGGAAAGGCATGAGGACCCAGGTTCAGGTCCTCTTGCAAAAAGCCAGGAGCCCAGCATGAGTCTGCAAATCCAGCACTGGGCAGGGAGGCAGAGACAGGAAAATTCCTGGGGCCCACTGACCAGCCAAGCTAGCTGACTCAGCAAGCTCTTGGTTCACTGAGAGACACTTCTGGCCTCCATGCACATGGGCATGCATTCACAGGTGTCACACACACACACACACACACACACACCAGTTCATCCCTGGGGACACTCTGCAGCTTTGTTGCTATGTCTCTGTGGGCCTTGGAGGATCATTGCACCTCTATATAATGAAGCCACAGAGATAGGTTAGATATACTAGGCCCTCTTTTTGGTCAAATGTGTTTGTTTCCTGGGGCTACAGGAACCATGGACCCAAAGCAAGGCAGATTCTGCCACAGTTCTCAGGGCTACAGGTCTAGCCTGGAGGCCAGCAGGGCCACAGAACTCTCTGGAAGCTCTAAGAAGACTTACTCCAGCCTCTCTCCTAGATGATGGCGGTCACTCACCACCCTTGGCACTGTTTGGCTGTGGCATCTTCAGGCCAACCTCTGTGTCCGTTGTTACATGGCTTTCTCCTGTGAATGTCTAAGCCCATAGCTTCCTCTCTGTGTCTCTGGCCCTTCATCGTCCTTTTCTAACGAGAACGCCAGTCATTGGATTCTAGTCCAGAGTGACCTAGTGCAATCTCATCTTAAATTGATGGCATGTGCAAAGCAAGGTCACATGTACAGGTCCGGGTGGTCATGAGTGTACCTGCTGCGGCTGCCTGTGCTAGCCAGTGTTGAGGACAAACTAAAAATGGTGCTTTAAAGAAGGAAAGGTAAATTCAGTTTAAGAGAGTTTGGTTCACAGTCTCTTCATCCCATTACTTCAGGCCTGTGATGAGCAGGATGACATGGAGGGTAGTGCATTGTGGCATAAGGCTCTGTTTACCCACCCATAGCAGACTAAAGAGAGGAGATAAACTACGCCCTTCAAAGAACTTTCCCACAATCCAATCAACTAGGGCATGCTTCCTAACATTTCCACAGCATTTGAAAACTGCCGCAAGCTGGGGACCCTGCTATCAATACATGGGCCCTTGAGGGGACTCCCCAAGTTGACAGTTTCCCAGGATGGGCCCAAGGGTCTCCTCAAGGCTGAGAAAAAGGTGAGTCTCTGGTGCTATGGAGCTACACACATTTCTCCTAGGTCCTGGAGATCAGGAAGCAGGCTAGGCTCTAGCCCTTTGTTTTCTTAATGACTTTTTAAATTTTATTTGTGTGTGTGTGTGTGTGTGTGTGTGTCACCTGTGAGTGCACGCCCATGTGTATGGAGGCCAGAAGCGTCTCTCAGTGAACCAAGAGCTTGCTGAGTCAGCTAGATTGGCTGGTCAGTGGGCCCCAGGAATTTTCCTGTCTCTGCCTCCCTGCCCAGTGCTGGATTTGCAGACTCATGCTGGGCTCCTGGCTTTTTGCAAGAGGATCTGAACCTGGGTCCTCATGCCTTTCCGGCTAGTACTTTACTGACCACATATGTGCAGGTCCCTGTGGCGACTAGAAGAGGTTATAGGTCTTTGTAAACTGTTTGATATAAGTGTTAGGAGCCAAAACCTGGTTCTCTGAAAGAGCAGAAAGCTTCCCAAAACACTATGCCGTCTCTCCGGCTACCTCTGGCACTTTGGAAAAAGAAATCCATTCCAAAGGTGCCTCTCTGCTTCCTGTTTCATCTTCACTAAGGGCAGGACCTCCCCATTGTGGCTCTATCATCCAGCTACCCAGTCATCTACACTCCTCGTGTTCTCCAGTACACTGAGCCATGTGCTCCACACCCTCCCATGTATGTTCTGCTCTGTGACCCTTGCCTTGAGTAATTCCCATCATCCTGTGAGTCTCAGCCCCCCCCCCACACACACACGCATGCAGTCTTCCTAACTCCACAGAAGTGTCCCCTGCAATATTCTTTCTCAAATTTCCTGGTCTCTCCAGCAATCACCACAGTGCATTTCTTCTATTGTTTATGTCTGCAGCTTCTGGCTTGCTATCCCACTGTGAGCTTCATAATGTGTAGTTTATTTGCCTCGGTAATCCTAATACTTAACCCAGTGCCTGACACATAACAGATACTCTATAGGCGCAGGGTGAGTGAATCAATAATGTACAAGCTCTGAAGAATCATCTTGTTGCACAAGAGAGGGGAGACAGATCAGTGAGGGGTTGATTCTGCATGAGTAGGCAGAGCCTCCAATTGAGGCACCAATGATCCCCCTGATTTGGGAAATATCTGGGCCAGTTTCTCAAGAAGTCATGTGAGCACAGGCCTGGTAAGCCCAGGGAAGTTATTTTCCACTGCTGTTGCTGGGGGAGAGAGGAGGGAAAACCCTCACTAAGGAGAAAGTGGGGAACATGGGAGGAGTCAGCCGCACCCTGCTGTTTCTCCACCAGCCCCCCATCCCATGCCCAGAAGTATACAGCACCCATCCTCCGACTACACAGCTTCAATTCACTGTGTCAGGAAAGTACTTCCTCACCCTTCTCATGGAGGCCAAGTGTTTATCACACAAACAAGAGAACCTGAGTTTGGATCACCAGAGCCAAGTAAAAAGCTAGGTGTGACTGTGTGTGCCTGTAGCCAGGTGTGGCAGTATGTGCCTATAATCCAAACAGAGAGGTGTGGTGGGGACAGGAGATTCTCTGTGGCTTCCTGGGCTCCAGCCAGTCTAGCTCAGTCACTGAGCTCAATGAGAGAGCCTGTCTCAAACATAAGACAGAAGACAATTAGAGAAGACATCCAGCATTGACTTCTAGCCCCCACAGGTATGCATGCATGCATACACACAAACATAAACATGTGCACACACAAATACACACACACATAAACAAGTCCACACACACCACATGCAAAAAAGAGAAAATAGTGAATTATAAAACCAAAGAAACTACATAGGGATGATGATTTAGGGCAGATTCTGTGCAAACAGCCAGTCCTGGCAACCCAGCCTGTGCTGTGTCCTTCCCACTATCCTGACATTTGCAGACCAACTTTCCTACCCCAAAGGCCTCATGGGTATCACTGGAAAACCTGGGCTGTTTGAGGGAAAATACCATCCCTCCCAGTTGCACCCCAGTGGGCAGATGTGCCAGAGTTTTCCAGGAGGGTCATGGAAATGTGACTACCAAAGCCTTGGCTGTCCCTCTCTGTCTCCCCATGGCAGCAGGTCCCTTCTCCAGAGTAGAAAGCTGCTGCCCGAGATGGAAAACCAGCCTGGAACTTTTCACCCAGGGAGGATTCCTACCGCCCTGCTTGTGGCTCCTCAGCATTAGTAAAAAACTGCCTCTGATGCCCGGACAGACGAGTCAGTTTTGCTGGAGGGCCAGTTAGCTCACCTGCATGTGGTCCATGAACTCCTCCCCAGAACCCTGCAAATAGGGCAGCAGGGTCCTCTCCTATAGAGTCAAAGCCCAGTGCATTCAGGGTCCTGTCCCTTAGATTCCGGTCTCATTGACTCCTTTTGGTTTGAGCCCACCTCCCCACAGGGCTCCCTGCCTCTGAGATCATCACCTCCATCACTGCTCATATGATAATGTTCTAATATCAGACCTCATGTCCCACCAGCTCAAACATCCTCTCTGCTTCCCCATCACATTCCCTGCCATCTGACTGGTACCTGCTGTCCTCCCTAGGAGCAATACTCTTTCCTCCCAACCCTCTCTGAAGCTGCTCCTCTGTATGAACTCTTTCTATATCCTAAACACCCATTGCCCCCAGCCTGGGCATCCAGGGCTGCATGCTTCCTACTGCAGATACATTCTGTCACCGGGTCCAAGCTCTCTCTGAAGACCTGGCTCCAACCCTAGTTATTCCTTTAAGTTCCACCCTCCACTCTCACCTTCAAAATGCATTTCCATCATTCAACGGGCAACGAAGCATATTCTAACTGCAGTTTCCCGTAACTACTTTCAATTTTCCTTTTGAGACCCAGTCTCATGGAACCCAGGCTGGCCTCTGACTCTCCAGATAGCCAGGAGAGACCATGAACTCCTTATCTTCCTGTCTCCCTGTTCTGAGTGCTGGTATTACATGTGTGCATCACTACACCCTGTTTATGCCATGCTGGAGAGCCAACCCAGAGCCTCCTGAGTGCTAGACAAGTGCCTACCAACTGACCTACATCTGTGGCTCCTATAACTGCTTTTCAGAGATATGATGGCATGTTCTTAGGGTTAACCTAAGTAGCCAACCATAGGGGATTGTAGTATTCTTAACATTCGACTATTGTTAGAGTAAGGGGAAAAAAATCTTTCTGGTCAAGAGACTAGAATCTCTGGCCTGAGTTGAGACCTAACATTCTAGTTGGATCATATTGATAACTTGGCCAAGGGATCACTTCCTAGGAAAGTAGACTCACCTTAAGCCGTGCTAAAGAGAGGGGCAGAATATCAAGACCCTGTAGTGAATCCTTTAATGAATACTGTGTTCTCCTGCCTGGAATCCCAGCCCCTAGGGCAGTGCTTCACTGATCTGCACCCAGCACTTTGTCAGACCATTCAGAAAGCATCTCTTCTCCTTTCCTTATTGCTATCTCGACTCTAAGCATCCTCTCCTTAACACTTGGGGTTTTCCTTAACACCCCTGCTCTTTCTCTAAAGCCTCTCTCCCTGCCGTGCAGTTGCCTGTCTGCCGCATAGCTAACTTTCTTGCTCAAATGGCGGGACTTTCCCCCTTCTCTCTATTCTCTTCTGGGCAAATGAAAAGGTGGCCCACTCATTTGTTTTTTGTTTGGTTTGGTTTGTTTTTCTTTTAAACTCTAATAAAAACATCCTTGAGTTTCCATTTGAATTTTTAAAAATTCTTTTATTAATAAAACTAAGAATACCAAAAGGGGACCTTGATTTCCCTTATATCATCTAGTAACCATGAAGAGATCCCCAAATTCTAGTAGCACCATGTCACCATAAAAAATGTTGGACTGCTAGTAAAGCATGTAGATAACATATTAATCTGAGAGGGAAAAATAAGACACATCTCAAGAGTCTATATGTATTTATGATATATTTGTATACTAAAAAAATCTGGAAAAATCTACAAGGAAATGTTGATTGGCATGTTTAAACACCAAGGTATTATGGCTACTTTTTAATTTCTTCTTTTTTTTTCTTCTTGCATATATTCTCAAAAGAAAATGCTATAATGAAAATGATAAATGAATATTTTGAAGATTGGTTGATAGATAATTTTCTGGACTTTGGAACTGGGCCAGTGAGCCTTTAGCCTTGGTACTGAGCACAGGCCTGGGCAGTCAGGTAGCGTCACACTGTGTTCAAGGTGAAAGGACAGAGGAATAGAAAGATCTAGACTGTTCAGTTTGTCAGTCCCAAACCGCCCTGACTCTCACAGTCAAGGAAGCCAATGGTCATTTCCTCTGATGCTGCATATTTCTCTGGGCCAGGTCCTTGGGTGGGCCTTCAGCTCCTGCTCCAATCCACCCTCAAGAGCTACCTCATGGCTTCAGCAAGCCTTCTTTCCTTCCCACATCCTTTCTCTTGTTCATCTGTCAAAGAGGGAAATGATGGCACCAGCCAGTTATAAAGACAGAAAGCAGCATGACCACAGAGCAGGCAGGTATTTCTAAAAGATCATTATTGTTACTGTAATGAACACATGGGGTCCTGAGAGTCCTGTGCATAGCTACTATTATCACTGCTACTAAGGAAACCTGGAAGAGTCCAGAATTTAAAGTATACTCAAAGCACAAGCAAGTAACCTCTGTTCAAGTCCTCACAGCTAGGTGATGGATAAGGCAGGATTCCACTCATCTTTGTTGACATCTATGTTGGAAGCCAGGCTTCCAACTCTAATCTGCTATGATATTACTGGTTGAGAAACACACAGCAGTTTTATCCAAAACCGCACAGTTAGCAAAGAGTTGGGATTGATCCAGCATCTCCTTCAGAAAAGCTTTTACCCCCACACTTCCCTCAAAGCATAAGTAAAACAATTAAAGCCATTGTCTCCCTGGAAAACTATTTTTTAAACTGGCTGATTCTGGGTTTCAGAGAGATGTGCCTGAACTCTGGAACTGGGACCTGTAAGAAGCTGATGAGTCCTGTACCTCTGAAGCTCCAGGAGGTTATGGGGTGGGAGCTTCCACAGGGCCAAGGATAGAGAGGAGGCATTGTGGTGTGGGAGTTGTGTAACAGCTGAGCATCAACCTTGTACTCAGGAAGTGTGAGCAAAGTCCAGTGGTCCAAGTAGCTTGAGGGAAAAGAGGAGGCTGTTGGGTGAGAGAAACTTGGATGCCAACTGCTTGTTATGTCATCAGACTGGGGAGGGGCCAAGCCTATACTCAAAGGCCCATCCATTGCTATCACAGATTTTACTCCCAGGATTTACTATCTCAACCTCAGACAGTCAATGAACATCCAGGTGAGCTATGACTTCAGGGAGGCTCTAATGTTGATGACTGGTTTTCTTTTTTTTTTTCTTTCTTTCTTTTTTTTTTTTTTTTAGCTCCCCCAAACACCCACCTCTGACATCATCAATCACTGTGGACATAGGAAATTCAAGATGAGCCAACCTTAAAGAGGCTCTAATCCAAAGATCTGCAAATCACCAGTTGCTGGCCAGCTCTGCCCCAATATTTATTTTGTATAGCCTTTGAGTTATGATGAAGGCAGGGAGAGCATCTCCTGACATCTGGAACTCATAGTTCAAGCTCTGCACTGGGTTTGATTGGAACCCAATCAGGCCACTCACCTTCCATCTACAATAGCCACAGAAGAGGACAAGAGAGAATTCAAGACCCATGAGTCAAAAGCATTTTCTATACTGTGTTCATTAGAGTTTCTATTGCTGTAATGAAACAGCACAACCAGAGCAAGTTAGAGTGGAAAGGGTTTATTTGGCTTACACTTCCACATCACTGTCCATCATTGAAGAGAGACAAGACAGGAATTCAAACAGGACAGGAACACCAGAGACAGGAGCTAACATAGACCATAGAGGAGTTCTGCTTACTGGCTTGCTTCCTATGACTTATTCAGCCTTCTTTCTTACAGAACCCAGGACCACTAGCCCAGGGAGGGTACCACCCGCAGTGGACTGGGATCTGTCCCATTACTTACTGATTAAGAAAATGCCTTACAGGCTTACCTACAGCCTGATCTTATGGAGTCATTTTCTTAGTTGAAGTTCCCTTCTCTCAGGTGACTATGTCAAGTTGACCTAAAACTAGCCAGCACATATACATACAAAGGTGGCTCATTCCTGCTTCTTACTTATTCACCTCCATCTTCTTCCAAAACACCAAGGCGTTGCCAAGGTTCAAAGGTTCCTGCCATAGGAAGGCAGCAACCTCTGCACATAGGGTGTGTGCAGACTTCCATGAAGCTCAGGTATATCCTTCTCAAACTTGCCCAAGACTTTGTGATTCCCCCAGACCCTTTTGTCCAGGATCAGGGCTGCTTTCTTTCTTGGCTTCCCTGGGACCCTAGAATTATAGTTCTAGCCCCAAACAGAACCTCAGGTTTATGCTGGACTGTTGTAGCCCTCGGTTCACTCTCAACCCTGTCTCCCATCTGACTCACACAGCCTTAATCCAAGAGAAAAATCTCCTCCCCCAGTGGCTCACCTTGCTGGTCACCTTGTTCAGACTGAAAGGTACCTGGAGGTTAGTAAAGCACACACTTATCGGGGTGTGCCTGGAGAACATTTCTGAAGACATTCAGATCATAAAGGCTCCATGGCTTGATGGTTTGATCTATCAATGGATTCTAAATTTGAATGGATTGTCAGGAGATGTTAGAACCATGGATGCTGGGGTCTTCTCAGAGGGAGGAGGTCAGTGCAAGGTCTGTCCGGGAGCTTTGGTCCCTTCTCACAGCTGTTTCACTCTTCTTCCCAGAGGCTATGAATGACACAGCTCCGGTCTACTGTCCTCTCATCTGTGGACGAGATACCATAAATCTTTCCTGCTCTTACATTGTTTTGCCAGGCATTTCACCACAACAACACGAAAACTAAGTAACACACCTCTGTGCTGTTTTCCCTGTAAACACTTTCAAGCCGCCAGCTTCCTGTCACTAAGGAAAGGAAGCCATGCCTATAAGGCCAAAGAAAACACGCTTCTTCCAAATTCCCAGATGGCCTCCTGCACGTGACTTTCCAGCTTCCCCATGGGTCTTCCCCACTTCTCTCCTTGTGACATCACAGCCAGGTATAGAAGGCAGAGGAGGGGTGTGATACTCTCCATGCACATTTCTGGAGCACAGGGATTCTTTATTCCTGCTATCTGCCCTTATCCTGAGCTCTCTAAGTGGTATGGTGAGTCTTTGGGAGCTTAACTGCCTTCTCCCTGTCAGTGGAGGTCACTCTGTGTCTGAGTCCCTTCTTTCTGGTATATAATCTCAGCGAGAAACAAAGGCTAAGTTTGTGAAGAACTCCCCAGACATCATGTCAGGATACCCATCTTAAAAAACGATGTTATAATCTCAGCCATTAGAGAACAGTCTGTGCACTCCAAAACTCACAGCCTAGTGTTAAGGGGACCTGTGAGTAAGACTTAAAGCATGTACACTCTCCATTGCTTCTCATGATGCTCCAAAACCTATTGTGTTATCTCTCACAGCTTAGGGGAAGCTGAGTGCAAGAATGAGACATTTACCCCTAATGGGCTGTGAGTTCATATGATAATTCATAAAGACAGAGAGCTGTATGCATCAGACAGACAAATCAACTCAACCCCAAGACCCCACACATGGATGTACATAACACTGGTGACAGTAGGAACAGGTGGTACCATAGAGTCAAGGAAGGAGCCAGGGCCATATAGCTAGGGCATAGCAGGGCTAGGAGTTGAACCTGACATGGTAGCCTGTGCTCGGATGTACTTATAGAGTAGACATAAATGAAATGGATAACTATAGTGCTTTGAATAAGAATGGTTCCCCCATTGGCTTATATATTTGAATGTTTAGTCACCAGGGAGTAGCACTATTTGAAAGGATTAAAAGGATCAAGAGGTATGGTCTTGTGGGAGGAAATATATCATGGTGGTGGGCCTTGAGGTTTCAAAAGTCCATACATAGCCCAGAGCCTCAGCCACCTCTCTCTCAGCCTGGGGACCAGAATGTTGTTTTCAACTACTGCTCCATGGCATGCATATTGTCGTGCTCTCTGCCATGATGATAATGGACTAAACCTCCAAAACTGTAAACAAGCCCCCAATTAAATACTTTCTTTCATAAGAGTTGCCTTGGCTATGGTGCCTCTTCACAGCAATAGAACAGTGACTAAGACAGTAACCAAACATGGATGAGGCAAGGATAAACACTGTGAAGGAATCAAAGCAAGCTAAGGAGATTTTCGGCATCAGAACTGGCATTGAAGCTGAGAAGCAATCAGCTTTGGGGACCCCCGGAAATGCATCTGTAGCCTGTGGGAGCAATAAGTGCCAAGGCCATCATGGTGTCGTGAATATTGATTGCTCTTAGTCAGGGTTCCTCTGATGAGTTAGGACCTACTTCCTTCCACTAGACAAAAGATACTAGCTTTGTCAGCCTCCCTAGCAGTCAGGCTCCTCCATCAGACATCCTCTCCAGACTGGAGAGGAGGAACGACGACACAAAGAAACAAGCACTCTGCAGGCTGCAGGAGGACAGAGGGACCCTACCTAGCTCAGTGGCCAAATCACGTTTGTAGAGGGCAGCTGTTGCTATGGCTCCCAGCAGAGTCCATGTTTAGAGCCAATACTACCTGCAGAGATTGACTCAGTGGCCATGCTCACCTGCAATATCAGAGGTACTCTCCAGCGTGACCTGACCATATGTTGTCTCTAGTTAGATATCCCTGAAGCTTGTTTTCATTCTGCCCTCCAGAACATTTACTAACCTCCATAATGTTATTTTGGTATATTTTTTTCCCCACTTGGAATACCCAAAGTTCCTTTCCACTCCTTGCCACTCAAAGTCTTGACAGATATAAGAAGACACAACAGAGGTGACTCTTTCCCCCAAGCCCCTTGCTCCCTAACCTGCTCCTTGGCTCTTTGGCTTTTGTGTTCTGGTTCTAGTTTTATCCCATCAACTGTGAACATAAGTGACCAGTGCCAGTTCTGAACCGAATACATTTACTACCTCAGACACTTTGGGGCCTCTGTGTACATATGTTCACCATATGCATGCTGGGTGCCTGAGGAGGCCAGAGGGAGGCAGATACCCTGGAACTGAACTTACAAGTGATTGTGAGCCTCCATGTGGAATCTGAGAACTAAACCCAGGTCCTCTGCAAATGCTCTTAACCAACTGAGCTGTCTGTCCAGGCCCTGGAAGAGAAAGCACTCTCATAAATGAAAGGAACCTGGATCCCTGAGTTAAGGGGTGGAAAACAGAGCAACCAAGTGTTATCAGACAGTAAAGAAGAAACAAGCAAATCAGGCAGGTATGTGACCGAGCCTGAACCTCTGGGCCACCAGATGTGGGACAGCCTACCAACCCACATCAAGTGCTGTGTGAAGGAAAAACACATACAGAAAGGCACAAGCCACTGAGACCAATGGCTCTGATGCCACTGTGCTACAGCTCAGTCAATCCTGTTCAAAGGGGTTTTCAGATCACAGTGAAAGGCAGGAGACATGGTACTGGTGTTGCTACTGGTGCGGGAAACCCTTCCATGGTTTTATTCCAAGCATGTCTTTAAAAGGCTGCTGGAAGGACCTATGGGTAAACAGTCATATCCAGACCTAAGGCAGAATAGATGTCTTCCACACAGTTCAGAAACAAAGGGTGCTGTGACAGGGTCTCAAAAGATAACCAATCAATTTTTAGCCCCACCTCATGCTTCTGCCCTTTGATGTGTATTAGGAGGTCCCCAGTCTCTTATGGATCACTTTTCCTCTTCCCTGTTAGCCTAGTTGCAGAGCCCAGCCATCCTGAAGCCAGGCCCTGATTCTCAGAAGCTCCTGCCCCACCCTGCCTGGTTACACCCTACTGCATACACAGAGCCTGGATGCCAGACGTCAACCTCCCCTAGAGCTGGACTCTGAAAACAGACCAGGCTACGGAAGTGTGGATCCAGGCTCTCTGCCCCTGTGTGAGATGCCAATGGAGGAGTCTCCGGATCTCTTATGCTTTCAGCACCCTCTGCATATGTGCCCTGGAGAGAAGAGAGGGGACATTTGCATCTCTAGGCCTGGCTCCCTCTGCCTGCCCTGGCCATATCCCCAGCCTAACCTCCAGCCCTATGAGCTGATTCGGCAGGAATTTATTTACAGGCTCATTATCCCAGTGACTCACGTCCAGCTCGAGTTGGGGTGTAACGAGGAGCTGGGGAGTGGTCCTGCAAGAGACCGTACCCATGAGGCCTGGGAAGATGTGAGCAAGGATCAGCAGGGCCTCACCACACCCAGAGCCAAGAGGGCAGATGGGAGGAGTGCATAGGAAATGCCAGCCCTCCAGTTTGTCTTGGCTCTCGCAATTCTAGGCCTTTCCCAAACTCTGGGGTGAGTCCAACACAGAGGCCTCAAATGGAAGGTTTGGCTGACAATCTGTTCTTGACTTGTACGTCCCCAAATGTTCCAGGGAACTCGGGCGGATAGAGAAACACTGACAAACATCTTTCCAGTTTCTTTCCCATCAGAAGATCCCTGCCCCTTGGCCCTGCTCCATCAGCCCCCTGGGTGGGAGGTTTTATACAAACACAGGCCATGGCCATGAACTCATTCAAACTTCTTTTGCAACCATTACTCTGTTCACAGTGAGTTTAACTTCATCTGCTTTGGAGAGAAAAGCAAGAGACTCTGAGATGAGGCCTGGTAAGGGGTAGATTACCAGTATTAACTAATGATAAAACCGAACAGTTTAGCATGATGTAACAAAAGTTTCAGGAATGTGTTCTTCTCCCTCTGCAAAGGCCTCTCACCATACAGTTCTTGTACACAAGATCTGCCATAGTACAACAGCCGATGTGATCGCTGAGATGGTCGTGACTAGTGGAAGGGTAGTGTACACAGTATGGATACACTGGACAAAGGAACCAATCACATCCCAGGCAGAACGGAGCGCAGCAGCAAGATTACTTCATGCTACTCAGAGTAGCACACAGTTTGAAGCATTTATGCCTGGAGTTCTCTGTCTAATAATTCCAGAACATGGTTAACCAACAAGTAACTGAAACAAAACAAAACCACAGCGAGGGAAGAGGTCTGGGGCTGCCTCCTCTCTCTGATTGCCGTCTGGATGTAGATTGATTCTGTACCTGTTAGGAAAACAGGAACTACCTAGCTCCTTCAAGCAGGAAAGGGCTTAACGTAAGAGGTGGGTAAATTGTAACACTGGCCATGATCTCCCTCCTTTCTGCACCTAACATGATGTGAATTTAGATGAGGGCAGGTCCTATGACTTAGTTTGCTTAAGAAAATATGACAGATGTCATACTACTAATAAGCTGAAGCCTCAAGAGACCTGACATTTTCCCACCAGCCCTCCTGGAACCCTGCACAGTGGCATGGACATATGGCTAAGCTCAATTGCTGTTACGCAATGAGAGACCGTCCAACCAATCAGCAGCTAGGTCACCTAGTAACAGATTCAGATGCGTGAGTATGCTCCACCATGACCAGAGAAGCCACTCATTGAGCCCAGCCCAGACTCCAGTCCCATCCACAGTGTGGTGAGTTAAATATAAAACTGTCACTTTAAACACCTAAGAGGAGGGTGGTTTCCTATGCAGAACATTCTAACTGATACAGAACAACAAGTGAACAGTGCTGATACATCAAGCATAAAATTCTGCACAAACACTCAAGAAGACACTGCAGGACCAAAAGGCACTGCCGCAGTGACCACAGACATCTCTTCTCATATTGCAGTGACTTTAAAGTACCCTATCTACCTAGTCCCACTAATCTGCTCATCCCAGCAGGAGGACAATGCTACAGCTCCTGCTTCCTTTCCACCTCTTAAGCTTACCCCATTGCCTCCTGTTGAAGTATAAAATCATTCAAAGATCCTTGAAAATGTAGTTCCCAGGACTCTAGCCCTTTTTATGAAAAGGTCACAAAAGCCAGAGACATAGACCTAAATTGCCCACCAGTAATCTCAACCCAACAACTAGTAACCAGGCCCAAGCCTCCCCCCCCCCCACTATGTCCTAGACACTATTCTGAAGATACTTAGCATGGGAGATGAGAGGACTTTCTGCTGCTCCCTGTCACTTCCTCCATGCTCCATTGGCTCTAGATCTCTCTCTGAGGTGATACGGGCGTTATTAGCCCATTTCATCCTCAGCCCTCACTATCAGCTCTAGCTCTGGTTGATCCTTATGGAGGCCAGACAAGTTCATGTCTGCACCAATCTCTTTGGAGTAAACCACAAAAGAAGGAGATGGAGTACCTGGTTGTGTTTGCTATATCAAGACTTCGTCACTAGATTGAACTTGGACCCAGTAATAGAAGAATGGCTCAATGTCCAGATGTCCAAAGATACAGAGGTTTAGAGGAGACCTAAGAGATGAGGCTGGCTGGCATAAGTTCCTCAGCTGCCAACCAACTGATTCTGCCCTCCTGTCTGTAGCACTGGGGTAGTTAGCGTTAGATGTCAACTTGGCACAACCTAGAGTCACCTAGGAAGAGAATCTTAA
>CM052708.1:74698893-74795399 GCA_028551405.1 Uromys caudimaculatus | reverse complement strand
TCACAAAAGCCAGAGACATAGACCTAAATTGCCCACCAGTAATCTCAACCCAACAACTAGTAACCAGGCCCAAGCCTCCCCCCCCCTCTCTCTCTCTCTCTCTTTCTCTCTCTCTCCCTCTCTGCTCTTGACTGTGAGTGCAATATGACAAACTTGAGTTTCTCCAAATCATGGACTGTAACCTAGAACCATAAGCCAAATAAAGCCTTTCCTCCTCTATGCCACATTCTGACAGGGTATTTGTCACACTAATGAAACAGAACAAGCACCAAGTTTGGAGTGGAAACAGAGAGAGGTTTTGATGTCAACTTGGCACATTGCAGAGATAAGAAAACTGTCCCCGGGCACTGCCAGAGCCTAGGGATGACATGGTTGCAATGAAGACTTGGAACCCTGGGTCCATTACACTGAGGACCAATCATATCAGCTCAGACTCAAGACAGGCAGACAGGAACTGAGAAAAGCAGAAGCTTCCCTAGAAGGACATCAGTTGTCTTTGAATGGGAATGTATGAGAAATGTGGGCAAAGGATGCTCTGTAGATCTCTGTCTAGGAAGAAGTAAGAAATGTGGCCAATGAATGTTCTGCAGACCTCTGTCTTGGAAGAAGACTGTTGACAGAATATCTAAAGCTAAGTAGTTTAGTTGAGGTTAGTTGCTGTGATAAAATACTGCGACCAAAAGAAACTTGGGGAAGAAGGGTTTGTTGTTGTTGTTGCTGTTGCTATTGTTGTTGTTGTTATTGTTTCAGATTACAACTCCTCTAGGGTTACCATTCATCACTGAGAGAAGTCAGGGCAGGAACTCAAGGCAGGAACCTTGAGGCAAGAACTGAAGCAGAGACCATGGAGGAGCTCTATTTACTGGCTGGCTCCTGCTGGCTTGCTCTACTTTCTTATACCACCTAGGCCCGCCTGCCAAGGGTAGCACCACCCACAGTTAATTAACAACCAAGAGCATGCAGTATAGGCTTGCCTACAGGCAAATCTTATTGATGCACTTCCTTGATTGAGATTCCCTCTTCCTAAATGACTCTATCTTGTGTCAAGTTGTTATAACGCCACCCCCACATTGGGTAATTAATAAATAACAGAGTCTATTGAGCTCATGGTTCTGGAGGCAAGGAAGGCCAAGAGATCATTACTAGGCTCTAGTAATGAACTTCCTACTGCATCCAAACATGACAGAAGGCATCATATAGCAAGCTGAATCAAGAGTACCAGAACAGGTCTCCTTGTAGAAGCTGCTAATACTGTCATGAGGCTCCACCTTCCTGACCCTCACCTGATCCCAACAGTCCTTCACATGACCCTCCTCCCAAGACATTAACATATGACTCTGGGAATTTCCAACAAACCAATTTTTAGAGGAGAAATATTCAAGCCCTAGCGTTCTCTTCCCAGGGCTGTCTTGCTTCAGATTCTGCCAGTGTAACTCATGACTCCTTATACTAACTTACCACTGAAGTACTAGAGCATCCTAGACACATCCACCACACTTATCTACCCTTTACGGGCTTGGTCATGATGCTCCGTCTAACATGGTTCAAGTTTACGCCCTTCATCTAAACCGCTTGAGTTGATTTCATCCCCAGGACATCTCCATCTTTCAGCTTGAGCTCCTGAGTTTTTCAATCCTGTGCCTTTCCATATGGTGTCCCAGAGCTTCCAGGGGCAGTGGAGCTTTCTAACCATGACCCTCTTTTGACAGACACCAAAAGAGGCTTATTGACTCTTTGATACCCACAAGTAACCTCTCAGATTGTCTACGTGTCAACTAAGGTCCTCCTGAGACGGCTCCCTATCAGCAGCCTCAACACCTCTCACCCTGTTTCCTAGCTACACTGAATGCCAGACATGTCCAAAGTCAGGAGAGTCTTTCATGCTGCTGCTAACTCTCAACACTCTCCACTAGCCCACCCTCACTCCAAGATCGGGATTGGTGATTTTAGATGCCATCCTAGTAATGTGTATCTGACTCCCGAGCCTAGGAACTCTGTGAAGGCTGGGACACACACCAGCCTCCTCACTATGTCCCCAGCCCTTAGTGTTCTTTGCCCCAAGCTAGAAGTCACATAGGGACTGTGAATTTTGTGGCAGAGTACATGCAATCAATTACCCAAAGATACCTGCAAATAACTTTAGCATTTACTGTGAACCAGTAAGTCATTAGCTCATTCAATCATTACCATACATCCAAAGATATTGTCATTATCTCCTGGTTAGAAATAGGAGAATGAGAAGAGCAGAGGGTGAACAGTGTGCCCAAATTCTTCAAGAAGCACATGATGAAACCAGTATTCAAAGCTAGAGCATTCATACACTTACCCATTAGACATACAGGCTCTGTAGTCTCCGTCTTCCATGGTAAAACAAGCTTCATCAAAACATGGCATCCAGTCCGGAGCTTAGTAGATTTTAGGTGTGCTGGATAGTGTTATGTCAACTTCACTGAAACCAAAAGTCATCTGAGAGGAGGGAGCCTCAATCAAGAACATGTCTTCATAAGATCCAGCTGTAGGCAAGCTTATAAGGCATTTTCTTAGTTAGTGATTGATGGGGGAGGACTCAGCCATTGTGGTCCAGGGTTCTATAAGAAAGGGCAAGCCAGTGAGCTGCACTCTTCCATGGCCTCTGCATCAGCTCCTGCCTCCAGGTTCCTGCCCTGTTTGAGTTCCTAACCTGAGTTCTTTTGATGATGAACTGTGATGTACACATAGCCAAATAAACCCTTTCCTTTCCCAGTTGCTTTGGTCATGGTAGTTCATCACAGCAATAAAGTCCCTGAGGAAGACACTGGGCAACATTCTACCAACTTAGCTATATCTCCAGTCCCCATTTTCTGACCTCTTGCAGTTCCACAGCAGGGATTCAGTTGTGGCTCTCTTGGAGAATGTGTGGATCACTTATCCCTGAGGGTTCTTTTTTCCCCTTCCTTTTTTCTACCTCTCCCCAGATAGTTCAAATCTCATTTTCCAGGGGCTCCTCTTGAGCCCTCATGGAAGCAGAAGCCCTCATCTCCCATATCGCCTGGAAACTAGAGCATAAGACACTGTTCATTAAGGCCATTTATCCTCATCTAGTCCCACCCTCTGCTCTTATTGCATCTCCCAAAGAGACAGGTGCCCTTTCCTGCCTAGGTAGTCCCCAACTGACGAAGCACTGACTGGCTTTCACTAAAACTTTTCCTTCCTTCCTTCCTTCCTTCCTTCCTTCCTTCCTTCCTTCCTTCCTTCCTTCCTTCCTTCCTTCTTTCTTTCTTTCTTTCTTTTTCTTTCTTCCTTCCTTCCTTCCTTCCCTTTCTTTTCTATATTCCTTCCTTCCTTCCTTCCTTCCTTCCTTCCTTCCTTCCTTCCTTCCTTCCTTCCTTCCTTCCTTTCTTTCGTGTGTGTTCACAGATGTATGTACATGTATGTAGAAACCAGAGTGTCGGTGTCTTCCTTAATAGCATGCCACTTGAGCTCTGAAGACAGGCCCACTCACTGAACCTGAAGCTTGTTGATTGGCTACGTTGGTTGGCCAGGGAGCCCAGGGAGCCTCCAGTCACACTTGTGCTGCCATTATATCCATTCAGCATTCTGCTGGGCTTTTGTCTGGGTGCTGGGGATTGAATTTAGCCTCATACTTAGGCAGCAAGCATTTCCGACAGCCAACTTCCCAGCTTCGACTCATTCATTTGCTCTGTGGTAGTCAGACTCTTATACCCCCATTGTCAACAAGCAGTACCTTTTGGTATCATGGTCCCATCACTCACCACCACCAAGATTCCTCTGTCCTGGTCATGTGCAGCCAAGAGAATACAGCGGAAGGACCTCTGCTTCATTCCCGGGCCAGACAATAAGCACCTGGGACTTGGGTTTCTGGGAACCTGGGACCACCCTGCTTTTGGGAATCCAAAGGTAGACATATGGAGTGGCCCCATGAGGAGGTGCTCACTAGACCCCAACTGTCCCAGCCACACAATCAAGGTGTCAGGCCTGACAACAAAGGAGCCATCTTACTCACAAGGAACTAGTAAAGCCTCTTGATGTCCCCAGCTATCTCTTGCTGTGAAGGCCACTCCAACAGAAACCTAGATATCATAGAACAGAGACAGGACAACCAAGTCCCTGTGCTGTGTCAGAATTTCAGACACACCAAATCCAGATCATACTTGATATTGGCCATGTTGTGCATTTTAAGTTTTAAGGTGTTTTCTCCCTGAGAGAGTTTGTGCTGCTTCTGGGAGCTCGCATGGATTCTTCTTTGCTGACTTGTCACCATTAAGCATGCACAAATGACTTCTGTTCCAGAAGGTAAGGAGTGTGAGCAGGAGAGGGAGAGGGAAGTTAGGGGTGGATTAGAGTGCAAGGGAAGAAAGGGAGGAGAACAACAGAGAGAGGAGTGCAGAGGAGAGAAAAGAAAGAAGACTGGGGAGAAGAGAAGGTACAGGAGGAAGAAGAAAGGGAGAGAGGAGACAGAGGATACACCATCGTGCCATCTGTGGAGCCTCCACTTTCTTTCTCTTCTTCTTTGAAAGTGTTGATGGCCTCCAGCCTTGGACACCCCATTCTCGCCTGTGAATTGAGTTCTTCTGCACTCTCACACTGAGAAGAACCACACCTACCCTTCCCAGGGGTCCTGTTGGTCTGATGAACATATTCATACAGCTACCCGCACATCAGTATTTGAGTCTTTAGCATCTTTGTAGGTCCCATGCTGCAGTCCTGCCTCCTTCCTGAAAGGCCTCCCTTGCAGGCTCCACAAACAAGCCCCCACTTTCTAGGCTAACTGCATATTCTCTTTCCCCAGCCATCTTCTCTCCATTGTGTTGATTTGGGGGGCAGGGGGAGTAGGGATAACAGAGAGGTTCCCATTCAACTTTCAAAAGGTGTGTGTATAGAAAAGTTTCCTATCCCAGGGCGTGTGTGGTGTGGTGTGTGTGTGTGTGTGTGTGTGTGTGTGTGTGTGTGTGTGTGTGTGTGTGTGTGTGTGTATGTATGTATTTACCTGAGCATAAGTACACATGCTGAGGTTAGAGAAGATACGGAAGGAGCCAGTTCTCCCCTTCCACCATGTGTGTCCCCAGATAGAACTCACATTGTCTGGCTTGGTGACAAGAACTTTTACCCAACCAGCCATCTCATTGCCTGCCCCTTTCTTGTATCTGTCTCCCAGTGATGAGATTCCCCTAGCCTGAGGCAAGCAACACAACCAGTATCTCATGTGTTCTTTTCTGATATCTTATGTATACACATATATAATGGGTAAGCATGTATGTCTATAGATCTCCCCTTTATAGACACCCCTTGACTTCCCCACAAGATAAGAGCATTCACCTGTATAGTAAAGCCTATCTGGATTTCTTTACACTACACTCCGGAAATCTTTCCATATCAGTACCTCACGAGTGTCTCCCTGCTTCCTTCTGCTTGTATGTGTAATTCTGTATGCACGCACCTGATTTATTTTAGCATCTTTCTTTCTTTTTTTTTTTTTTTTTTTTTTTTTTTGGTTTTTTCGAGAGCATCTTTCTTCCTATGCCCATTTATATTGCTTTCTGCCTTTTTCTTTTAAAAACCAGTATAATAATGGATCTCACGTGTATCCTTTCTCATGTTGGGGAAGAGTCCTTAGAAGTTGTATCATAGAGTCAATAGCATGTGTAAAGTCAGTAGCAGTTGCTAGGCTTCTCCTATGGAGCTTAATGGTTTCCAAGACCATCAGCAAGACACAACTGTCTGTCTCCCCACACTGGGTGTTAGCAAGAGTTTTGGTCCCGGCCACTCCAAGAGATAAAAATAGTATCTTGGGGCATCGGTTCTCAACCTGTGGGTTGCGACCCCTTTGGGGGCTGAACAACCCTTTCATGGGGGTTACAGATATCCTGCATATCAGATATGTATATTACAGTTCATAACAGTAGCAAAATTATAGTTGTGAAGTAGCAAGGAAATATTTTTATGGCTGGCGGCCACCACAGCATGAGGAACCATAGGTCACAGCACTAGGAAGAATGAGAAGAACTGTCTTGGGACTTAGCCTGTATTTCTCTCATTGGGGAGGAGGGGGACATCTGCTCTGGAACTTTGATCTGTCTTCCCTTTTCTGTTTTTCTCTTGAGTTGTTGACATGTTTTGTTCTGATTTGTAGAAATTATTTAGTAGAAAAATGTATCCTTGGCCATCGGTGTGGGTTACAAAGAATCACCCATGCCTGCCACTTCCTGCTGAATTCTTGGGTTTGCTATGCACAAGGTTTTAGTTTGTTGATTGGTTTTTGTTGTTATTGTTTATCTGAGACAGTCTTAGGTAGTTCAGGCTGGCCTCAAACTCACTTTGCAGCCAAGGCGTTTAAGCCTTAGAATTCCCGATCTTCCTGCCTCTACCTGTCTAATGATGAGATTACAGATTTGTGCAACCATGCCCAGATCAGTTCTAGCGTTCCTAAGATTAGTAGCCAGTCACAGGTCTCGTCTCTTCTGGTTTCTAGGTTGGTCTTGTTCTGAGTGCAGCTCTCCCTTGGTCCCTTTGTGTTTCTGTTACACTTATGGCTTCATTTTATTACATTCACATATTTGTTTCACACGGAGTTTGTTATAGTAGGAAGTTTGAGATGTGGGTCTAACTTTTTTCTTCTCCAGTTTCCCTGACTTCATCCCTGAATAACACGTTTTTACACTCAGTTTGAAATGGTATATTACCTTAGGCTAAGTTCCCATGTGTACATTCTGGGTTTATTTGTACTGCTAGGCAACCATCATCTCATTGTTGCTGTGTGGTTTGATATGGATAGGTGGGTGAGTCCCCTCATGGCTGGTCCCCTTTTGGCTATGTCCTAGCTTCTCTCCCTGTCGATGACTGTGACAAGTTCATGGGTTTTGCTCTTTTGGAAGACAAGTCAGCTCTATTTCCTGGGTTCTGGAAGAAGATGCAAGAGACAGCACTTTAATCAGGGCTGAGGAGATGGCTTTGAGGGTCAAAGTGCCTACAGTACAAGTATGAAGACCTGAGTTCAAATCCTTGGGACCCACATAAATGATGGATACAATAGCATGAATCTGTAATCCCAGACTGCAGGGAGATGGGAGGTAGAAATAGGAGTCTCTCCAGAAACCAGCCCAGCAAGCCTGCTCTACCAGGCAGCAAAGCAGCAAGAGGGCCCTATCTCAGACAAGGTGGAAGGGAGGGTTGACACCCAAGGTTGCCCTCTCTGCATGTGCATACATATATACATGGGGGCTGTACTATTCACATCAGCAGCCATGGCCAGAGGAGCAACATTTGTGATGGTCACACGAACCCTGATTGCCACAGCAGAGATGAAGACCACTGCTCATGCAGTGGTTGTGTTAGCAGGGAATAGTCTGGAATCAAATCTGATCTCCACTAGACTGCTGATCTCTACCCAAGAGAGAAGCATTGTCTTTATCCTGTGGGCAGTATGCAAGTTTCCCTCTGTGCCTGAGGACAACACTCTCTTCAGCCAAGCATGTTCATTGCAGACAGAGTTTAGAGTAAGGGTAGACTCTGCTCAGCCAATGCAGCAGATAAGGAGTCTGTGGAGAATTGTCTCGATACTCATTTGTTTTCCATAGGAACGTTAGAATCAGTTTGTCTAAACACTGACAACAAAGGCTTGGTTTCTATCGAGACTCTTACTAAATTCTGAATCATCCGAGGGAGAACAGACAATTTCACGATGTTCGTTTTCATGTCCAAGAACATTATTCAAATGCTTCTTGTTGCTTGGAAGCGTTTTAATACTTTCTCTACTTAGATCTTGCACGCTTCTTCTTATGTTTATTCCTAGGTTTTTCATCTTCTTCGCTGCGGCTATAAATGTTTTCTGTTCCTATTTTATCTTCTAACAGGTTGCCACTAAGTCTTGCTCTTTAAACGAGTGTGTTTCCTCCAGGGTCCCTCCTCCACTTTCTTCCTTTCTTCTTCAAGATTTCCCAGGACGAGCTGGTTCTCTCCCAGGCCTTCCTGAGCATCTGCCAGCTGATGCCTCCCAACCACCATCCCTACCCCAAGCTGTCTCTGGAATCCCTCGAGCAGATGCTGTGCCTGCCCCGTGAGCACTCCAAGCTTTGAAATTAAACTCTCATTCTTGTTCCCAAACCAGTTACTCCTACCAGGCACTGGTCTCTATCCACAGTGTGTCAGGTGCCCACAGCCAGGGAAGAGCTCACTTCTGCCTCCTCTTCCATTCAAAAGACTCCTGTTCATCTTTGTCCTCTGCTCCTCTTTAAGCTGTGTCCCCACCTCTGCTTGTACTCCCTATGGATGACAGCACCATCTCCTCAGTAAATGCTAAGTCTCATGGCTCCTCTCTGCTCTTCTCCCCATGTGTGGCCCACAAGTGTGGGTAAAACTGTCCTCAGAGGCATCAAGGTAAAACAGACCAGAGAGATCTTCTTTGCTGGCCATTAGAGACCTGGCCCCACTCACCCTCTTGAACCTCAAGCCTTCTGAATTAGCTAGCTTTGTGTAGCAGTAACGAGAAACCTGACAGAGCCTAAAACTTAAAGAAAGACTTATTTATTGTGGCTTACAGGCTCATGGATGTCATTTCATCATGCTGGGGAGGGTATGGTAAAACCGAGCAGTTCACATCATGGAGGACAGGAAGTGGAGAAAAGGCTGATGGGAAAATGACAGGTCAAGATATAATGCTTAAAACTCACCTCCAGTGACTTACTTTCTTCAACAAGGTGCCACCTCCTACTTTCATCCTTTCCCAGTGATGTCATAAAACTGTGAATCCATCAAGGAGTTAATCCATTAGTTAGATTAGAGCATTCACAATTCCAAACACTTTCCAAGGATCCACAAACTATCATTTACCCAGTACAAGAGCCTGTGAGGGACATTTCATATCCAAACTCCAAGAGCTTCCATTCCAAGCTCTTTAACCCCTAAGCATTCCTACGTGTGTGTGTGTGTGTGTGTGTGTGTGTGTGTGTGTGTGTGTGTGTGTGTGTGTGTGTGTATTTCTAGATGTCTCCAACCATCAATGCCTCCTCTCCCTGGCTACCCTAAGGGTTCAACTGGAGCATCAGGTCCTTCAGAAGACTCTCCATCTAGACACCATACCTTCTGTTCATCCATTCATTCATTCACCTTGTTCCAACAAACATGAATCCGGCTCTTCACTCACCAAGCTCTGAGCTAGGTACCGGTGGTACTGACATGAACTGAACACAAGTCACCACACTCCCACAGACTCTGTTCAAGATCCTGTTGACTAAAGTCCAAGCCAGGACCAATGGCATCTGCTGCTTGTTGGATATACAGACACTCGGGACCCATCCTAGTCCTGCTGGATCAAGGCATCACTAGGAAGGAATCCCTTTCTGTAGTAAGCTTCAAGAAGCCATGAGTGAGGTGGCATGTGGCCAGAGACAAGTGGCCAGTGAGGTTTGGTGCAAGCTAGAGCAAAGACCAAAGTATTCTTAGACTAGGGTGAGAAGTGACAATTTTAATATGACAGGAACATGGATGATCTGGTTAGGTATTCTCAAGACAGAAAAATCAGGCAAGTTGCATGCAGCAGGGGCATCCAAACTTAGGGTGCAGCTTGAACAAAGGCACAGAGAGGAGAAAGTGTTCAAGGCATGGTATCCCCCTGGTCACCAAGCATCAAACTCATTGCACATTGAGTGGTCCATGTCACACTTTGTATTTCAAATGCACACAAATGAGGCTATACTTTAATGTAAAGAGCCTTAACCTAGTAGTTCTCAACCTTCCTAATACTGTGACCCCTTAATAGAGATTTTTATATTGTGATGAGCCCCCAACCATAACATTATTTTCATTGCTACTTCATAACTATAATTTTGCCACGGTTATGAATCATAACGTAAATATCTGTGTTTTCGGAAGGTCTTAGGCGACCCCTGTGAAAGGGGCATAACACCCCCAAAGGAGTCACAACTCATGGGTTGAGAAGCACTGCCAGTGTAACCAATGAACCCAGCTAAGACAGTCAACTGTGAAGGCCAGGGGTGCTACCAACCAAACCAAACACAGGCTTTGTACAAGGAGAAAGTGAAGAAACATTAGAGAGGTCCAGCTGGAAGGAGATAGAGAGTATACATGCTGCTTTATACCTGGACAGCCTGCCGCCTGGCATACTTGCCCTTAGGAGTTGGGGATGAGGTGACGTGGAATCAATGGCTCAGACCCCCAGACTCTGGGAGCAGGTGAGAATGTGGCAGCATACTCATTTACTAATTCTCAGTGAGCACCCTTATACCCTCCACCTACATCCCATGGGTCCCAAGCAAGCATGTCCTCCAAGTGGCAGATCCTGATTGGCTGTCAATGTCTGCATCACCAATCTCTAGGCTCTCAGGCAGGCTTCAGTTTGGCCCTCACGCAGAAGTTGCCTTCACTGAGGCCCCACTCACACTGTTTTCCGACGATGGAGGCGCCACCACCTTGTCAATGAGGCCTGCCATTCCTTCTACACACATGCAGAGAGATACAAGTGTGACTCCAGATACAGAGCAAGTTGATAAAAAGGAAACCCAGCCAAGGCCAGGAGCAGTAGAGCAAACAGTAAAGGGAAGCGAGGGCTAGAGGCCCGGGGATGGACTGCGAACTTGCCCTGGGCAAGGCCCCCTTGTCAATTATTTAAGTAAATCTCAATTAGTCCTCAGCTAGTCGCCCTCAGAGCAGGTGGTGTGCTACCTCACCTGCAGAGGAGGATGCAGAGGCACAATTACAATTGCTCGCTCAGGGGCCATTGTTAGAAAGCAAGAGAGCTTGGATCTGAGCCCAGGCCTAACCCTTTGGGCACTCACATCTCGTCCACTTGACTTTGGACATTGTGAAAGTCAGTGACCTCTCAGACTTCCTGTGAAAGGAGAATGTCTTGGCTAGGATCAAGTGAGTCATTGAGCAGTGTCAGCTCTCAGGCAGCAAGAGCCCTTGAGTACGTGGGGATGTGACGGGGCCGATGGGTGCTATGGAGAGACAATACCCACCTAGCTTCCCATGTGCACATTCTGTGGAGGCTTTCGACATTACCCTTGCTTTGTGAACCAGGGCTCCTCAGCAAGATGGAGGCCAGAGAGAGTCGTATTAGAGGGGCACTCTCTGATGTATGCAAGCCAAACAGTACTTCATTTTCCTGGACACAAAGAATACTTCGTAGGCCCTTCGTTATCTCTCACACAGGAGCTAAACAGTAGAAGTTCTACCCTCATCTACATACAGGCAGTGTGAACTCTAATCCTTCTGCCTTTCCAGCTAGTTGCTTTCTTGGTTTGGGCTGGGGTCATTGTGTTTGAGACAGGTCTCAACACACAGTACAGGCTAGCTTCAAACGCTTTTTCTGCCCCAGCCTCCAACTACCAAGATTACAGATTTTTGCAGCTGTGCCCAGCTGCCCTTCTTAAGTAGATGGTCATCCCATGCCTCTCCAGCCTCCACCACTTTAGGGTGGAAGCTATGGTACTGCACCTCAGAGCCATCAGCAGGACCCTATGACATCACATGAGGAAGGCACTCTGTGGATGACACAGGGCTTCCCTGGCTTGCAGTTCCCTTAACACCATGCAATGGGGAAAGTCTCCTTACTGTGGTCTTCAGAGCTGGGACTAGTGAGGAGAACCAAGCTCCCTACTCCCACTATCAGCTCCAAAGGTCTGGGGCTCTGACTGCTGGCTAGAGGCCAAGAACTCTCCTGGAAGCCCAGCCACTCACAGGACTGACAGCCCAAGTATCCACAGGGGAGGAGATGTGGATTACCAGAACGGGAGGGTGAGCAGCTGAAGAGGCCAGAAGAACTTCAAACCTAGCTACAACCCATAATGAGCAGCTGGAAAGGTGCCTCACATTGGCAGGGTTTCTGATCTTGTAAGAGAACTAGAGATCTAGCCAAGTTTTAAAATGTACTTCCTCTTCCTCCTCTCCCTCCTCCTCCTCCTTCTCCTTCTCCTTCTCCTCCTCTTCCTCCTCTTTTCTTCTTCTTCCTCCTCCTCCTCCCCACTGCTCCTCCCTGCTCTCTTCTCCTCTTCTTTCCTGGTGTGTGTGTGTGTGTGTGTGTGTGTGTGTGTGTGCGCGCGCGTGTGAAGTGTATTCCACAGTCTCTTCTCACTGAACCTGAAGCTCCTCTATTTCTCTAGACTAGCCTGCCGGTGAACCCCATGGATTCTTCTTCTCTCTTTCTAGGAATTACAAGCCCATGAGGAGACCCAAACTCAAGCATTCACGACTGAATAATTAGCATTTCATCCACTGAACCACCCTCTCAGCCACTTAAATGTAGTTTTTAAGTGCATCTAATTTAGCAGTAATGTGAACATGGGGAGGGGTAGTCTGGCTTAGAGAGTGGTTAGGATCTGAATTATGTTGTTGTCATTGCCCTCGAACTTTGACAAGGACAATCCCCTGCTGTGTTGAGCGTTGTAGGTGCGTGCCCAAGAGCTCCTATTTTGAGCAAGGAATCAGTCCAGGGCTATGGGAGTCTCCAAGCAACGTCTGTGCCTATGTAAACACACACAGAGAGGATTGTCCCCAAGTTTGTCAGCCAGCACCATTCCTCCCATGTGCATGAGCACAAAAACTGAAAAGACCCACAGGTTTCTAAAGTATGTCATTTCTTGTGACCAAGGGGCCCTACACCCGTGTGTTGGTGCCTATACATGTGTACTCCTATGCCCACTGGGCTGCATCCTCCGTAAGAGGTGCAGCCTAGGGCAAGGCTGCTTCAGGAGATGTCCCTGAAGGGTGGCACTGTCCACAAGGGCGCACAGCAGTGGCTGCAGCAGCAAGGAAGAGAAGGCGCCTGCGCACTAAGGAGGCAGGAGACACAGGGCACCCGCAGGGAGGGCCTGGCCAGCTGGAAAAAACCCTGGCTTCGGTCTTGCTTCCAGACCCCGGTTGTTCCCCCAGTCCAAGCCCCGAAAGAGGAACAGTGGGGAGGAAATGGGAGGGAACAGAGAAGAGCTGGCAGTGTGGCAGCTGCACCCTGGGCGCTGCGGGAGGGAGGAAGGGCGGCGCGCAGCCGCGGCCATTAGTCACCAGATGTCACCTTCTGCTGCCAAGGCGGCGGCTGGCTCAGACAATGGCCGCGCGGTGGAGGGGCGGGCCCAGCCAACCCCAAAGCCTCGCCTCTGCTGACACCTACTGCCCTAGGCCCACACTCAGGCTGCCCAACTCCGGAGCTCTTTACTGGGGCCATTCCCTTGCCTGGCCCCAGCCCCACCTGCTCCACATCCCTGTTAACTGAAGAGTCAGCTCACTTTTCAGTGCGCGATGCTGGGGGCACCTCCTGCGTCTCCTGCTTGCCTCCTTGCCCCTCTCCCAATTTCAGAAGCTGTCTCTCAATGTGCAAGGCTGTCTTGACTACAGCATGGGCTGTGTGTGGTGTGGCAGGGACTCCCATTTTACCGCCCTGCGGAAAGTGCCTGGTACCCAGAGCTCTGATCTCCAACGCTGTAAGATAAAGTTTATCTCCACAATGGTACACTTGACCCCGTTCGGAAAGAAAAAAAAATCCTTCTCTCACCCCAGAAATCCAACCATGAAATTGCTGCATTTTCTCTCCGCTGGACACATATCTTTTCTTTCCCCCTTCCCCCCAAAAATTAAAAACTAAAAATTAAATAAAAGGGAGTCTTGCATCCTTGTATGGTGGCTGACATAGTGAGAGACCTTTCATGGTCATTTTAAATATGTCCAGGCCAACACTGGAATGCAATGCTGAGACTACTAACTTGTGGGATGAGGAAGTAGCCCCAGGCTCCTCCCTCCAAACCTCTATATGAATCAAGGAACCAAGAAGTAAACATGCTAAGTTCTACAAACCAAGCGTGCATCTGAGCTAGAGATTTGGATTTTTGTCTTTATAAACCTTTCAAAACATAAACATTCTTAGCTCAGGGACCATACAAAAGCAAGCTACAGACAGGCTCTCTGTTCCCTTGTTCCTATGCATAGCTCAGGGGCCCATACTTGCAGCATTCAGGGAAGAAGCTTGGCATGGCTGCAGGCTAGGGTCAGGGAGAGGCAGTCAGACTCACCCAGGTTGGAGTCCCAGTTTGTCTCTGGGCAGCTCATGACTTTGACCAAGCATGGGGGGAGGGGCATGGAAACAGCTTTGGAATGTTCTTGAAGGTCTGCTAGAAGTGCATGGGTTTCTACCACTTGTCCCTTACTGCACTCCCCCAGTGCTATATGCAAGTTCAAGTACACACTGAACCTCAAGCAAGGGAAGAAGAGAAGACTGAGTTATAACCACAGAAATGCAATTCACCTGTGCCAGATAGGAGGTAGAATCCCAGCTTCTCCCTAACCTGGCTGTGTGACCCTTCAGTGAAATAACACATCTTTCTGAGCCTCTGACAACCTGGCATACTCAGGGTGGCTGGTTGGTTTTGCCCAGAAAGGCACATAACCCCACACCTGAAACATGGCAAACCAAAGGAGGAGGATGTCACTGCAGCCATTGTGATGTGAGCTCTCTGTTATAGAAAAGCAGATGACCTTGGGTCCTACGGTCTTCTGATCCTCAGCTCTATACCCAGGGCAGATGAGAGGTGATGGCCATGTAGTCAGGGAGCACTGCCTGGAGGAGGGACTAGTACGATCTTTTCCCCTTGTGGAGCCACTGGTCTCCTGGGGTCAGGGAAATAGTTGAAGGGGGAGGGAGGGATAGCTTTGGGTCTATGTTGTTCCTTGGGAACAAGAACCCACAGTGACAGGGACAGAGGAGCTCCCCTGTTTCTATACCAGCTAAGATTAGACCAGGTGAATTCTTATTGATTTAAACATCCTTACAGGAAATACAATACCCTTTATAACAAAGGTCATTCTTGAGTGGTAGAAAATTGAGATGAGTCAGAACGAGACAAGTGACACCCTGTCCCCCATGCTTCCAAACACACCAAGTTTTACTTGGGTCTAGGAAGTTCTGTGTCTTCCTTCATGGCTTGCTTTTCTGGTAACAACTGAGAACCTGGGAGCCTTCACTGCTCAGGGCTCAGACACCTTCACTTAAAAACTGAGCCCCATGGCTTGAGATGGTCAAAGGTTTTCCCTCCACTCACCTGTCTCCAGGTACCTCTGTTACATAGGCCCGTGCTTATCTCCTCAAATATTTCATAGAAGCTGAGCATTTTCAAAGATTGATAGATAGATAAATAGATATATAGATGTGATAGATGACTGATTGATAGATTATAGATAGATAGATAGATAGATAGATAGATAGATAGATAGATAGGTAGATAGATAGATAGAGCCAGATGAGGTGAAACACACCTACAATGCCAGCATCCATAAGACAGAAGCAAGAGAACTGCTGAGTTTGAGGCCAGCCTGGGCTGTGTAATGACATCTTGTGGCATGGGGCCTTAAATCAAAAATAATTTTTAAAACCAAACTTGTTAATAAATTTAATAAATTATATACATATATATACACATATATAATGTTTATGTTTATATGTAGTACAAAATCTTTTCAGCAGTGCTGGGGATTGAGCCTAGGGCCTATATATGCTAATCACATGTGCTGCCACTAATGTCCCTAGCTCCTGTTGTTGCTGTAATGTTCCCTTTCAGTAGAGAGAGGGTGTCCTAAAGTTGCTCATGCTCCTCTCAAACTTGCCTTCCTCCTTCCACAACTTCTCAAGTATCTGGAATTACAGGTATGTGCCACCATGCCTTGCATGAAGTTCTGTTTGCTTTCAATTTTAAAGTGAATTTTCCAGGCAATGGGAAAGGGCATGTGCCATGACCCTAGAACTGTTCCCAGAACCTGAATTTGGGTTCTGAAATGAGGCCAAAGACCTCTATGATCTAAGACACTCAATCCAAAAATTAGTAATTCAAGTTTATATGTCCAGAAAAATAGGTCCAGATGCTATCACCTGGACTCATGTCCCCTGACATACTGTGTGACCAGGCAGAGCAGACAGAGTTGAGTCTGGTATGTAATTGTAGCCTATACATCCCAGACCTGCATCACGTCAGCAGCCAGAAAACCAAGGTGGCTTGGGCCAGTCCTTGTTCACTGTGAACTGTTGTTCATCTATAAAATGTCTACGCCAGCTGACCATGCAGAATCTGACTGTGCTCACGTGTTCCCAATGTCATGGCACGATTCTTCTGTCCCCCTCAGTTACTCTTCCCAGAGGAGGTATGAATGGGACTGTCTGGAATGGTCAAGGACTCCAGGCTGTCCAATCGCCAGCAGGCCCAGGAACCTTATGGAACAGATGCAAAGAATGGAAGGCAAGAAGGAAAACTGAATGTTGAGATGTTTGGCCAATGTTACAGGGAGACACAACCAGGGCCTGTTGTCTGCTGGCCTCAGCCCTCCCCAGGACTCCAGGGTCAAGGATCCTGAGCAAAGGTGCTCTGAAGGAACTCCTTCCCAGAGTGGCCTCCCTGCTCCCTTCCCAGTGCTGACAACCTGCCAGGTGCCCTCTGCCACCGAAGCTAGGGACCACTTAGGAGAAGAAGGTTGGCTTTCAGGGAATGGTTGTGCTTTCTGGAACTGCAAGAGAATCAAACCCTTCTCTTTAACTTTGCCTTTAAAAGATGGTGTTCATTAAAAGAACTTTTGTCAAAAATAATTCATATAAAACAATAGCTAGAACAGGAATTTCTAATTGCTTTGTCTCCCATCACTGAAAACAGTGATGTTATCATGTGTTCGTTTTCTATCGTGTGTTCATTTTCATTTCACATGTGCAGTATACATTGTGTATGCAGATCTACATTTTTCACAAATATGCTACATTTTAAGCTTTTTTGCCTTTTCACGTGACACAGGCTGAACAACCCTTTCTGACCTCTCACTTTTTTGATGCTTGTATCATATTCTATCCTACAGAAAGATGCCCGTTGAACAAATCACCCATGTACAATCAGAAGCAACAGATATTTGAAGTCACCATTAAGGCTTCTCTGCCTCTTGGATGCTTCTGAGAAGGCAGACATAAGACCCAGAGCTGGAAAATATGCAGAGAGTGGGGCATTTTTATTATTTTCTCCTGCCTATTCTCATACTGCTTAGCTGGTCTCTGGGTGAGGCTTGTTGGCAATTAATAAAGAAATCATGGTGGGGGAAGAAGAGCCCCGAATCCTTCCACTGCTGGCCCAGAGTTCCACACTATTGCTATATTGGTATGGTTTAAATAGGCCTCCCCAACGTGCATATGTTAGAACTAAGCCCTGTGTTGATGGTGACAGGAGGTGGGGTCTTTGGGAAATAATAAGAACTAGACCAGGTCACCAGGGTAGGGTCCCCATGATGGCATTAGTGTGTAGGAATGGGGGAGATATTCTACCTAGCAAGAGGTTCTGTCTGGCTGTGTGATGCCCTCTACCATGTTTGGATACATCAGGAAGCTCTGACCAGATGTAGATCAGAAGCCTGCAACATGTCCTTAGAATGCCTATGAGTCAAATAACCTTCTGTTCTTTATAAAGTGCACAGTCTAGGTGTACATTATGCCAGCACAGAACAGAATAAACCCATATAAAGCATGCTGATCACATGATCCATTTCTCTCCATGAGGGGTGCTATCTTGGTTAGGGTTTCTATTCCTATGGTAAAACAAACCAAAGCAAGCTAGGAGGAAGGACTCCCAGGTCACACCCTGTCACTGAGGGAAGTTGAGGCAGGAACTCAAAGCAGGAACCTGGAAGCAGGAACTGAAGCAGAGGCCATGGGTGAACGCTACTTACTGGCTTGCTCAACATGGCTTCCTCAGCCTGGTTTCTTATAGCAACCAGGACCACCAGCCTGAGGATGGTCCCTCCCACATTGAGGTGGGCCCTCCCACATCAATGATCAATCATGGAAATCTTGCCTACAGACTGATCCTATAGACTGTATAGGACCTATAATATAGAGGCATTTTTTAGGTTAAGATTCCTTCTTCCCGGACTGGAGAGATGGCTCAGCAGTTAAGAGCACTGACTGTTCTTCCGGAGGTCCTGAGTTCAAATCCCAGCAACCACATGGTGGCTCACAACCATCTGTAATGAGATCTGATGCCCTCTTCTGGCGTGTCTAAAGACAGCTACAATGTACTCACATATAATAAATAAATAAATCTTTTAAAAAAAAAAAAAGATTCCTTTTTCCCAGATGACTCTAGCTGGTATCAAATTGACATAAAACTTATCCAGCACAAGAGTCCAGATATGAACTTCAAGGAAACATCAGAGAGAAAAACTGCAGTTCGAACAATGTTCCAACTACCTATTGCAACAAGGAGAATGTGTGACAGGGAGGCAGGAAGGGGGACAGTTGATGGTCTCTCCTTGATGTGAGCTACCACCAGCATGGTTCAAGCTCTGACATCCAGCTGTGTGACCGTGGACAGGTTACTTCTTCTCTCAGAGCTCTCATGTCTCAGGAATGACATGGAGATGTGCCATCCCTATTTACAAGGTTGTTGTAAGGATATACGCACAAGAGTGGCTTCTTAAAGGTCCCTTCCCTGGGTGCCTCCCTTCCCGTCTGGTCCCAAGTCATCATCCAGGTATATACTGAGCACACCATCTATGCTAAGCATCCATCAGGCTTGGAAAAGCAGAGCCTGTCCTCATTGCCCTGCAGGTCAGAGAGCAAAGTGCTGCCAACAAAAGAGCCAATGATTAGAAGTGTGCATGCTGCTGTGGAGAAGTCTCAAGTGGCCTGAGAGTCCGAATTACCCTATCTTCTGGGGCTCATGGAGAGACAGGGGTGATCAGGAAAGAATTCTGAGGAACAGTCCCTCTTGTGAGAGGTAAGGACTGTGAGAAGAAAAGTTGTGTGTGGGGGGCAGGATCACACCCCATGACATGTATGTGGAGGTCAGAGGACTTGTCCAATTGGCCATATCACCGCATCTCATGGGTTCTGAGGATCAAACTCAGGTTATCCACCTCATGGCTCTGTATTTTAAATTTCAAAAGAGACATCGTGGGCTGGGGATGTGACTTGAATGAGGTTTGTCCAGTGTACTGGTTGGTTTTGTGTGTCAACTTGACAGACATAAGCTGGAGTCATCAGAGAGGAAGGACCCTCCACTGAGGAAATGCTTCCATGAGATGCAGCTGTAAGGCATTTTCTCAATTAGTGATCAATGAGGGAGGGCCCAGCCCATACTAGGTGGTACCATGCTTGGGCTGGTAGTCCTGGATTCTATAAGAAAGTAGGTTGGGCAAGTCATGAGAAGCAAGCCAGTAGGCAGCACTTCCTCATGGCCTCTGCATCAACTTCTATATTCAAGATCATGCCATTTAAGTTCCTGTCCTGACTTCCCACAGTGATGTACAGAAATAAGGAAGTGCAGGCCAAATTAACCCTTTCCTCCCCAACTTGCTTTTTGGTCATGCTGTTTTGTTGCAGCAATAGAAAACTTAAGTAAGATATCCAGCATACAGGAAGCCATAGGTTCTGTCTCCAATACCACATGAAACTGGAAGTAGTGGTATTCTGGTAATCCCATTTCTCAGGAAAGAGAAGCAGGAGGATCAGAAGTTATAACAAGCTCATCCTCTCGTACATAGTAAATTTGAAACCATCCTAGTCGACACGAGACCCTGAACAAAAAACAAGCAACCTTAAAAGTAGCGGGGAATATAGCTCAGTGGTAGAGCACTTGTCTAACATAGATGTAATCCTAGTTTTCCAGGAACTGCAAAGTGGCTCTGTTTTCGTTTGTTACCCAGGATGCTCTGCGTCCCCTCTGCAGATACAAAGCTCTGCAGAGTTCAAGCAACTGTATGGAATGCTGCAATGTTTGTATATAGCCTGACACACCCTCCCTGGTACACAAAGTCAGACGACTCAGTGCTCCGTGCTGTGGGAAGAGCTATGACATGGTATTGTTCCAGAAACAGTGACAAACCCATGTCCAGAGTAGATCTGACGTTTATCTAAGTATGTTTGATCCAGAATCAGTTGACCTTGGATTTGAACCCATAGAGAGGGAAAGGGACACATGATTTATATTAAGAGGAATCCTAAAGATATCTTCTGTGCCCACAGCGGAGGGTGGAAGGGATGAGGCCAGTTAAAATGTCCATGAAACAATCTAGGGGGTGACAAGCTTAGCTCAGGCTAAGATGTGGGCTCCTGGGAGAGAAGTGGCCATTTCAGCGTGGAAAAAGTACCCTCAGGCCTGTGGCCTGTGCTACAGAGGTGAGGCTCTAAGACCACAGTGGAGGCTCTTTGTCTCACTTCCCTGAATGGAGAAAGCTCAGCTGGGCAGCAGGCCAGGTGTGGGAAGAGAAGATGAAGCCATTTGCCACCCGGTGTAGCCCTCTGCTTAGAGCAGAGATGCTGGCAAGGTTCACAGAGATCAAAAGCTAACTCTTGAGGCTTCTTCCAGCTTCCTGAGCTCTGGGCACCCCTTGTCAGGAACTGACTTCAGATGGGAAGTAACAGAAATAATGGCTAGTATTTCACCAGCGTGGCAGAAAGATCATCCTGAGTTTCTAGAAACACTAAAAATGAGACGAGGCTTAGGAGGGAAAACAGCCCTGATTCTCATTAGCTATTGCTTATAAGATCCCCAAACCCTGCTCGATGAGGCCTATGTCTGCCTGCAAAAAAGAAAGTACCTGTTTCAGAGCCAAGAGACCTTAGCCTAGTACTCAGGAGCCTGGCTCCAGGGTAGGACCCTGATGCTCATTCAGAGTCTCTAAGTAGCTCAGCTCCTGAGTGTGTTCAAGGAAGGATGCTGAGGAGCTCTTCCACACAGAGATGGGCATGAGTGACCCTCAGCGTGAGGCACTTTCTGCAGAATATGGAGTGCCCTGCCAACTCAAGAGCAGATTCACCAACCTGGGAAGGGCAGTGGATGGTATTCCAAGTCTTGCCATTTCTGTGGTGTGCCCTCTCAAGACCTGACCCTCTACATCCAGACTCTATCCCGAACCACAATGGCTAAGATTCTGAGCAGCAGGCACTACTGTAAGCTATTTGTATGTGTGTGTTGATTTAATCCTTACAATAGCTCCAGGATATGGGTACTTCCATATTCCCATTTCATAGAGGGAGAAGACAAGCTGCAAGGAGACAGATTCAGTTGGCCAAGTGAATCCCATCGCCCAGAGAATGGACCTGTCCGACTTTCCAACCTGCGCTCTTACCCTCAGCCTGTCCTGCCTCTTGAGACCTGTGAGTCTCCAAAAGTCTGTCCCTTTTCCCACACACTCCCAGCTGAGGTTTGGGTGGTGAGCCCAGAAAAGAACTGAGGCTCCCAAAGGCTCACAGACCTGGGTGCAAATCCTGCTGCTGCCACTTGGGGACACACAGCCCTGAGCATCTTTTGGCTTGCATGGACATTTTTCAATTGATTGTGTTCTAGCATGACCTGTGCAGAGAAAGGATGGCTGAGGAGAAGCCAGGTTCCATGACAGGCCAGATGGTCTCCCACTACTCTTATCTCTGGCCACTCCCTAAAGGGACTCTCAGGCTCCTTGAAATACTGAGTTTCCCTCTTTGTCTCCCAGTCTCAGGCCACCTCTGCTTTGAGTGCTCCTCTCTGAGCATCCGGGTTCTCAGGACCTACCATCCATCCCATTTCCATCCAGAAATGCAGCACACAATGGCTACCTGGTGTTTCAGAGTGTCACAACTTCTGCTGACACTAAGGATAGGGGTTGACTATGGTCAATTTCTTCAGCTTGCATTCGAAGCACCCCCTTCCCCAGCCCTCATGCTCTGGAGAAGCCTGTGACCTCATTTCTGTAACCTCCCCCCATCCATTGTCCCTATGCACACACTGGATCTTTGTCCAAATTCACTTCCCAGCCCCCACCCAGGGGCCAGGAGAGGGGGTACATTCTGAAATACAAGGATATTCTTGCCAAACTGCCCTGGGGACAGTCCTTGAAAAGGAGTCCTGGGGCCAGGCAGAGGGGTCAAGTTACTAGAGAGATAATCTGATTATATCCAGTCAATGGGGGTTGGGGGTGAGGAGGGAGAACCAGAGCCTTGAGCCTGGAAAAAATAGAGAAATAAACCAACCAGGATGCTGAAGCCCAAACTGGGGACGGAGTACAGAAGAAGCCAAAAGTCCTGAGCCCCCTTCCCACTCCATCGCTTATCAGAACCTCCAAGCCTGGGTGCCCTACACAGACTACCATACCTCTCAGAAGGCCAGTATCTTATTGTAAGCCAGACCAACCCCCTTCCTCATTTCCCCAGGTCCTCCAAGGGATCCCATGTGAAGCTTGAGGGGAGGGCGAAGTCCCAAGCTCCCTGAGCAGTCTAAATGTGGCTTCTCTTCATCCCCTCTCCATACATCAAGCACAGTAAAGTGGCCCCAGTGCTCTCTGAGGGCTGGTGAGCACCCCCAGCCCGGCAGCAAGCAGCTGGCCTGTCAACCTGAGAGGGAAGCTGCCCCCAGGGAGGCTCCTAATTTAATCAGCTTCACAAATCAGCTCGATGGGCTTAATTGATCTCTTTCGCTCCTAATATTGTCGCTGTCACTGTCTGAGTTGTGTCTTCCCCAGCCACCCCTGTGCATCACAGTCAGCTCAGCTCAGCCAGCTGGAAGGGGTGGGGGAGGATGCACTCCATGAGCCTGTGGCCCAGAGACACATTTAAGGGATATAAACAAGAAATTGAGAAAGGCAAACAAAACCAGGGACTCCAGGACCTTCCTAGAGAACCAAACTCCCATGGGTTACCTGCCTCAGCCAAGACACAGACTCAAGGGCCCACTTGAGCCTCAGTTTCTCATTGATAAAAAGCACAGCAATCGACCCCTTATGATTTATGTTTTCCACATGTTTGCTCAATGTGTGTTCTAGGCATGGTGGTAGGTAGACCTAGGGAGTAATAGTGAGCAGAAATGAACCTGTCCTGATACCTGTTGGGCTGACAGATGTCCTCCCCCAGGGTGACACCCTCTGTGGGGCATACAGTCTAGAGGAGGCCACTGACATTGGCATGGTAAGCTTATGAAACACTTAGGATAGATAGTGTGCTATGTGCTGAAGAGGATGGCCCTGATGCTGAGGTGGGGGAGGGGAAGAGGGGAGGAAGGCTTCCATCTGGAGTGATGCTTAGCCAGAAATAGTAAAAGGGGAAGAGAAAGCCCTTCCCAGACAAAAGCCTTTCTGAAAGCTGCCTCCAAGCTGACCAGTACAGATGGAGGTTGAGAGTCCAGGGTACAGGTCAGACAAGATCAGACCAGGAACTTCTAGACCACTGGACTCCTACCTTGTCGAAGACACCCTCATGAGAACGGTGTTCAGTATCTCCCATGAAACACACACTCTTTTTACCTGCATGTAAGTAATTAAAAAGATTGATGAGACAGTCACCCTTCCCACATAAGTGTGACTATACATAACACACACAAGGAGAGAGAGAGAGAGAGAGAGAGAGAGAGAGAGAGAGAGAGAGAGAGAGAGAGAAAGAGAGAGAGAGAGAGAGAGAGAGAGAATATGCAGATCCTGAGCCACAGCATTGATTTCTAGTCCCTGGTGTGGGGATGGCAGGTGAAAGGGTGGTATATTCCCTGGTTTTACCCCAGGAGCTCTGGGAAGCCTTGGTTCTGTTTTCTGGGGTGATCTAATGACACTTTTGGTTGATGTGTCACCTGACTGCTTCATGGGAGTCATTTGGAGAACAGGAGTGGAGGCAAGGAGACCCTCAAGGAGGTCAAAAGAGCAAGGCTGGAGACGGAGGCCATTTGGATTGACAGTTCTGTGGAGTAAATGGGGTCCAAGCTAAGATCCCATATCTTAAAATCTGAGATACAGAATGGCCCACAAGCAAAACATTTGGAGCACCCATAAAATGCTATGTGTGGGAAATTCTACATGTGACCTCTCTTGACAGGCTTCGGTACAAACACAGGCAGACTAACAGACCTATGAAATCACCCCAATGCCACACATAGAGGCTATGCAAAACAGCAACTTTTATGTTTATATTTGATTCCAATCCCCAAGATGTCTCATTACATGTATGCAAATATTCCAGAATCTGGGTGGAGGGGTGTGAATTCCAAAATATTTCTAGCCCCAAGCATATTAGATAAGGGATTTGAGTTTGGAAAAGGGGTGGAAAACATGCCAATTAAAAACATGTGTTTGCCAGGTATGGTGGCTCATACCTATAATCCTAGAACTGGGGAGGCTGACATTGAAGAATTACTGTGAGCTCAAGGTCAGTCTGAGCCACAAAATACGTTTCAAATCAACCCAGGTCAGCCTGCCACAAAGCAGCAGCAGTTAACAACAACAAAACCCAGCTCCCTCTCCAAATCTTTACCCAGGCAGCCGGAGTACTGATGCCAGCTGTGTAGCTGCCCAGTTGGATTCTTGAGATATTTCTGCTCAGTATCTGAACTGCAAAATGGATCCTAGGAGTCCCTTCCACCTACACTCTCGTAGAGTCATAGTCAAGGTTAGATACAATGGTCCATATGCTCCCCTGAGTGTCTGGCCCACAGCAAGCACTCAGTGAGTCAGAGTTACTAATATAAATGGACCTATCAGAACTCATCCACTCCTGGATGACATCCCTGTGAGGTCCTGTGGAAGTGATGGCCTGATGACTCCTGGTCCAATAGGAGTTTCTAGAACCATAGTGTATTTCTTTTTATTTAAACCACTTTTGAACTTGCCCAAGCTATAAGGGTTTTTTTGTGGCATTCGGAGAGAGACAAGGAATGCCACAAAGTCACACCATGCAACAGATCTCACTCAAGAGATTTATTGGACGGTGAGATGGGGGTATATAAAACCCAAGTTTGAACTCCCCCCACCCCATAAAAACGCCAGGCATGGTGACATATGCTATAATTCCAGGACTGGGAATGCAGGGAGAAGAGAGCCCCTGGGGCTTGCTGGCCAGCCAGCCTTGCTGAATTAGCAAGTTCTAGATCAGTGAAAGACCCTGTCTCAAAAACAAGGTGGAAATATACCTGAGGTTGACCTCTTACCCCACCACACCACCACCACCACATACATGCACCCACACATACACAACAACATCAACAACAACAACAACAGCAAAATTCATCAGCAATGATGTGAGTCAAATCCTCATCACCAATCCCCATTGACAAATGTTTTAATGACAAATCAAGGTCACAGTACATGATTCTCAATTGCTTACATTCTACGAAGTGAATGCCTTTGGCCCCAGAAATAAGTTACAATAAAAATCCCTTTACAAAAAGGTTGTGAATTCATAGGGCTTAGAATAACACAGCCTGTGGTGTGTGGAGTGTCTGTTGTCCCTCACTCCTCTTGGCTCCTGTTTTAAAACTGCAAGCCTACCCTCTTTAAGCAGTAAAGACTGGATATACCAAAAATCTCCTTGGGAGGACTCAGTACAGTGTTGTGGCTTTTGATGACCAAGGGAAGGGGGGCTATAGGCTGGACTTTACATCTACAGATTTGTATGATGGTAACCAGAAAATGGCATAACCTGGCAACCCTAGGGGCCCTCCGAGTTTGGTGAACCCCTCTTGTCATAGTAAGTTTCATTAACTTGACACAAACCTAGACACATCTGGGAAGAGGGAATCTCAACCAAGGAATTGCCTCCTTCAGATTGGCCTGGGTATGTGTCTGGGGAGTGTATTCTTGGTTAACGATTGATGTAGAACCCAGCTCTCTGTAGGCAGAGCCATTCCTGGAGAGTTTGGTCCTAGGTTATTTAAGAAAGGTCGTGGAGCCACAAGAGCAAGCCAGAAAGGAGTGTTCCTCCATGGTTTCTGTTCTAAAATCCTGTCCTAGCTTCCCTCAATGATGAACCTTAAACTAAATAACCCCCCAATTTGCTTATCACAGAAACAGAAAGCAAACTAGGATACCTCCTGCATCTCAGTTCACTGTATTGGAAGATAACTTGCTCTTATGAAGAGTGGAGTACTTCAAGAGGAAGATACGTTTAATTCTTTTCAGAACACAGGTTGGAAATCAACCAAGGATGGCTTCACAGAGGTGACATATACTACACAAGGGTTCTGCAGGGTCTATAGGAGTTCATCAGACAGACAGAAAGAAAGAACACTGCAGATGAAGAAGCTTGTGTGAAGGTTCAGAGGTCATGTGACAGTCTATGTACCAACCTGATCCACAGCTCAGGACTATGTGAGTTAAGGTGCAGAGGGAAACTGAGGGCAGTGAAAAGTGAGGTGAAAGGTCAGGCAGAGCCCAGATCACCCAGGGGCACAGTAGAAAGACAGAGAAGAGAAAGTAGAGAGAACAGAGTTCGAGTAGTTGGGGAGTTTGTAGCACCCTGGAAAAGTTCAGCTTGAAGATGGAAGGGTTCGGGAAGATAGGAGTGTGGTGATATCCACAAGCCGCTTTTCTCTGTGCTGTGAAGTATATTTAATTAATCTCCATTTCAGTGCCCAGGGCTCAGAGCATGTGGATAGCTGTGCATGCAGCACAAAGATGAGGACAAAGATCACAGGGGCCTGCAAATAAAACAGAAGTGAGCTCCCTGTACTCCGAAGTATGTTTAGCAGAGTGGCTGCCAGAGATTCACCAGGCAGGTGAATTTCTTAGTTATTTTTCCAGCCCTGGAAGACTTCCTCACTATTCTGTCTTGCGTTAGAATGGATTTGAGAAGTTGCCTCTGGGGTAGGAGGTGGGGGGATAGTAATCAAAATGTAAATACCATGGGAATAATAGGTTTGGCCTAATTATCAGCGATTACTCAGTTTGTCATTATTTCTGTACAATATATCCCAAAGTTCCGGAAAACAAATCAAAGAAACTACCACGGCCGATGCCATTAATAGAAGCAAAACACTTCAAGACGGGAATTTAATTTACTGGGTGAGTTCTTGAGGCACGTTTTTGTTGATGAATATTTATAAAAGTGGGTTAGGCTGGACCTGGTAATGATTGCGAAATATTTTAATGCTGTCCCCCTCATTAATTTACCTTTAATGAATGACTTGATAAAGCATAGCTGTTTGTACGTAATGATTTCATTAATAGCTATGGCATATGCAAGCATTTTGCAGACATTTGAATGGCACCTGAATAAAACGATATCTTAAATTATACAGTAGAATAAGGTATATTTGTTGAAATGGACCAAGTCCTGGCCTCTTCATAGACAGGCTCAGAGAGTTTACTGCATTCTAAATAGCTGTGATGTAAAGAGGCTTAAGAGGCCAGGTTCTTCCGTTCCTTGATTCTCCCTCAAAACTGGCCTCCGTCAAAAGCCTGTGCACATAACTTATTGACAGAATTGCAAGATGTCCGCTCTTGGCTGCCCCCATCCCACTCTTCCACCTTTAAAAATGTTGCAAGCTTCCCTTGAGAGCAGAGCCCACCAGAGTGTGCCCCATGATGTAGGCAAGTATGTGCAGACCCAGGCCAAGGGAAGAGCAGGTGGGGGTGGCTTTGTTGGGGGCAGAGTCACTCAGGGGAAAGGCCCTGCTACTGAGAAACAGGCACTATGAAGATCTCTCCTGTGAACTGCTTTCTGCTTACTCTGCTCTTTGGTCCTCACCTGCTTCATATCCGGCCCAGACCCTATTGTCTTCGGGATGTCACAGTGACTTAAGCTTTGTTTAAACTGGTTTGAGAGAACAAGGAAGCCCCCTCCTGTTTAAAATGGATTCCCTTTGGCTGGCTGTGAGCCTGTGAGATGATTCGAGAGGGTAAAGCTATTTGTCATGCAAGCCCAGCACATTCAGTCCCTGGAACTCATGGAAGAGAGAACTGACTCCCTAAAATTGTCCCTCTACATGTGCACCCCCCGCCTACAAAAATAAATAGTTTCTATTAAAATGGGATCCTTCAACTATCCTTTGGCTGCATCTGCATCCCCCTGGATGCTCCTGTGTATGTCTGTCTCTTGAGTTTGCCTGTTATTTGTGGAATGTAAGAATCATGCTGCTTGTATTCTCTACAGTTGGCAGAGATAGGAGGGAGAGTGGGAAGGAGGGAGGGAGGGAGGGAGGGGGAAGGAGGGAGGAAGAGGGAAGGGGGAAAAAGACTGATTCAATGAGATTTGTTTGAAACACAGAGCCAAGCAGACCACAGGTTGGGATCAAGGTCATTGGTCCTATGAGCAGCCATGTCCTCTGCTGCCATCCTCTGCCCTGTCCAAATCATCATGTCTCCCCTGACCCACCTCTCTTCTCTGCTTCCTCTGATTATTCATCCCCTCCTGTCACCATGTGGGCAGGCCTGGGGTATGCAAGGTGCTTGGGTAACAGTGTGAACAATTTCTCTCAACTGGTGTGCTATGACACACAGCCTTCCAATGCTTCTCAATCTCTGAGCTTCTCGGATACCACTCCCCCCTCCCCCAGTCTTGTCTACCTCAAAGGACTGTTTCATTAGATGCATTTTTCCTGAAAGGAAACAGACTCCTTAGAACTGAATGCTGACTGGAATTTCCAGAGTCAGAAAACGGCTGAGCTAAGTCTTCAGTACAGGGACCATTGGATACAGTTGGCTGACTCGGCCACTCAGTAGGTCACTCCTCCCAGAGATATTCCCATTGTTAAATGTTTAATACAAATGAATGAATTATGCATGGTAAAACATTTGACTCAAGGGCATGTAAACAGGTGATGCTTGGCTATGGAGGGCCAGATGAACGATGAATGAGCTGGCTCCAAGATTCAACACAGAGGGCCAAGCAGATATGAGTTCAAACTCCTCCTATTCCACTGATGAACCAGGTAGCCTTGAGCCAGCCCTTCCCATGTCCTGGGCCTGTTTCCTAATATGGAAATGTGCCTGACCATCCCACCCACTAAGGTTAGGAGGAGACTAGCATGCCGTCACTGTAAAGTATACCAAAAGAGAAGGATCCAGCCACAGTTGGCCCTGGCAGGACAGGATGGCAAGGAGAGGTTGGATCCTGGGCTCGGCCCTAGAGAGGAAGGGAAGGTAGGACCAGAGATGGTGACAGCACCCCTGGTCCTGCTGCTTCCGCCCGTCATCATGCCCAGCTATAGGCATGATGATATCACCTCCCCTTAGGATAAGAGCTTGGATAGGAAGGGCTGGGTACCTGTGTCTACCCAGCCGCCCACATCTGAGTTGTCCCCCACCTCCGCGGGAAGATTTATGGAAAGATTAAGGTTCCTTTTTTTCCAATATCTATTAATATTCATGGCGGTCTTCACAGCCATCTGCTTTTAACGATTTTGTTTGCAAAGACCTGAGATTAAAATATGGCCTGCTAGTGCTCTGAAGCATCTGAACCGAGGGCGATAAAACAAAGGCCCTTTCAAGAGCTGCGAGCAGGCCTGTCACTCCACCTGCAGCCTGGAGACTAATGACTACAGGGAGGGAGGGGCAGCCAGGGAGGCTCCAGACCTGGCTGAGACCAGACTAGAGCCACAGCTCCCCAGCTCCCCTCAGGCTCAACAGGGTTAATTGAGGAAGGAGAGGAGCAGCCCCTGTTCCCTCCCAGGCACCTTGCACTGGATCCCTAGGGTAAGGGGGATCAGACAGGGCAGGGGGAAGATGTTCATGGCAGCCCTGGAGACACAAGGCTCTAAAATCCTGGGATCAGCACCCTGGAGAGTGGCCTGTTGACACCTCAGTTGTCCAAAAGCACAGACAGGGTTGGGGTGTTTGGGTCCAAACCCCTTCAGCATAGTATCCCCTTTTATGTCTGAGAGGCCCTGTATGATGCAGTTTGCAGATTGACTTCTGCAGGCAGCTACCTCTGTTCTGCTCTGCCTGTGACAGAAGCCCTTCTTGCCACCAATATCCCAGTGTGCTTCCTCTTGGCAGGCACAAGGGAGGGGCAAGCTGTGAGATAGTACCAGCCTGTGATTGTGCTCCATTCCCTCCACAACCACAGGGGGCGCCACTCCTGGGCTCGGCCATGACAGCATCTCATGTTTTTTCTGCTTCAGTTTGGTACAGTCCTGAGAAGCCCTGTTCTACATGACTGAAGATGCCTTCTCAGGGGAAGGTGACACATGGCAGAATTCTAGTCCCTGCTCCTGGGTCTGGTACCTGCATTCCCAGTGAAGGTAGCGTCTGATTCCTGATGCAGGTGGTATCCATTGGTCTGCCCTGCCTCTTCCTTGGGTCAACCAGACATCTTAGTCCCTACCTGAGACTTCCCATATTTGGTACCAGCCTTGGAATCGGCAAGGTCACCAGCTTCATTTACTGACCCCAAACCACATCTTATGTCACTGGGCATGGCCCTTCTCTGGCCTGTGAGTCATTTGGAGCCCCCAGCATCTATTCCTTGCTACCCGCCTCCAGGTGAGGTGGAGCTCAACACACCAGGCCTGCAACAGCTCACCTTCTATAGGGACCTCCCTATGTTGCCCCCAGAATAAAACCCAATGTTTTTTCCCTTCAAAGTGGGTCACATCCAATCATCCCCCATGTCTCCCCAGAGCCTGTCACTCATGGGATATGCACATACGCCACCCCTGACATATGCCCCCACGTTTTTCCAAGTGTCACTTTCTCGTCCTACAATCTATGGTCCTTCTTTACCCATCAAGGCCCCCAAATCAAGAACCATCTCCTCCATGAAGCCTTCCATGAATGCCAGGTGAATACCACCAGCAGAATTAGCCACTGTGAATGTCTCTCAGTAACAGCAGCATCTGAGGAATGCTCAAGGACATGCAGCGCAGAGCGAGTGCTTTACCCAACATTACACATCTGTCCTGGATTCTTTTTTTTTTTTTTTTTTTTCCTTTTTTTCGAGACAGGGTTTCTCTGTGTAGCCCTGGCTGTCCTAGAACTCACTCTGTAGACCAGGCTGGCCTCGAACTCAGAAATCCGCCTGCCTCTGCCTCCCGAGTGCTGGGATTAAAGTCGTGCACCACCACTGCCCGGCTCTGTCCTGGATTCTAATCTGACAAGTCTGGTCCCACAGCCTGTGTTCTGCCTCACTCCCTCTCCCACCTGTGCTACCCACGAGTCTATACCATAAACATCCCTGCTGTGCCACAGTTGATGGTGGAAACAGACTACTGCCTAACTGTGTTTCTTCCCTGGTGCCCTGTGTATCTATGTCCCCAGCATACAGCTGGCACCAAAAGGGTCTGGGAGGGATTCCTAAGGATGCAGAGAAGGAAAGGAGAGTGGGGGAGGGGCTGTGCCAGTGGGGTGTGAGGGTGCCTGTGACTGCAGTCTGTGAAGGGTTGGTGTAAGCTGGTGCGTGCGTGTGTGCCTGTGGACACGTGTGTAGTCACATCCTCGGTCTCCTGAGCCTGAGCCAGCTCTCAGCCGCATGAATAGTTAAAGCCCTTAAACCGGCGCCGCTTCGTCACCGATATTTTTACAAAGTTGTCACAGAGAAATATCATTTTTCTTCCTCCTTTATTTCATTTTCTTTGGGATATAGTAATTAACAAAAGCCGTTAGATGCCAGCAAAACTGTTTCTTTTGAAGTTTCTACATGGCTGTCATCTGGGAGATAAAGGCAGATTATTCAATCTTGACATTCTAATTGTGGATGCCAGATAAAAGCCTGGATTAGACACTTCACAGCCCTACTCAGGGGAGGGGGAGATGAGCAGGAGAGGGGCCAGACTGGGCCACGTGGGCTGGAACAGGAGGGGGCTCCACCCAGAGGGTCATGGACCCTGGCCACACAGCTTGGCTTCTCTCATTTAGTCAGACATCTCCAAATTGCAGTGTTAGAGGGGAAGGAGGAGGGTTCCTACTGAAGGGGGTTCAATTCAGGTTCCAAGCCTAGGCTCCCTCTTCCTGGTAGCCTCCCCCCACTGCAGCTCATATGATAGACACTCCCTCCCTGTGGTCTGGGCTTGTAAAAGGGAGGAGAGGACCAGTGGATGGGGCAAATCCTTGCCTGCTAAGAGTCTGCCCCTGCTGTCCACTGACAGTACCACCTCGTAGTGCTGCCTGCCAGGGAGGGTGTGCATTGAAGAAGGTCCAGCCATGCCAAGAATGAAGGTGGCCATTCAGGAGAAGCAGAGAGGATAGCATTCAGACACTATGGAGACTACATTCACTCCTAAGCTTCTACAATGCAGAGATAGTGTTGTCTGATTTCCCAGATCTATCCTGGATAAGACTGCACATAACCTTGAAAGTCAGCTCATCCTGAGCAGCCATGAGCCAACACATGAAGCCCACTACAGACACAAGCCTTTGCCCTTTGCTGGATCAAACCATAATGCTGATGATACCACAAGGGACTGTACCAGTTGGGTTCCAGCTAGGACTCCCACTCCACTCTGGATATTTTAAGCAGGGAATTTAACACAAGGATTGATGGAGCAGAGGATGGAAGGACCCAAAACAATTCCTGGCTCAGCACCAGCTAAGTCCCGAGACCTGATCTGCTCAGAGGCAAGCACAGCCACTCCATGGATGGGTGACAATAACACAGTCCCTCTCTGTGCACTGTGGCAGGTAGGGAGGTAGGTGGGGCAATACCCTTATCAGGGCCCAGAATCAAGAGAAGCCAAACTGCAACCTTAGCATTTCTCAGGAGCTGTGAACACTGCCAGAGACAGAAAAAGTCAGAGACAGGGTGATGCCAAGTCTCCCTGCCTCCCATGCAAAATTCCATTTTGCTTCAGGGGGGTCGAAAGCTTAATTGAACTATACCATGAAAACAGAGCCCCCAAACCACTCCCTGAGACACAGGCTCAGGGGTGAGGTGAGGAGAGACTCTGAGGTCTGGGGGCAAATTGACCAAGCACTCTTGCCAGTCTTAGAACTTCATCAACTGAATTGCAAAGTTCTGCAAAAGGCTCCTTCAGGCCTGCCTTCCCTCTGTGCAGTAGAGGCTATCGCTTGCAGACCTGGATGCTCCACTCCTGCTCTTTGGTTCCCACCGAATCTATCCAAGTCACAGATAGATGATACTGGATTTGCACTCCATGCTCTAAATCACTGTACCTATTTGATGGAGAGAGAAACTGAGCCCAAATCAAGAAGAAAAGATAGGTCCAAGTTACAAAAGTCCTAGGAAGCCAGAGCCCAAGTGTTGATCTGATTAACAAGGAGGAGCGAGGCTGTCCATCAGACCACTGAGAAGACACTCCCGTGTCCACCTCCACTGAGCCTTATCAGGAAAGACAGCAGTGGTAATGACAGGGACAAGAAGAACAAGACCAGAGCCGATCACATGTTGGCACTGACACTCCATTGCTGTGTGACCATGATGAAGTTCCTCTCAGTGCACTGTGGGGGGGGGGGGGGGTTCAACTGGACCACACCTGGAAGGTTCCCCACATGCCAGGCTGAGATTCTGTTTCCTGGACAGAGATGGGAGAAATCCATCCCTCCAGAAGGCAGTTGAGGGCAAGGAGGTTCCTTAGAAAGAGAAGTTGAGGGGGAGACACTGGAAGACATAAATCTGCTGGCGAGGCTCTCTCAGAAAGGGTTTTAATTAATTGTTGTTATACGACATAAGAGCGACTCATTACTGAACAGCTTTGATTTGTGACACCTGCATTATAGATGATTTTTAAATTAACATTTCCCCAATAAAAGGTGTCAGTAGAGAGCTGAAGGCGCCCAGAGAAATATAAAAGGGTAATAGTATGAAAATACAAACAAACACCAGCCCAGCCTGACAAAGGGGGCTGCTTAATCAATTTTACAATTAATTAAGGCTGACTGGGAGAGCTGGAACCCTAGAGGCAGTTCAAGGGACCAGGCTGAGTCTCAGGCACCAAATGCTCCAACCAGGAAAGCATTTGGGCTCGAGAGAGAGTTTTGGAGTGGATACAGGGTGCACTGCCTGTCTTCCTGTTAAGTGAACCGGAAGTAGATCTGCCTGGGGCGCATGCTTCCTTTCCTTTTTGTGTTGAATTCACTGTGCATTAGCTTACTGAGTCTTTATAGATTGACAGTGTCCCAGGCTACAAGAGGGATCTGGCCAAATGAGAGGCCAAGGCTTTCTTGTCTGGTCCAAGAAGAATGAAGAGCAAAGTGACAGAAAAAAGTAGAAGACAAGAGATAGATTTCAGAGGTGTCTGCAAAATGTAATTAAGTGTTTGGTGTTTTTCCTCTCCAAGGCCTCCAGTGAAGAGTGGTTGGCAAGTGGACTATGTGATAAGGTCTGTGGCTTAGATAGCTGTGGAATAGGTTATCCATTGGAGGAGGGAGGGAGGGAGGAAGGAAGGGAGGGAGGGAGGGAGGAAGGGGAGGGAAGGAAGGACAGTTGCCTAAGTGAAGCTAGTATAAGCACTGAGTTTAGAGAGAAGGTTGCAGTAAAGCAGGGGACACTGGAGAGATCTAAAGGGCAGATCTGGGCCGAAGGCCTTGTTTTGCCCTCAGAAACCAACTCATAAAGGAATTAGTTAAAGGGCCTCCAGAGAGAGAGAGGGGGAGAGAGAGAGAGAGAGAGAGAGAGAGAGAGAGAGAGAGAGAGAGAGAGACAGAGAGAGAGGGAAAGAGACAGAGAGGGAGAGAGAGAAAGACCGAGGGGGGAGAGGGAGAGGGAGGGAAGGAGAGAGGGAGACAGAGAGAGAGAGAAAGGGGGGGGGGACCAGGAGTTGCAGGGTATCAACCTAGGATTGGGAGTACTGTCGCAGGCAATATGGTTTGGTTGGAGTTACCAAGAATGGTCTCTCCTAAAAGGTAGCATTGGAAAACCCAAAGTACCTAGAGCCAGCCAGACCAACACTCAGGGAGTGGTTCCCTGGGAACCTACTAAGATACCGCAGGGTCAAAGGCCAGGAAGAGCAACAGGAATGTAGAACTGCCTGCCCGCCCCCTATTCTGTTTTGTCTTTGTTTTTCTTCTTTGACTAGGAGGGGGTCACTTGGGCAGCAGAAACCCTGGAATGTAGGAAGAATTTCCCAACCCCTGCTGCAAATTTCCAGGCTCTTTCCAGTCTGTCTGGGAGATATGGCCACCGCAGGGACCTTGTCTCCAACTAATGCTGTCAGCAACTTCCCTTTATCACTACCCAAGATCTCTTTCTCTGAATCTCAGGCGAACTCAAGGTCCCCCAGACAAAAGGGGTTACCATCTATCCAACTGCTCCAAAGAGACATGAGGCTGAGCTGATGCTGTCTGTCTTCCATGTGCTAGGTCCACTTAGCTTCCCAGCATGCAGCTCCCTTCCCACTGTGCCCACCACATCTTCATATCTTCCTGGAGGGACAATGGTTCTCTCCCACCTTCTTTTCTACCTGTCCACACACCCTGGACTCAGTGGCTGGACAGACCCTTCTTAAATCACACACACATACACACACACACACACACACACACACACACACACACACACACACACACACTCTTACAGCTGCCAGGACTAGGCTTGGAAGCTTCCTTTGTCCTCAAGCCAAAGCCAAACTTTGTCACCATGCTGGAGTCCCGCCCCTGCCTCCCTCATTCTGCCTACTTCTGTGTCTCACTGTCCAGCCTCACCTCCCTCATCCATCTTCCTTCACACCTGTGTTCCCTTTCCAGGGAACATTTTTTACGATTTATGTTTTAACTATGTGAGTGTGCATGTGACTGAGTGTAGATACATGCGTCTGAGGTACCCATGAAGGCTGAAGGCATTTGATCTCCCTGGAGCTGGAATGCAAGCTTCCCAATATAAGGGCTGGAACTGAACTGGGGCCTTCTGCAAGAGCTGGATGTGCTCTTAACCTCTGATCTCTTCTGCCCTGCTGAGAGCATTCGAAATGCCCTGCCCTGCATTCCCCAACACCCCCCCCCCCCCCGTTGTCTGGCACTTTCTAGCCCACACTCCCTTCCTCAGGTTCATCAAAGTTAACGATTTTGAGATTATTTAATACATGGCTTTGCCCTGAGTTGCAAGCTCTGGTGATTTGGGAATCTTGTTTTGATCACTTTGTGTCTGCAGGGTCTGGTAAGTAGACTTATAGGCAGAGTGTATAAAGCATAGACAAGTGGGTGGAAGGATGCACTGATGTCACATTAACACAACACGTCTCACACATAATAGGAGTTAATGAGGTCAGCGGGACATCTTAGATCACAGAATGCATTTTACTGCAAGTCCACTCCCTCAAGACAGACATCAGTACTTCTTTAGTACAACAATGAGAACATGTCTGCATTTACAGAGTTCATGGGGATGGGGGCCGGTGTCTCCAAAGAATGTCTGCACAGACTTGAACTAGTTTGATAATGTCCTCTCCATGTCATCTCAGGGCCAAAGAAGACACAACTATTGACCAGGGCATCTGGCTGAAATATCTGAGTGTTTTGGGTCCCTTTGCCTGACACGTTGGTTTTACCAGCTGCTCTTGCAACAGAAAATGGCAGACCATACTTTTGGGATAAGAGAGAGCTGGAAGAGTAGACTCTTGTAGCCAGGGAAAAGGCAAACAAGTGAGTGTGCCCTCAGGGCAGTGATGAGACTTGGGATTCTGGGAATATTAAAGGATGCTAGTATTAACCACTGGGCAACGAGTGGGGGTGTGTTTGTATCTCTGTGCATATGTGTGAGGTCCATTCTCAGGGCTCAGGGTAGAAACCAGGTAAAGGTGAAGGTCAAGGTTTCTAGAATAGCTATAGGAAGTTTATATTCAACAACCTTCAAAAAGATTAAAAAGGTTGGAGCTGAAGTCAAGTGCAGACATGACTGCCCAGGAAATGGAGAGATGGTGTCTGCCTGGAGAAACCTAGCAAGGCACCAGAGAGGAAGTGAGCTTGTTTGGAAGGATAGGGGTGTTCAAAGAGCAGGAACTTCCCAGGGAGGCGCTCACTGTCTCCTTTTTAACCTTCCTCTGGGAAAGCACCTCAAGCATCCAGCTTCTTCTTGGCAGTTTAAAATGAAGGTCACACAGGACATGGCATAGAATTAAACCTATCCATCTCCCACATGAGGAGCGTGAGATCATGAGGGAGGAAGAGGCCATCCTGTGCTCCTTGAGCAATACTGCAAAGTGGGTGTCTCTCCATAAGCACAAGCAGTTGGCTTCCTTACTCACCATGTAACAGATGAGAGGACAGAGTCCCAGAAGGGTCAAAGGCCTTACAGACATCCCACGAGACCAGACAGAAACAGAACTCAAAGCAACATGGCTCTGACTCTGAGTCTACACACGTAGGTGAGTTTGCTATCTTTGGTTCTGATTATTCTGAGCACAGATGAATAACTGGCAGCTGATGCTAAAAATACATGTTGTGGGGTTGATTGACAGCACAAGCTCGATGATGTACAAACATGGAATGATTCTATTTCTCTCAATAACTGATACTGGCTCTGCTCCGTGAATGCTTATCCCACAGGCTGCCAGTTGACAGGGAAGAGAAGAGAGAGTATGCTTGCCGATAGTGACATCGTCACCCACTCTGATGATTTCCTCATCCCATTCCTCTTTGCAGAAGTCACCTTTAAATTATTAAAAAGTGCCAGCTGTCCAGTTCAAAGCCACCTCCTGCATAGCTCCTGCTGGAAGTGGCAATGGGAGCTGGACCATTCTGCTCCAGTGACTAGATGCCCCACTGTGAGGAACTAGACATGACTCCGCAGGCTGCCAGCACCTGTCTGCTGACATTGCCCACCAGTGTCCTAACCTGGCTGGTCCCCAGTGCTGGGCAGACCCCCTGCCAGCTTCTTATGTGACATTGTAGAAGACTTTTCAGTCCTCAGTAGGCACCTTCTCTGGACCTTCTGTAAGCTGAGACTACCCTCCAACTGAGGTGTGGCTTCTTCCTCTCCTTATGGGTGCTAAGTGGAGATGGGGCACAGTGGTTCCTACCTGGTGATTTCTGCCTTTCTCATTATAGAAAAAAAGATGCATGAGGCACCCTGCTTCTGTTAAAACATCTCTCTCTTAGCAACCCCTACGGTGATTATTGAAGAGATACTTATGGCCAGACTAAGGCTACCAGCCAGAACATGGCCAGAAGTATACAAACTATAGTCATCCAGCTCCAGACCCTGTCTAGTTTTGGATTGACCCGGGAATTAAGAATGATTTTTACATATTTTACTACTTGAAAAACAATACTTCTAGACAGGTAAGAACACAATCACACCCATTTACCTGTGTATTCCCAATGGCTCTTTCCCAACCTGTCATGGCAGTGCTGAGTATTAATAAAAAATTTTGCTTTCTATCTGATCTTTTACTGACAGGCTTTGCCAACCTCAGATAAAGACATTTCCCAGCCTGCCTTGCGTCTAGGTGGACCATGTGCTCTGAAGCCTAGTACCATGAGGGATACTGACTCTCTCTTCTTTGATCCTCTGCAAGAGTAGTGCATAGTCTTAACCACTGAGCCATCTTTCCAGCCCCTCATTTCTACTTCTTCTGTGCTCAACCTCTAGAAGAGCCAAGAAGCTTTAACACTGACATAACAAGCTCCCAGGGTTCCAAAACCATGGCCCAGGGGACTCAGTCACAGATAAAGGAAACACAGCATTGTCTATAGGCTAACTCTGTATCTGTGAGAAGAAAGGTGTGCTGGGTAGTTTTGTCAACTTGACACAAACTAGATTAACATGGGAGAAAGAACCTCCCTGAGAAATTACATCTATTAGATTGGCCTAGGGACATACCTGTGGGGCATATTCTTGATTAATGATTGATGGGAGAGGGCCCAGCCTACTGAGGGTGATACTACCCATAGGCAGGTGGTCCTGGGTGGTATAAGAAAGCAAACCTAGAGCCTGGAGAGATGGCTCACTGGTTATGAGCACTGGCTGCTCTTTCAGAGGACCTGAGTTCAATTCCCAGCACCCACTTGGCAGCCTACAACTGTCTGTAACTCCAGCACCAGGGGATCTGACACCCTCGAATAGACAGACATGTAGGTAAAACACCAATGCACATAAGATAAAAATAAATAAATCACTAAAGAAGGGAAGGAAGGAAGAAGGAGAAGAAGGATGGAAGGAAGGAAAGGGAAGGAGGAGAGAAGGAAGAGAGGGAGGACAGAAGGAGGGAAGAGAGGAAGGAGAGAAGGGAAGAAGGAGGGAGGAAGGAGAGAGGAAAAGAAGGAAGGGTGGGAGGGAGGAAGGGAAGGGAAGGAAGGAAGGAAGGAAGGAAGGAAGGAAGGAAGGAAGGAAGGAAGGAAGGAAGGAAGGAAGGAGAAAAGCAAGTCACGGAGAACAAGCCAGTAAGCAGCGTTCCTCCATGGCCTCTGCTTTAGTTCCTGCCTCAGGTTCCTGCTGTGGCTTCCCTCAGTGATGGACTGTAATCTGCAAACGAAATAAATGAACCTCCAAGTTGCTTTTGGTTGGCAACAGAAACCAAACTACAACAGAAGGCGACTTTGATCCTCTAAGCCACTGTGTTATCTGGCATCCTGTACTTACCCTGAGTGGTGAAGATGTCTATGCCCAGCTGGACACCATTTCCAGAATGTTCTTCCTGTCAACCCCATGGTCCTACTGAAGGCCACTGTCCTTGTGTAAAGGAACTGCTTAACAGAAGGGGGAATGTGCTCCCTTAACTTAGCATTTTCCTCAACAGCTGAAAAAGGAATGCTTATGCCAGAGTCTTTGCTTGCAGGGAAGAGACTCAAAGGGAAGAGGCTCATGCAAAGAAAAACAGATCCTCACAGAATCCCAGGAGAGGCCAGGGCAGTTGTGCTATGCGGGGTTATCCCCCAGCAGGCTGACAGAGCTGTGCTATTAAGACCAGGGTCTCTCTCACTTCATCAGAGAACCTTGCTATCCTCCTTTCTCTGCCAGCTAGCTCCCTCTGGTCACTCAGAGCAGGTCATTTGCTGGGTTCCCAGCCTCTGTCAGCTCACCAAGCTATCCCTACTCCAGACTCAGCTTCTTCCCCACCTTTCTCTAGACAGACAGCCAACTGGCCCAGCTGTACTGTGGAACCATACCACCCACGTTACACGGTGGGCAGCCGTTTCTCAAATGTCCACCCTGGATTGCTCTGCTAGGGCCTGGGGGACCCAACGGCTGTCCACACACATGCTGGAAAAAAAGTCCCTTAGCCAGAAAATTATGCTCTCTAAAGGTTCAGGACCTCTGTGGTAAAGAATGTGGAGTCTGGGCTGGAACACTGGGTTCATCTCCTCTTCCCGTGCTGTGACCACAGCAAGCTAAAACATTCATTTTTGTTTCTATGAAATCGGATGGAATCAGTAGAAACACCTGCCTCCCAGGGTTGTCAGACAGGAGATGAATTAATACAGGTAGGGCACTGAGCAGCAGTCCCTGACAAGCAGGAAGTGTTCAGAAAAGGTCATCAATGAATTAGCATAATGATCATGCCTTGGCTGTGAAGCCACAATCTGTACCCAACAGGTGATTCAGGCCCACCTGAGAAAGGATGATAACTCTCCCCAGATGGGTTCCTAAGGTGTCCAGGGGACACAAGGGCCACCGTCCATTGAAGATTCCCATTCATTCAAGATGTATTCTCTATACCTGTGGAACCTCCATATTCAGGGGCCCACAGAACCTCTACAGAATCTGTGTGACTGAAGCTCCAAGAGAGTCAGCAGATTGCCCTGTCGCCTTCATTTTAGGGTTAACTTCATCAGTTCAAGTAACCCTGGGAGTCTACTGATAAGCCCTTCCCCTTTTAAAGCAGGCATGCTGTAGACAGAGGCTGGGATCTTGGTAGCTGAACTCTCTGAGAAAAAGAGAGAGGGGGAGGGGGAGGGGAAGAGGAAGAGGAAGAGGAAGAGGGCCGAGGAGAAGGGGTAGGAGGAGAGAGAATGATGCAGACAAAGATGGAAGAGACTTAGAAAGGGAAATGAGGCAGCCCCACCTTAGCATCACACCCACAGCCAGCGTGTAGAAGACACTGGCACATACTTCGTCCAACCTTTCTAGTGTTTCATTCAAACGTATGTCTCAGTCTTGGTTTAGCAAGCAGAGCTCTGGCCCGCAGCACCCCAGGTATTCCTCCCAGCTCTGCCTCCCTGATTTGTGATCTTGACATCGTTCCCTGCCTCAACCACAGCAGCCACATTTGGTAGTCCAGAAGACTCCAAGGATGTCTCTACTCTAGCCCGCTATTGGTTCTTTGCTTCTGCTTTGTTCCTGGGCAAACCCCACATGCTAAGCACCCTGTGCCTTCCATGCCAACCCAGGACCAGCACATTTCACTCTCCAATTTATTGTGTGCTTTAGAGTCATGGAAAAAAAAAATAAAACTATTATTCTCAAAACCCCAGTCAGTCTCTTAATGACTACCGCACTAATTAGGAGCAGCTGTTAATGAAGTGTGCAGGTACAAGCCTAGCCTCATCAATTAATCTATATATGCTCCTGGGCTGCAGTAATATTTAAAGGGGAAATCAATACCTGGCAACCGGGCCTGGGGAGGTCAGTCCAGATGGGCGGGGAGGATGGGGCATTTCAAGGTACTTACAGCTAAAATGGCTTATGCCTGGGTCCAGCACTCTAGCAAGCAGGGGCAAGGGCAGCTCTGGATGGGCATAAGAAAGCTGCATGCCTGCAGTGAGCCAGGAGAAGCTGGCAGTCATGGGAAAGGGCATCTGCTGCTCTACCCCAGTCCTAGCCAACAGGGCTCCAGGCCAGATCAGAGGACACCAAGAGCCCCCATTCATCTCCAGGTCTTTGCCACCACATCCTATCCCCCATTCTACGCATTCTTTCAGAGTTCAAGGGGTGGGGGTTGCTTGTACCCCTTTTTGGCAAGTGAAATAGGGACCTGTCAAAATGGGTGAGAGTGACAACCACTCTCCTGGCCAGTGCCGGCCATCCAGATGCCCCTGGCTGCAGCCTGGCATGGCCCAGTGGGGTAGGAGTACTCATTCCTGGATCACAAGGTGCTGAAAGCACCTGGACACTGAGAAATTACATTTGCTGGTCATTAGCTAGACTGGTGCTCCAAGTCATGCTGCCGAAGTCCACATACTCAGCACACCCAGACTTCCGAAACGCTGTACACACTAAGACTCCATGTGACTTCCAGTGTCTGGAGGAGCTACTCCTGTATCCATCCCCTGTTGTTGCTATAACAAAGTGCCCCACATTTAGTGGCTGAACACAAAGCAAACTGTTATCAGTGGCAGACATCAGTTGGCCATGAATCTCACTGGGCTAAAATCAAGACACTGTGGGGCTGCCTTTCTTCTGGAAAGATTGTTAAGCTCTGAAAGCAGTTTCAACAGACCACCAGCCTTCCTTGGGTTCTGGCCCCTTTCCTCCATTTTTAAGCCGGTATTCAAATCACTCAGACCTCTGCTTCCATTGCTTCCTCTCCCTCCCTGCTTCTCCTGCCTCTGTGAATCAACAGACAACATGAGGCCCACAGAGATAACCTAGGGCCACCCCTACCATCACAAGACACTTTATCACAACTGCAAAGACCAATTTGCTATGGAAAGTAATGTAGTACAAGTTCCAAAAACGAAGACGTGTCCATTTTGGGGGGGAGGGCACCTCTGTGACTACTGTTATCTCCTTCACCTTTTATTTCTTCCCCTGGAGCTATCTGTATCCTACCCCCACCCCCAACAAACACAGTAGCAATGAGAATAAAGAAGGTGAACAGGAAATCGGCAATAGCAAAAGGGAACCTTTTTTTTTTTTTTTTTTTTAAACTTTTTTTTTCTTTCGAGACAGGGTTTCTCTGTGTAGTCCTGGCTGTCCTGGAACTCACTCTATAGACCAGGCTGGCCTCGAACTCAGAAATCCACCTGCCTCTGCCTCCCAAGTGCTGGAATTAAAGGCATGCGCCACCACTGCCCGGCCAAAAGGGAACCTTTTAGCCCAGTGATAGTAGTGCACACCTTTGATCCCAGCACCTTCAAGGCAGAGGTGGGTGGATCTCTGTGAGTTCAAGGCCAGTCTGGTTTATAGAGCAAGTTCTAGGACAGCCAGAGCTATACAGTGAAATCCTGTCTCAAAAGAGGGAGGGGAGGGGAGGGCAACCAATCTTCTTCACTCACACAAACACAAGTCCTGGAGCTCAATACCCCTCTGTTGAGCTCCAGTGACCCTGTCTGGCCCATGGCATGTCCTCAATCCTAGGGCCAGAGTTCTGCACAAAACAGGTGCTCTGAGAAAGGTCACTTAATCTAGGATCCTTCTTCTGCTACACTCAAGGCCACTGCTCCCACCCAATGCTCCTAACACAGTTCATTGTGTAGACAAGGCAGATGGACAAAATATAGCTGTGAACAGCTGGCAGTTGCTACTGAATATGAAGGCCATGTGTATGTATACTTGGCTGTCCCTTGGTTCTTACCTGACTGGAGGCAAAGACAAACCCAGCCCTGGGTACTTTGATTAGGGCTAACTGTTCTGGAGGAGCCACAGAGAAATGTTGTAATTATAATTTCAAATTCATAACTTTTCCCTAATTGGGTATTATTCCAAGATGTGTGCCACACATGTTTTAGCATATGCTGGGTGACAACCTAGTATTAGTTAGTATAGGGTATAAAGGGCCAGTCCTTAGCTCCCATTGGGTAAAAGGGTAATTGATCCCCAAAGCATAGGAAACACATGTCCCAACCCAGCCCAGGCCCCAGCTCTGAGCTCTCTGCCCTTCCAGCTATACATGTGGACACCTCAATCATGTACATTTAATGCCCCTCAGTGCACATATAACCAGCTACGGGAATATAACGTGGAACTTCCTCTGGACTCATGGAGCTAGACTGAACTGTAAGTGCTGGTCATGGATCACAGGGAAAGTCTGGACTGCAGACCGTTCATTTGTCAGCTAATACGAGAACGCTTTCATCATGCCGCCCAGGACAGGGTGGTGGGATGCTCTCTGAGCATAATCAAACCAGGGCTGTCATTTCACAAGAAATGGGGTCACAATTATGCTAATGGGAGGCATACAAATTTCTCACCTCTCTGAAGGGGAGCTTGAGGAGGAATTAATTCTCACAGTGGTGATGCGGATTTGATTGCTGATGGTTGAGAAGAAATCAGCCCAGCCGGAGCGTGAAGCCCTGTCTTCTCTCTCCCTGCCTCGTCAGAGCAGGCTCAGCCCTCCCTTTGCAGAGCCAGCAGAGAAAAAGCCACCAATAGTTGGCACATAACAGTTTCCACGATGCAGGACTAAGAGGAAAGAAACCTTATCACTAAAGAGAATGGGTTGGCCCTCCAAATACAGAGTGCACACCCTGGTCACTGTCCAGGCAGGTCAAGGTAACAGTGTGCCCAAGATAGTCACATGAACTGGTTCCACACCTCCACATTTCCCTAACACCCTTCTAAACAAAATAGTCATCATGGTGAGCTAAGGCCATGTCCCAGTGGGCCAAACTCTTGCTGTGCAAATGTGAGGGCTTGAGTTAGTGCTCCGGAACCTACCTAAAAAGGTTGAATACTGTAGCACACATATCTAGCCCTAGCACCACTGCTGTAAGATAGGAGGCAAAGACAGGAGAAGCTCTGGAAGCTCACAGGCCAGCTAACCTGATGTACACAGTGGCAAACAAGAGACCTTGTATCAAGGTGAAAGGATTAACATCTGAGGTTGCTGTCCTCTAACCTCCACACACATGCTTTGCCATTCATACACACACACACACACACACACACACACACACACACACACACACACACACGAAGAGAGAGAGAGAGAGAGTTTATAAAATCGAAATGGTCCCAAGCCCTGTTGTATCTGACATGACAGCAGAGAACAGATTTGAGACAGGAAGGGAAAATTATGTGCAGAAGTTCTGTCCCCACCAAAACTCATGTTGGAATTTTATAGCCAATGTAATGGTTATTGGCAAATGGCCGGAATTCAAGAGATGTTTGGCCATCAGAGTTCTACCCTCATAAAGGAGTTATTACAGTCACCATGTGAAGAAACTTGTTATCATAAGGGGGTTACTGCATCTTCTCCCTGCACACACACACTCTCTCTCCATTGTCCTTTTGCTCTCTGTAATGAGTCAAAGCGGCCAAAAGTCCTCACCAGATGCATCTGCTCAGTCTCAACCTCTCTAGCTCCAACATGTGAGCTTGTAAGTTCAGCACACCTCTTCCTCCACCCCCACCCCTTGGTATAAACTGCCCTGTCTTAACTATTCCACAGGAAATTAACTGAGCCATGAAAGAGACTGTCCACATCCTCTGCTCCTTAGTTGTTGAAACCTCTTCCCTGTAAACTGCTGAGGGTAGCAGGAAGCTCACTGCAGACAGCATAGAGGAATGACCCACCCTCTCATCTCCACAAAAGAGGCTGGCGGGGAAACGTGAGAAACAGACCAGACCTGGCCAGCAGCCACAGCATTGCATTAACTTCTTGCAGAATTAGCAAATTGAGGTGGGATCTCTGTCTCCTACAGGGTACAAGGCAAGGCTGGAGGAAAATATTCTGAAAACTCCTCTACCTCCCTATAGAGGCTGAGTGTGTGCTGTGTTCCATGCCTGCAGAGACCTCGGGTGGCTGAAGAGAAGTAGGGAAGGGTTTCATCTTGCCAAGTGACAGATCTGTTTATTTCAAAGGCTGAACCCCAGTGTCCACTGCCAAACTCATCAGCTCTCCCAGTCTAAAGAACTCCTTAATGCAGTCATCTCAGCCCACTGAGTCCCCTTAAGCTGCCCATCTCCATTCCATCAGCATCCCACACCAGCCACTACAGACTCCAGGAGCCTCTCCCTCTCCCTCCATGCTTCTTCTACTGGGAACCTGCCTTCTGCAAAGCATTGTGTTAACTGCAAGCGGTCTCTATGCTTCTGGCTTTCACAGGAAGTCACAATGGGGGACCTAGCAGAGCTGCACAGCCCGAAGGAGCTTTGATGGAAAATGTGGAATGGCACCAAGCACAGCAAAAGCTCAGTGGATGGAAAGGAGGGAGGGATCTTGGCAGCAGTGGAGAGGGCATCTGCCAAACCTTGATAGACAGAGGTATGACAAGGATGAAACAGCCAGTAATCATCAGCTGTGGTATGAGTTCCTAGGGACAGGAAGTTGTCTGATCATTTCCAGCCTCCTAAACCCCCTTTCAGAGTCTGAGATTGCTCCTGAGAACTTTATAGAGTATTTGGAAGCAAGTGACATCATCAGATGGATAATGGGAAGATGTTGTTGACTACAGAGGAAGCCACAGGCAAGGGGACAGGAGGGTAGCTCCAAGGATACTGTCATGAGTGATGTCAGATGGAGAGGGGATGGTGAAAAGGTAGATTCTAGAACACAGGGCCATGAGCAACTATGGGGAACGACAGGGAAGAGAGATCTGAGCTCTTCTGTACACAGCACCTGAAATGGACATTCCTCTGCAGTGTCTCATCAACCATTTAGCTTTGTGTGTCAGACACTGCCTCTACAACTATGTCACACATGTGGAAACTGAGCTTCTGATGAGTTTCTCTAACTTACTCTAGTGTCCTGGTTTGCTCTTCTGTTGCTGTGGTAAATATTATGACCAAAAGCAACTTAGGGAAGAAAAGGTTTATTTGACATATATGATTGTTCCAATCACAATCCATCAATGTGCAAAGTTAGGGCGGGAACTCAAGCAGAAGCAAAGACAGGAATTATGAAAGAGAGCTGCTTATTAGCTTACTTTTCTCTGGCTTGCTTAGCTGCTTTTCTTCTATAATCAAGGCCCACCTGCTAGGAATGATACTGCCCACAGTGGACTATGCCTCCTATATCAGTGAACAACTAAGTAAAGGATTCAAAGACATGCCCACAGTCTGATGCAGATGACCTTTCAATTAAGGTTTCCTCTTCTCAGGTCATTTCAGGTTGTGTCAAGGCGAGAACACTAACATCACACCTAGGGCAGAATTCTCCAAGAGATAGGACCAGAGTTTAAGGTTTCTGGGACCATGTAAATATGGTTCCTTTTGCTCTGAGAAGTCAGAGGAGATAGGAACCCAGAAAGACAAGTTCAGTGATGGGTATGTCTGAAGACCTGGAGTACATCAAGACATTGATGAATAATGAAAGACATGGAGCTGAGGTTCAAGGGTAAAAAGCAGAGCTCAGAGACAGTCTAAGGAAAGAAAACCTCAGAAATGGAAACAAGTCCTCTGTGTGTGTGTGTGTGTGTGTGTGTGTGTGTGTGTGTGTGTGTGTGTGTGTGTATGTGTGTGTGTCTGTGTGTATGTGTGTCTGTGTGTCTGTGTGTGTCTGTGTGTGTGTGTATGTGTGTGTGTCTGTGTGTCTGTGTGTCTGTGTGTCTGTGTGTGTCTGTGTGTGTGTGCATATGTCTAAGTGTGTATATGTCTGTGTATGTGCCTATATGCCTATATGTATATGTGTGTCTGTGTGTGTCTATGTGTGTGTGTGTGTGTATGTCTCTGTGTGTGTGTATGTGTCTGTGCTGTGTATATATCTCTGTGTGTGTCTGCATGTGTGTGTATGTGTGCATGTGTGAGTGCATGTGTGTGTCTGTGTGTGTATGTAGAATAAGAGGAAAGGAAGCCAAGGTCAGAGCTCTAGAAAACAACCCCAATGGAGAAAGTGGGCAGAGCAGGGGCGGGTAAGGAAAGGGTTAACAGCCAGTCTGCAAAGCATTCTCTACCTTCACCCAGAGATACCCCAGGCAAGACAGGAAAATGACCTAGTCCAATTTCCTCATAATCCTGCTAGTGACAGAACCCCTGGCAAACACCCTAATGATACTGGCAAGCATCGAGGTTCTTATCTGTGGAATGCTTTTAGCAAGATGTGCCCTATCTGCCCAGCACTGACTGCAGTAAACAAATATGGAACCTCTGCATTTATGGGGTGGTGCCCTGGGAAAGGTTATCCAAACTATAAAACAAGCCGAGAATTAGGTAGAGATTTTTGTTACCAAAATAGCTCCCTCTGGAGAGGAATGCCCCTCATGTATCATGTAGAGAACCCTTGTAACATATCTGGGCTAGGCTTCAACCTTATGTGTATAGTCACGGAGAAATGCTCTATGGTTCACACTCCACACTCTACAAGAATTTTGCAATTATTAGTAAGGCTTGGTACTCTTCGTATTGGGTCTGAGCTTCAGTGTATAAATCTGATTTGACCATTGAACCCTTTGTGTTTTATCTCAAATACACACACTTACTAAACTACTGCATGATCTTCAGAATCCTCTGCCCAGCCCTGACTTGAGCCAGGCTCAAGGAATAGCAACTTGACTTTGCTGAGAGGCAAGTCCCTGTCCAGGTAAGATCTGGTGTGGCATCAACAATGATGTCTTCCCAGATGTCAGGACACCATGGAAGCCTGAATTCAGGAGAAGTACAAGGTTAGCTCTGGAGAGGACTTTTAGTCCCTGCATTTCTGTGGTGGCAGAGAGTAAGTGTAGGAACAGAAAGCCAAAATACAGGCTCATCCTGGAGAAAAACGACTGGTCCCTGGGTAGGGCAGGGCAGTGGGAATGAAGAGACGCTGGTAATTTAGATCTATTCTGGATTTGGAGACTCTGGACTTGGAAGTTTATTGAATCTACAGGGGTAGCAGCAGTAGGTTAGAATAATTTGAACCTTCCCACTTAGATAACTGGGTGGATGGTGGTCCAGGTCACAGGAAAGGTATGGGTGAGCTTGGGGAAGAAAAGAGGTCAGCCTTGGGTGTTGTGGGCTTTTGAGAACATCCTCACAAGTCAGTCATATCTTGTGGGTGGTTGGATATCTGGTTCTGAAACTCCAGAGAAGTCACTGATCTGGGGATAGAAAGCACACTCTAGTTAGTACCTGATGGTCTGGGACACGGAAGATCACAAAAGAAATGAGAATTGGAAAGATGAAAAGGCCAAGGCCAAGGACCATCACCAACTATGACGAGATTTCTCAAAATGTGGCCCAGAGGTAACCAAGGGTGTTTATAAAAGGCAAATCCTTGGCCCTGCATCAAAATTACAGAATCAGAATGTGTGGTGTGTGGAGCCTGAGCTTCTCATCTGCATGCTAATGAGCAGCCTGAATGGTGCTTAAGCACTCCAGCCTTTGAGAAGCACAAAGGTAAAGAATGAGCAAAGGGGGAACTTGCTCCAAGGAAACAGAGGAAGAACAGGAGAAAAATGAACTTCCCCTCCCAAAAAACCAGCTGAGCTCCTGCCATGAAAACAGGCAGAAAAAATGTTGGGCTGGGAGCTAGTGATTGTGTCCATTGTTTCTGCAAACTGAAGCAAGCAAGGACAAAGTGGTGTCCCTTTGGTCCTTGCTTGGCAGCATGGTGGTTGTGATGCTGATTTGGTAAAAGCAATCAGTGAAGGGGATGAGGATGAGGGGGAAGCCACATTGAAATGTGCTGATGGGCAGGTGGCAAGTGAAGGAGAAGGAGGATTTAGCCCCCTTCCCTAACCAGCTTAGCTATGGATGGGGAGAAAAGTGATAAAAGAAGGGGAAGAAGAAGAAGAAGAAGAAGAAGAAGAAGAAGAAGAAGAAGAAGAAGAAGAAGAAGAAGAAGAAGAAGAAGAAGAAGAAGAGGAGGAGGAGGAGGAGGAGGAGGAGGAGGAGGAGGAGGAGGAGGAGGAGGAGGAGGAAGAGGAAGAAGAAGAAGAACAACAACAACCAGGTTAGTATAGGAAGTATGAGGAACTGTAAGAATGTCATCATGAGTGTAAAGGTGCAAATATATCTGATTACTAATGGAATTGAAGACAGGGCAGTCAGAGTAGGATCTGGATGGTGAGGCCCATAAAGCAGGAGCAAGTGATGGATTAAGGGTAAATGGTGGTATTAGTCTTGGTTAGGGGCAGGTCTATAGGACAAGCACACTGACAGTGTTTTTACAGGTCAGGTTGTAGTAGCAAGGAGTTGATGTCCCCATTGGATGTTCGCTATTTTCTCCCAAAGCAAGAAGAGAGATTAACTCTTGGGTAAAATGGAAATGACAACAGAGATTTGGAGCCCATAAAGTCCATGGAAACAAGGTCATGCTAATGATGGCCACCAGTCCAGGAATGGGGTGACTTTGGTTCAGAACTTAAAATGGATTAGAAGCTATTATGACCAGGTCATCAGAGCCCAGCCAGGAAGGCTTTCTGATTTCCATAATCCTCATGCTTATGCCCTTCTAAGTCACAGTTTCTAACCTGTGGTCTACAGACTTTGGCTTCTCCCTTTAGAGGAGCTGGATGTGTGAAAATTTCTCCAGATGTCATGGGGGGAAAGAACCAGAAAAGAAATTGCTTTCTGAGGGACTGGAAAAGGAAGCATTGCTTCTTCAATCCTACCACTGCTCAGCTTCCCAGGAGCAGAAAGCCAAGGAACTTCAGTGTGTTGCTATGACCAAAATACCAAGAGAACAGCTTAATGAAGGAAGGACTTATTCTGGATCACAGTTTCACAGTATTGAGTCTACAATTGGTTGGTTACATATTCTCGGGCAGAATATCATAGGGATATCACATGGCTAACCTTGGTTGTGAACTTGACACAGCTGGCAAGAGAGAGCCTCAGCTGAAGAACTGCCTCCCACATATTAGTCTGTGGGCATGTCTATGGATCATGTCCTTGATTCCTAATTGATGTAGGAGGACTCCATCTACTGTGAGAGGTACAATCCCTAGGCAAGTGGGTTGTATAAGAAAGTTAGCTGAATGTGAGCCTGGAAACAAGACAGTAAGTGTTTTCTGCTTCAATCTTCTATCAGTAGTTCTTGCCTTAGCTTCCCCAAGAATAGATTAGAACCTATAAACTAAAATAAGCTTTCTTGTCCAGGCTGCTTTTGGTCATGGTGTTTATCTTAGCAGAAAGCTAACTGGAACAAGCATGTAGTAGAAGTTATTACCTTATAGTTACCAGGAAGCAGAAAAAAAGGGTGGGACTAGAGACCAGGTATACTCTTCAAAGTCATAGTTCCCAATGGCCTACTTCCTCCATGTAGGTTACATTCCCTACCTTGAGTTTCTAGAACCTCCTCTAGTCAAACCGTAACGTGTCATTCTAGGAAACTTCTTCATGACAATTACTTCTGCTCAAAATCACATCACTCCTCTACACAAAGATGAACTGTACAAGAACTTGCAGTGGTCACAGTGGGAGACATTAAGGTAGAAGTACAGCCTGCAGGGCCGTTCCTTCTTGGTTCACAGCTCAACAGAAACTCCATCGATTTCTCTGGTGTCTGCTGCTGAGTGTTTAAACTTCAGCAAGGCCTACAGGAGGCCTCTGGAGAATTTCAAAGAGCTCTGTGTAAACGACTCAAGTCATTTGAGAGATGTCCAAAGTCACTGAGTAGAGGCTCACAGGAGACAAGCCATATAGCCACTGGGGACCAAAAGGATGTGATCTTGAGTCCAACAATGTGTCTGGACTTGCTTGTACATTAGATGCCTGTACAGTCAGCTGGCAGAAGGTCCAGTCTTACTCAACTTCATACTCTGGAGTGAAGACCAGCCTGCAAGCTTCATGGATACACTGCCAACCTTGAGAAGCTCAGGTCAAGGCTGAGCAAGCTTTGCAAACCAGAAACACATTCATCAGCATTCAGTCCTCATAGCTCACAAGAGGGATAAACAAAACCAAGGCTACCTCACTTATCCGCAGATCTTTCTGTCATGTCACTATAACCTTCTCTCTGTGGTTGGCAACAGAGAGAAAACTAACATTTCAGAGTGTTACTAGAGAAACCTAGGGCACCTGGCTCTTGTGTATCCATCTTCAGTACCCACAAGTAGATGAGACTCCATGCAGCCATCAGGGGCTCTGGGCCACACTCTGTTCTCCTGGCTGACAAGCACCACATCTGATAGACCCTAAGAATCATCTCAGTCTCTTGGCCATTGTCTCCTGAAGACAACTTTGTGCCTTTGATTTTCTCCTTTTTATGAGTTAATGTTTCAGTAGGCTATTCAGAGCCATGCCCCTCACATCCGAACCCTTGAGGATACTTTTACATGTGTGAGCATGCCTCACTCCCATCTTATAGGTAAGGAAACCAAGACCAGCTTTGTTAGGTGTTAGATCCAAGGCAAGGCTGAGATCTAAGCTGAGCAAGTCACAGTGGAGCTGGAAATGTAAAGCCATCTTGAGAAGAGTGACAAAGAAAGCTTCCAGCTTCAAAACTAGATAAGTAAAGTGAGACTCAGACCTCATACAGAAGAATGTTTGAGTGACTGGTAAAAAGGGAGGAGGCTAAGCTGCTTCCAGATCAACCCATAACCAGCAGGATTACCAAGGACCATGCTGTGTGCTTGCTTTTTACAAAACAAATATAAAAGTAATAGCCAGGGGAAATACTATAGCTCAGCAGCAGAGTGCCTGCCTCCCACAGCTGAGTCCCTGGATTAGATAGCCAATATCACAGAAATGAAACTAAATAAATTTACATATGATTTTTGTGCTAGTTTGTTTTAACTGTCAACTTGACACAACCTAGAGTCACCTGGACAGAAAGTCTTAATGAGGCATTATCTAGATCATGTTGGCCTGTGGGCATGCCCTGTTGGCCTATTGGGGACTGTTTGGATTGTTAACTGATCCAGCCCACTGAGGGTGGTGCCCTTCCTTAGACTGAGCCATGAACTACCTAAGAGTAAGAAAGCTAGCTGATAGCAAGCAAGCTGATGGTATGGTTGCATTTGTTTCTCTCTGTTCTTTACTAGATGTGATGTAGCTGCATGAATTCCTGCCTTGACTTCTCTCCATGATGGACTGTAACCTGGTATTGTAAGTCAAATAAAACTCTTAAATCTCCTAAAGTTGCTTTCAGTCGGGATCTTTAATTGCAGCAACTGAAATGAACGTAGAGTGGATTTCAATGTGGCCTAGTTAGCTGAGGTCAGGGTATGGTTAGCACCTGTGGGCACCTCAAGCCTGGTATTCACCCTGCCAAGATTATCTACTTTGTGGTGCTCTGGGTAGAATATATCTGGATTGATTGATGAAAGCTTTCAAATTCATCTGTTTAAAGTGCTACAGAGAGAGAGAGAGAGAGAGAGAGAGAGAGAGAGAGAGAGAGAGAGAGAGAGAGATTCTGAGAGAGAGTCTACAAGCTGATGTGACTTCAAGTCTCATTGGATCCCACTGGGCCTGATTTTTCTCTCTCCTTCTCAGAACTCCTTCTCTGAGTCTTTCTTGGCTTCCTATTCTCTGTACTGGTGGGTTCTAGCTTCATCAGGCTGACAGTATCCCAACCCCATATGTAAAGAGTTCTCTTCTCTAAGAAATCCCAGCCAAGCATTGAACTAACATTGCCTATCCATCCTTGAACTAGTCAGTGTGGTTGGAAGAGCCAGGTGCACTGATGTGCCAGGAAGGGGCCACCTGTCCACCCTGAAGCTACCCTGCCCAGTCAACATGGACTCAGAATGGAATGGAGTGGATTCCCATGGATAAAATGGTCACTGTTACCAAAGAGGAAGCTGAATACAGAATACAGGTGTCAGATGCCTCCTAGTGCAATAAGTGTCTGGGCCCAAGGTGGGCATCAGAGATGGTCAGAGACTCTGGTCCAGAGTCGCATGTTAAGAGCTCATTCTGTGTATGACTGGAGCATCTTTACTCATAGCAACAGGCTGTATCCCCAGGAGAAGAGACCTGGCAGGTTTTAGGGGCGAGTATTTGTGGGAAAAGAAAACACAGAAAGAGGAAAGGCATGGGAGAGAGATACCCAGGGATCTTGATCCCATTATTAATCATAGCAAAAAGGCTCTGGGTTTATCAGAACCTGGGTGGGCATCACCAGAAAGTGAGAAGGGGGGGTTGTGGTAAGCAAATCTGGAGGAAAAAGAAAGGGCATTAGGACTGGAAGGGGAGACTTTGAGGACTGCAGAGACGAGAAACCAGCTCACGGGTATGACTCTTGCAAAGTAGCAGCACAAAAGATCATCAGAGGCTTGACCACCTCCTGTCAGAGAACTAAGTCAGATTTCACACTTGGACTTTTAATCAACTCCACTCCTGGCTAGCTGACAGAATGTAGGATGGGGAAAGAGATGAACATCGTGGAAAATCTGGGTTAGCTGAGACAGGCAGTCAGACTTTATCTCCAGAGCCATCTTGGTCTCCTCCAGGACAGCCACCCTGCAAACACCATTCCACCCCTAGCCCCACACAGCTCCCAAGATCACTACTCTTCATCAACTACACCTGCATTCCACGTAAGATCGTTTTGTCTCTGAGGCTAATTCTTAAAGACCAGCTCATAATATTGTGTAATTCAGAGCATGGCAACCGATTGTTAAACATACAGATGCCCAAGTCTACTTGTAAAAATCTACTGTTCAAGTCCACAGTGGGTCCTGGGTTTCTGTCTCCTCCATTCGATCCTGGGTTAAAGTCTGGTGCATTTGCCAAGCAGGGCAGCCACTATGTCAGGGAACCAGAGATTAATAAGATTGGGAGGGACCAGAGCTAGCACACCATGACTGCAGGTCTAATCCAGCTTGCGGTTCTATTGTTGTAAATAAAGCTTTATTGGAACATGGCCACACCTACTCACTTAGATTCTCTCCATGGATGCTTTCACAGTATTGTGATCCATATGGCTCACAAGGCAAAAAACATTCATGCTGGAGTATTTTCAAGAAAGAGTTTGGCTCCCCCTGGGGGAGTAGGCAACCTCAGAGAGAGGTCCAGACTCCTGCCTGCTAGGAAAAGATGAAGAAGCAAAAGGACCCACTGTTTCCTCTTTGTCTGGGGTATATCAGACTCCCATTGTCTGAAAGGTATGGAAAGCTCTGAATGGTTCTCCTACTAAGGAATTTCTTCCTAGAAACAGCTTGACTTTGAGGGAGTCCCTTGCCCTCAGTGGAGGAAATTGTAGGACAACTGTCAATCAAAACACTCAGCATTCTCCTTGGGCACGTGACCCAAACAGAACCAACCTGTATCTTGAGCCAGTTAAGGAAGACCCACCTCTCCCTGGGGCTCTGGGAAACTGTTAAGCACTGTTAAACAATTGTTAAAATCTTTTTATTAAAATGTACCACCAGGGCCTGGGAAGATGGCTCGGATGTAAAGTGTCTGCTGCACAGAGCCACACAGGCCTGAGAAACAGAGTTCAAATCCCAAGCACGCGTGTAAAATCCAGGCATAGAGGCGAGCATAAGTTACCCCAGAGCTGGAGCGACAGGAATTACTGATTTCTGGAGCTCATTAACTAGCCAATCTATATGATCAGTGAGCCCTGCAGGTTCAATGAAAGACACTGTCTCAAAAAAAAACAAAAAACAAAAAACTCAGTCTTCAAGTGTGTCCATGCACGCACGTGCACACACGCGTGCGCATGTGCGCAAACTCCACACACAATTTTTTAAAATCACAATTAGTGTTAATGACAGGGTCTTTAAAGTGTATATTCATAAGCACTCCTGGTGTCCATTATCCTGTAAACAAGCAACATCTTTGGGAGCAGGGCCAGCTTGACTTCCTGGTCAGTAGCTGCTGGACTCTCCCTTGTTGCCTTGCTCACCTGGCTGCTCTGAGAGTTTAAAAAAAAAACTCCTGTCAGTCAAACAGCTCCCCAGACCAGGCCTAGGCCAGAACCAGCTATCTTAAACACCCCATGGATGTGCTTGGACAACTAAGCAAAGGTTGTAACTGATTATCGAGTTTCTACAAGGTACAGCCTCAGCCAGGGTTGTTTGAAATAATTTATACCAAACTTGGCTATGGCAAACCTCCATGAACTCTGGATGATCCTGCAACCATTTCTACCGAGGCCAGAGAGGGAGCATGCTCCCTGGTCACCTAGCAGAGGGGCTACTACGATTGGTGCTAAGAGGCGAGACTGAGATTGGTGCAAAATATAAGCCGACATGACTGAATGGTGCAAAAGACAAATGACAGCAACTGGTCTGGAAGCTATATAAACAGGCTGCCAGGGCTCCCTGGGATAGGGTAGGCCAGTTTCCTCCTGAGATAGCAGCTGCCGGACTCTTCCCTGAGATGCTGGTGTCTCAGCACTGGGCTTTTCCATAGTGGTCTTTCCTTGCCTGTTTTCAGTGTTAAATGTTATCTTGCAACACAGAAGGCAACCATAGAGGAGCAGAGGCCATGGCAGTTGAGCAGTGGACAGCCCAGTCTGCAAACAGAGCAAGAGAGAAGCAGTTGAGCAGTTCCTAGGAGGCCAGGGCAGGAAAAGAGGGCAGTAGCAGCAGAGAGATACCGAGAGGAGGCAGAGAACTGAGGTAAAGGGGTAAACAGTAAGGAGCCAGAGAAGAGGCTCTGAGTACCAGTATTGCTCCAGAGAACTGTCAAGTCTTCAGGTCTCAGACCTCAGCCCAAAAGCTGTAACACTGGCCATGTTAAGAAGGAGTTTAGTGGGCTGGAGAGATGTCTCAGTGGTTAAGAGCACTGTCTACTCTTCCAGAGGTCCTGAGTTCAATTCCCAGCAACCACATGGTGGCTCACAACCATCTAAAATGGAATCTGATGTCCGATGCCCTCTTCTGGCATGCAGGCATACATGCAGATAGATCACTCACATACATAAAATAAATAAATAAATTTTGGAGAAGAGGAGGAGGAGGAGGAGGAGGAGGAGGAGGAGGAGGAGGAGGAGGAGGAGGAAGAAAGGTATCAGGTGTCACCGGGCAAAGTGGTGCCTCAAAAAGACAATGACAGAGAAAGAGACAGAGACAGAGACAGAGAGAGAGAGAGAGAGAGAGAGAGAGAGAGAGAGAGAGAGAAGAAAGGGTTTAGTGACCTTAACTTCTGGGGTGCACATACAAGCACAGGCTCCAACTAAGGACTGAGGAATTCTGTATGTAGGCATGACTCTAGGCGTGGCTAAAGGCTGGAGAACCACACCTTCCTAGGCCCACAACAACACTATAACACGTGTGGGGCTATGGGATCCAATACTAGAGGTCTATGACACTGGAGGGCACCACCTGCTGTACCCGCTGGCACTCCCATCCCATTACATCCCACCACCCCTTCAACCCACCCATGATTTCTATCTAGGTGGAGCAAAACGCCTCCTGATTGGCAGCAGCCTGTCCCCGGTGTCTGGATCTGGATGAGAAGAGGAACATTGACAGCTAGCTACCTGACCTCTTTCCCTTCACAAAGGACCTGCTCTCAGGATGCCTGGGATCCCCTCCTGCCCTGAGAACAACCCTCTCTGTCTTTATGTTTTCTCTCCTCCACAATATCCCCTTTCAAGGTAAATTAGAATTTAAAGCAGTTGCTTACCTCTCTTTCCCCTCAAAACCCCAAGTAATATAAAATACAAGGACTTAACAGACCACGGGGTGGGGGAGTTGCCCACTTTACAGATGTACACCTGGACCAGAAATGAAAAACGGCTGTCAGAACAAGAACCCAGAACTTGGTCATACCTCCTCCTATCCCAATGTTACCCAACTCCCCAAACCCCAGAATCACTTATTGTCAGCAGCAGACAGACTCAATCCCCAAAATATAAGAATCATTTTAGAAATTAGTAAATAGGTAGCAAGGAGTCTTGTCCTGCTACCAGCAGTAAAGACACCTCCCCAAGGTGAGTGCCCTCTCTCTCCCTCTCTCTCTCTCTCTCTCTCTCTCTCTCTCTCTCTCTATATATATATATATATATATATATATATATATATATATATATATATATATATATATCTGTGTGTGTGTGTGTGTGTGTGTGTGTGTGTGTGTATGCGTGCGCACATGCCTATATGCGTGCATAATGTCATATCAGGCATTTTAAAGCATCAAAAGATCAAGTGGGGAGAATGTTGTATGAACAGCATGAGTGGCATTTCTGTGCTGGGAATAATGACTTTAACGACTTTACTCACCCTTGTCCCCACATGTAAGGTACAAAAGCTGGGAGGGGACGAGGAGGAGAATGGAGTATGGAAGTGTCATGTGTAAAAGTGAGATTAGCAGAGGGCGGAAATGGCAAGATGGAAGAACTGTCAGTGGGAGCCATGTGTCACTGTTTCCCAGGATGCCTACCTGCTAGAAAGCAGCATGGTCTCCGAGGCCAAGGCAGCAGCAGGCCCAGAGCCCCTACCACAGATGGCTAGGCCACAAATAGGCTATCTGGACAGGAACTATACGTGCCTTGCAGCTGGCAGAGCACCTCTGCTGATCCTGGCCACCCAGGATAGCCAGACAGGGAGTCCGTGGTGGTAGTTCTTGCAAGCTACAGTTCATCCAGTGAGTCATAAGCAACTACACATATGTTATGGAGGCAGTGTTAACAGCCTCCCCCAAACCGTGCATTAGGATTCTAACCCATACAACAATGCTACTGGGTGGTGGAGCCAGGGGTAAAGGATGAATGGGCTATGAGGGTAGAGCCATCTTAAACAGAATCAGTGTCCTTATTAAAGAGATGCCAGAGAGAGATACTCCTCAGTTCTTCATATGAAGGCATGACAAGCAGGCACCCTCTCTGAAGCAGCAAGTAGGTCTTCACCAGACACAAATCTGTCAACATCCTGATACTGGACTTCCAACATCTAGAACAATGGGAAGTCTCTGCCCTGTATTAGTCACCAAGTTCATGGCATTTTGTTATAGCAGCAGAAAGACAAAACACAAGGTCACAGTGCGAGCTATAAAGGCAAACAGACATACCACACCTACCGATCCTGGAATGTCACAGGCTGGGACACTGTGCAGGGGACTTAGTAGCTCTCAAACTAGAGAGTTAGCTTTCTTACCCATGAGATGGATCCCACAGTGTGATTGGAGGGTGACATTAGGTGACCCACACCAGTCTCTTAGCTTGCTCTGATGGTCAATACTGTCACATTGACAGGATCTAGAATCATCTAGGGGACAATCTTGTGACCATACCTATGAGCAATAACCTAGATTGGTTTAACTGAGTTGGGAAGAATTCACCTTAACTGTGGCAGTACCACAGGGGGTAGCTGGAATCCTGGGTAGAAAAAAGGATAAATCAAGCTAAACACTAGCATTCATTTATTGCTCTCTGATTCTAGACTGTGGATGTAATGGCACCAGCCACTTGCTCATGCTGCCACACCCCTTTGCTAGGACAGACTGCGTTCCTTAGAACCATGAGCCAAAATAAACCCCTCTTTCTTTAAGTTGCCTTTTCCAGGTGTTTTGTCAGAAAAATCAGGGAAGTAACTAATGTACCTGTTCACAAAAAGAGATTTCCCTTCCCCTCACCTGCCTGCTTCCATCCACACCAATATCATTCTGAGCCCAGAATCTCATCCAGTGTTTGTTCGCAGTGACCCAGGAACTGGGGACAAGGCCCAGTTTCCCTTCACAAGGGACAGGCCAAGCTGCTATAGCAGGATGGCCAGAAAGCGGGTGTCCACCTCCTCCTGACCTCTTGATGAAGGTCAGGTGATGCAGGACACTGCCATGCAAAGTCAGCCACAAGTCCAGGTGGCAGTGACCCATCATAGCCAAGTTTCCACCACATGTTCTGTTTCCACGGCCTTGCCCTCTTCCTTCTGCCTGTGAAAACCTTAAACACGCCAAACAACGTCAGTGACTTCTCAGCAAAAAGGTTCCTGTCACTTAGGTGTGGCTGAGTTCCACCAAGGCAAATAGATGGCCTATGAGAGACAGAGGGAACCTGAAGAGTCTGCTTTGTTTGCATCGTTTGGGCCAACAGGCTACTGAAACAATAACAGAAATAATGACAGGGAAACTTCCCCGGAACTTCCTGGTGAACCAAGAACACCACAGGAAACAGCACGTTCAATCTCACAATAACTATGCAAAATGAGTAATGTTACTATTAGGCCCTTTTGACAAGAGAGGAACTTGAGGCTCAGAAAAGTGATGTAACCTGTCCAAGGTCACACAGTACATAAGTGCTATGGGTCATCTGGTCTGAAAGTCCATGTTCCAAACCTTGAACAACTTCATGGAGTCATGCTATAGAGAAGTGGCTAGAAGCCAGAATCTAGGAGGCAAGGGTTGCTAAGTGAGCGGGTCATGACAGTGCCACCCTAGAATCTCTCCAGAAGAGGAAAGGTGGGGGTTTGAGCTTCAGAGGACACCTCAGATTGTTTTCATTGTCTCAGCTTGCTTGCTGCTGCAACAGAGCATTACACTAAGAGGGCCTATGGCCTACACAGGGAGAAAGCCATAGGGTATCCTCACCAACTCCTACAGCCAGGCTTGGAAGGGAGGCTGCAAAGGGCCCCCACTCTACCCACGAACTAGGACCAATCACCATAAGCTCTAAGAGGACCTCAGCACTGGGCCAGCCAGGACCAAAACAAATGACTGTTCAAGTCCTCATTATGGGCTCTAATGAGAAAATGGCAAAATGGCATCCATCTTCCCCAGTTTTTGTCTCTAGACCTGGGCTTACAGGCTGGTGCAGCATATGGAAAGACAGGGGAACAGTTGAGAGCACTTGCTGCTTTTGCAGAGGACCCAGGCTCAGTTCCCAGCCCATGCATCAGTGGCTCACAACCTCCTGTAGCTCCAGCTCCAGGGGATCCAACACCCTCTCCTGACCTCTGCAGACACCTGCTTGCATGTAACATGCATACATGCAACCAGCCACACACACATACACATAAAATAAAATAAATCATTGCTTTTAACGAGTGACCGAAGTGGATGGGAAGAAGCCAGTGTCCCCAAGCTTTGGCATTTCTGGGTTTAGGGGTGAATAGCTATGAGCTTTAGGGGTGTCCTGGGTGGCAACATCTGGGTCTCTGAGGCCCACCAGATGTGAATGTTCTTCTTCTACGATATCACAACCAAAATTGCCCCCCAGGACCTCCTCTAAAATGTAAAATAAAATCCTCGGCTTATGCCACTAATTGAAGGAGGGGACCCCAATATTTATCTACATGTCCAACGGACAGGGACTGTCCCAGTACCAGAAGCTCAGAAGAGCAGGAAGGAAGCTGAGTGCTTGGGAGCTCTGTGATGAGAGAATGGTGTTGGGTTGGGTTGGCCTGGAAGGGAGGGTGACATTAACAACCCACCACAGACCACAGGGCAGGCGTGAATGAGAAGGTGAGAGGGGATTCAGACCAGACACTAGCTAGGGACAAAAAAAAAAAAAAAAAAAGCCCAAGACTCAGCAGATTCAACAACAGAAATCCCCGTGCAATTCCTGGACTCTTGACAGGTGCCCTTGCAACAGCGGCCTCTTCTCCCCTCTCAGCTTCGAGGCCGGCTCCGTGAAGTGAGTCCTCCCACCCAGGAGGGCTGTGGATCAAGGTGGTCTTGGCAGATCCGTTTGGAGGAATTAGCTGGTGGCATTGAAGCTACAAGATGGCTTTCTTATTATCACACACACACACACACACACACACACACACACACACACACACACACACGTGTGCATCTGCACATCCCTGCACTGATTTGTTTGTTTCTGAAAAACCCTTTCGACCCACACTGAGCTGAGTTACAAGAGATAGGACTGACTCAGCCATTTCCCTGTCTCCAGCATTAAAAACTCTAAAAAGAATAATTTAAGCTTCTCTGGAGTGAGGTCATTTAATGAATCTTCCCGATGCTAAGAGGTTTTATATGCCTTTTTAAAAACCCTCCCCCAAGCACAAGGCTATGATATTACCTTGGAGAGCCAAGAGATGGAGTGATACACGTATGCACAGCACACTGGGAGGAAGGAGGTGGTTTCCTTGGCAACAGCATCCATGTTCTGGCTTCCCTCGGCTAAATTGGAATATATTGAAATATCTGCTTTGGGCGCCTCTCTCTCGAAGGGAAATGAGTGCTTTTCCTATTCCATAAGCCTGCAACTGGGGAGAGATGTACTGTGAGTTTGATGCATCTGAATGGGGCTAAGCAGCTTAAAGGCTGGCAAAAGTCCTCGGCTTGGCTTTGCAAAACCCAAGCCATCCTTCCTTGAGTCAAGGAGAGAAGAAAAAAAGAAGCAGAGGAGGCCCAGCAGAAAGCAGATGACTCCATCTTAGGCTGCCTGCATACCTGCCTCTCTAATGTGTTTCCGAGTATACCTAGCTTTATAGATGAGCCTCCAAAATCTGTGTACTATGTCTGCAGTGGACAGAGGCTGGAAGGAAAACAGGGATCTTCAGATCAGATCTGTTCAAATCCTTGCCAAAGGAACACAGCTACACACCCAAAACAGGGTACCCAGCATACAGAGGATGATAATGTTGCGTCTGTGGACTTGAGTCTTCTGCATGACTTAGTGTACGTTCTGTGAACTCTATAACCTCAGTTTCCTTTTCTGTAAAGTGGATGCAAGGATCCTTCCTCCAAGGTTGCTATGACGGCCAGATAAGGTGAGCTGTGCAATCCCTGGCACCTTGGAGACATTCTGTTCTGTTTTCTTCCTCATGCCAAGAAATAAACAACATTCTATGTCTTTCCAATAAGGGAGATTTACTAGAAGGAAGAGTGTCTTGGGGGAGCAGGAGAAACTTCACTCCAAGAGCCCAAGTCTCTTCGTTTGCATGGCTTTGTTCCCAGGGTGCTATTATAGAGCTCAGATGGCCCAGGCTGGGAAGAGTTTGAATAGAACAGAGGACAGATTCAGGTATAACTTGAGAGCCAGCCACCAGCCTCAGAGGGAGGGGGCCAGGCCAGGCCAGGGGCAGGCAGGAAAATGGATAGGAACACTAGCCTTCAGCAGGGCCCAAAAGGACTAACAATGAGGTTGGGCGAGGAAGGCCAGCTGTGTGTCTCAGGGACATGGCCTAGAGCCTGGTTTGTCCTTTCCAAGACTCAGGTTGAATAGTTTTAAATTTTTAATTGCATCTATTTTGTGTGGGAAGTGATGATATGTGTCAGGGTGGGGTGTGGGTAGGGGTGGGTGTACATGCCAGAGTATGTGTGTGGAGGTCAGAGGACAGCACCAGGAAAGTAGCTCTCTCCTTCCGCCATGTGGCTCTCAGGAATCGAACTCAGGTCATCAGGCTTGGCAGCAAGTGCCTTTACCCAGTGAGTCATCTTACTTGCCCCATGAGATTAGAATTTGATTGTCATCATGGCAGTGGTAGAAGATAAGGCCTCTATGAGGTGGTTAGATTGTCAATGTCAAATGTCCCCAAAAGGAACCTTTAGGAGACAGGGCTGAGGTGGAGGAAGTAGTTTGTCCTTGATCCAGATGTGTTCTCCACTTCCTAGTCAACCACAATGAGAACTGCTATCTTCCACCATAGACTCAGGTCACCATCAACTAAGCTACCTTGCTTTCCCTAGCATGACGGATTGAAAGTGCCTGGGAACAGAGGGAGCCCAGATAAATGTTTTCTCTCTTCAGTTGCTTCTACCAAGTGTTTTGGTCACAGCAGCACATTAAAGTAGCTGAAACAGAAAAATTAATGCCTTTCTCATGGAAATGGGTTCATTCTCACAAGAACAGGCAGTAGGAAAGTGAACCTAGCCCCTAGTGTCTTCTCTCTTTTGCATGTGCTGCCTTGCCCCCCACATTTGTACCATGTTATAATGAGCTAAGGCCCTCAACAGATTCTTCTACCTGACCTTTGACTTCCAACTTCTAGAATAGTGACCTCCATAAACTCCTCTTCTTTATAAACTTCCCAGCCCAGGTATTATGTTATAGCAACTGAAAATGGACTCAGATGCTAGGCTGTCTAAAGACCCTCACAGCAGACTCCTTATTATATTTTACCCCAATATTACCTACTTTTCACCCCTAGGACATTCTTCCTAGAGCCTCTATTAACACACCAGGACCCAGGATTCCCGTATGAAATTCAGATTCCAGAATTAGTCCTAAAGAGGTTGTGGATAGAACTTCATCTCAGTCCTTTTCCCAATATGAGTGTCTAAAAGCTTAGAGGAAAACTCTCTGAGCTGTGTTTGTGGTCTGCAGAGTAACTGTCCTTTTTTCCATCAGAGGGTGGCCATGTGGTAAGATGTAACAGCTTGTGGAATCCTACCACCTGTGCCTTGGTAGCTTCTAATTTGTCTTTTAGCCATTTGTAAAAAAGAGACTTGCTACTTAGCAGAAGCTCCAAGCAATGGTTTTCAACCTGTGGGTCATGACCCCTTAGGGATCTGTATTAGTCAGAGTTCTCTAGAGTCTCTATATAGTCAGGGAATTTGTTATGATGATTTATAGTCTGTAGTCCAATTCCCCAACAATGGTCAGTTGTGAATGGGAAGTCCAAGGATCTAGCGGTTGCTCAATCCCGCAAGGCAAGCAGGAGACAAGCGAATCTTCCTTCTTCCAATGTCCTTATATAGATCTCCAGCAGAAGTTGTGGCCCAGATTAAAGGTGTTTATTAATCTGGATCTGGGACTTGTTTGGTCTCAGGCTGACCTTGAACTCAGAGATCTCCTTGCCTTAATCTCCTGGGATTAAAGGCATGTACTTCCTTGCCTGGGCCTAAGCTTTTCATGGCCACTATGCCTCAAGATCTCCATGCCAAGATCCAGGTCAGAAACTTGTGTCTCCCAGCCTCAAGATCTGAATCACAGATAAGTGCTCCAATTCTGGATTGTAGTTCACTCTATATATAGTCAAGTTGACAACCAGGAATAGCCATTACAGGGTCAAAGGACCTTTTCACAGGGGTCACATAAAACCATCAGGAAACACAGCTATTTATGTTACAATTCATAACAATAGCAAAATTATGGTTATGATGCATCAACAAAAATAACTTCGTGGTTGGGGTCCCCACAACCTGAGGGACTGTATTAACGGGCTGCAGCGTTAGGAAGGGTGAGAACCACTGCTCTAGATAAAGTTGAAAGAGAACTACACACATGGTAATATCCCAAAATTCCTCTACCAAAATTGGCTACTTGTAAATCTCCAGGAAGAAGGATATCTGCTCTGCATGTATTCAGATGCATTCCAAAGCTAAAATAATCAAAATAGTCTAAGAGTTACAACGGAAGTAATGGGCAAGAAGATGAAACAAACTTGGTATATTTGAAATGTCAACATATTTTTAAGATGAGTTATCCAAAACGACAACAAAAAAGACATGAAGTTGGAAGGGATATGCTTTAGAGTTGACTATCTGGGAGTGGGGGTGGGGCATGATGTAGATACATTGTATACACATGTGAGATTTTTTTTAAAAAATCATCATTTTGGAACATTATGGACTATTCTGTGAATTGTGGCTTTAGGATAATTGACCAATCTACCAAGGAACAAATTTAAATTCTATTCCCTACGTCACGCAGTACTTCAGGATAAATTATGTGTAGGCTAAATATTAAATTAAAAATAAGCAGTATTAAATAAGAAAAGACAGAGTGAGATGTATCATGCCTTTGAGGTGATGCCAGGCATCTTGACTGGCCCATCTCACATCCTCTCAGCCGACTCTTAGGCCAAGGTTATTTATCCTCGCAACCTATATACAAGGTGTTATCTGCCAGTATCTCAGGTGCATGATTCATTCTCTCTCTCTCTCTCTCTCTCTCTCTCTCTCTCTCTCTCTCTCTCTCTCTCTCTCCCTCTCCCTCTCCCTCTCCCTCTCCCTCTCTCTCTTTTCCATGCTGGCTCTCCTTCCCTCCCTCTCTCCTCCTTTCTCTTTCATCATTTCTTGCCTCTAACACAGCTCTAAAGGAAGCCTATAACAGGTCATTTCCCTGGCCCATCCCACAACCCCACAAGTGCAGCGATTCCCACAGCCAGAACAACCTTTGAGATGCTAAAGACAAAAGCCCAGAAGAGAGTAGTGTCCCTGTTCCAGCTGCGGGGACCATGCCTTCAGGCACGCCCCTGTGCTGGCTTTCCCCCTCTCCACTTTGTTCTTTCCAGTCCTCCTGTTTCACATCCCAAAATTTGTTCTACCCAAGTCTTGATCTGTCTGGGAAGATGCCTAAGCTCATATGTGTGGTTAAGATCAAAATATGGAACTAGACTGAAGAAACATGAAGAAAGGGGCCGACGAATGCATTTCTCCTCTAAATGTAAAACTTCCGAGCACCAAAATGGTCTTTATCTACTGTTCCATCTGTTCTTGAACAATTCAGTCTAGAAGCCTATGTGGAGCTTTGGACTCCACACATGATAGTGCGAGAGCCAGGTAGAAGCCAGGCACAGTGATGGGTGTGGGATGGGGGTCAAATCCTGGACACAGCAAAGATGCCCAGAGAAAGAGGGAGGTAACCCAAGGTGGTGTCAGTGAGCTTTCCATTCCTGTGACAAAACACTAGGAAAATCAGCTGAAGAGAAGGAGAGGTTTGCTCTGTCTCATGGTTTCAGAGGCTCACTGCTTTGGGCCTGTAGCAAGACTGAGTATCATGGTAAGAAGTGGGGAATAGATCAAAGCCAGCCAGCAAGAGGAATGGGAGGGCAAGTGAGATTCCTAATATTCCCTGCAGGGTCGTGCTTCTAATGACCTAACTTCCTCCACCATGCTATACCTTCTAAAGTGTCCACCACCTTCCGATGGGGTGAGCGGCTGTTGAGCAAGCCTACAACACATGAGATTTGGGAACATTTCAGGTCCAGACTATGACAGTGTCAGAGTCCAGCGGCGTGAGCGGGTATGAGGGCGGTGGGATGGGGCAGCATGTGGTGCTGCAGTCTGCATAGATTGAATAACCATCCATAAAGTGTGTTGAAGTCTGTTGGGATGGGGAGGAGGCTGTCCGCAGAGCAAAGACAGTGGTAGGAAGATTTTGATCAAATAACTCAGCGGGTAAAACGTGACGGGAGGGGAGCCAGGTTTCACATGGGTTAGAATGGCAGACAAATGAGAAAGCTGCCTTGTGGTGTATTTCAGTGTGGTTTGTGGAGGTGGAGGCAGTGCTGGGAGGACATTGGGTCACCAAGCATTGTTGCAGGGAGGCTGGGCTCACACTTGCTACTTCCTCACTTGCCCGCTTGTCTTCCCTGCTTCTGTCATGAGATGAAGGTAGTGCAAAGGCTGTGCCAGAAACCAACAGATGCCGGTGCCATGTTCTCAGACTTTCAAGCATACAGAACCATGAGCCAAAATAAACCTCTATTTTCCATAAACCACCCAGTCTTGGATGTTCTGATGTAGTGACAGAAAACCAAGAATGTGAGGCATTTGTGAGAGCTTTGCTATTTCCTAGTCACCCCTTCCACTTCCACTCTGCCTCTGTACAAAATAGTTTTATCTTAACATGACACAAGCTAAAGTCATCTGAGAGGAAAGGACCTCAATTAAGAAAGTGCTGCTGTAAGATCAGGCTGCAGGCAAGCCCGTAGGGCATTTTATTAATTAGTGATTGATGGGGACAGCTCAGCCCATTGAGGGTAGTACTGTCCCTGGGCTGTTAGTCCTGAATTCTTTAAGAAAGCAGGCTGAGCAAGCCAGAGGAAGCAAGCTGGTAAGCAGCACCCTTCCATGGCCTCTGCATCAGCTCCTGCCTCCAATCCTGTCTTGTTTGAGTTCCTGGTCTGACATTCTTTGATAATGAACAGCAATATGGAAATGTAAGCCAAACAAATCCTTTCCTTAAGTTGCCTTGGTCATGGTGTTTCATCACAGCAATGGAAACCCTAACTATGCAATCACTAAGGGAAGACAGGGCAGGAGTACAAGATGGGAACTAAAGTAGAAGCCATGGAGGAACGCTACTTACCAGATTGCTCTTCATGGCTTGTTAAGACTGCTTTCTTATACCACCCAGGACCACTTGCCCTGGTATGGTGGTACCAGCAAGCAGCACCCCTCCATGGCCTTGTGTAAGCTCTGCTCCAAGTTCCTGCCCTGTTTGAATTCCTGTCCTGACTTCCTTTGATAATAAACAGTGCTGTGGCAGTACAAGCCAAAGAAACCCTTCCCTTCCCAAGTTGCTTTTGGTCAGGGTGTTTCATCTTAACAATAGCAACGCTAACGAAGACAGTCTCCATTTTCTATGGATGCTTGAATATGGCAGTCATTAAGCATGTTTATCTTCCACTCTTCTATGGCAGCCATTACTAATTAATCAAATGTGATTTAATAAATACATAATAGAGAATGAATATATGGATCAATGTGCAAATTCGTGCCTGTGTGGATGTGCCCACTGAGGGAACAAAGCACCCCTGACTCTGCAGTAGAAATGAGCACACCTGGGACCCAGATACCAGCTTCAGTATCAGTCATTTTTCTCTTGAGTTGATTAAAATATCATGACCAATGCAACTTACAGAAGAAAGGTTTGGGGGTTTCCAGTTCCAGAGGAAGAACTATCTTAGTAGGAAGGCATGATGACAAGAATCAGGCATGGTACTGGGACAGCCTGCATCTTCAAACCATAAGCATGAAGCAGAGAGAGAGAGAGAAGCAGACATGAGCCAAGACCATAAATACCAGACTCCTGCACCCAGTGACACACTTTCTCCAACAAGGCTGTGCCCAGCAAATTTCCCGGAACAATGGTACTAACTGAGGAACAAGTGTTCAAACACCTGAGCCTACAAAGACATTTTTATTCAACTTGAAACAGCTTCTCAATAGCATTCTTTCCTCAAAGGAGCCAAGAGTTCTTAGCTTGTTAGAGTGTTCAGGGAATTATGGGGAAAGGATCAAAAGACCCACAGGGAGGGACTTCCTCAGGCCCAATCTAGGGAAGCTTAAACACACAAACAGGTAGCAATTGTTAACATATTATAATCAACCACAGCAAATGGAAATTCATGGTTGCACAGATTAAAAATAATACAAATAAATAAATTGAATAGAATTAAAATACATAGTCTCAAATTTTCTCCATAAAGTATGTGTTAGTTACAAAAGAAAACAAATAACTTTACAGAGGAGAAACTCCTTCATCAAGCAATCAAAATTTTGCCCTCCAACACTTTTTTTTGAGAAAAATCCAAAATGACCTATGGTCTCCTGGGATACAGAGGGAAGAGCCAGGCACCACTTCTGGTGGCCCAGCCAGATTCAGAAAACCTGAAGCAACTCGCCAGAAACATCTGGGGAAAAAGTGAGTGGATAATGATAGCATTAGCAACCTGGACCCTGCAAAAATGTCAAGGTCATCAAAGCCAAATAGAGACCTGAGTTGCAGAGATGGCGACTGAAGAGCAAAGGCAACCAGCTGTAACCCGTGTCACTGACCTGGACCCTTCCTCTGTCTGGTCCATGGTTGAGATAGTCGGCAAAGGTTGTATGTCTCGCCAAATCTCAGTGGATCTGAGAAAGGCTGAGACCTATAGGCAAGGTTAACTTCCTGCACTGGAAGCCGATACTGTGATTAGGAGGGGGAATGCCCTTGCTTAGAGGCAGCACGCACTACAGGGATGGCAGAGCACCGGGTCAACTACTAGCTCTCAAGTGAGACAGGAAAAGGGGGCAGGGAACAGGCCTTTGTACTGTTTTTGCAAGTTTTCTATACACTTGAGATTATTTCAAAATAAACGGGAAAACTAAAGATTGTGTCAAAGCTTAAAAATACAAACCAAAAAGAAAATGCCAAATACATGACAAAAAAAAAAGTGGGTGGCCTCTCAACATATAAATACCACTGCTAATTGTCAGAAAAATATCAATACACAAACTAAAATGGCCCAAGGCTTCAACAAACAATGTAAAAAAAAAAAAAAACTTTATGTCCAAGAAACATACAAAAATGTGGCCTTCTCACAACAAACAGACACACACACACACACACACACACACACACACACACACACACACTCACACACTTATGTGCACCTGCATACATACATGGAAACACACATACACACACACACACACACACACACACACACACACACGCATACACACACATGCATACACCCCCAGCCCACCCCCACATGCAACAAAATAAAATCCCCATATGCATTGCTCTTGAAAGTATATTCATAAACACAGATCGCAGTGTGACTTGTAAAGAGAAACCACTTAATTTTGCAACAATAAGGCATCAAATAAATTAACCCCAATACATCCAAAAAAGAGAGAATACTATGGCAACCATTAAAAACCATTTAATCAAACGTTATTTAACGACAGCTGTGCATATAACCATCATTCTGTTAGTACCAATACTCAAGTCCAGGGAGCGCTAAGCTCCCACCTGCCGAATAGTGTTAAAGCTTCTCTCCAAAAGTCTCTCCTAGTAGTTCCTGGGAGATATGACGGGGCTCTCCTCAAAGCCAGCCTAGCAATGTCCCTGTGGGGACCAGAAGCTGTTCTTGGAGGGAGTGTGGGGAACAGGCTGTTGCTCTGGTGTAGTGGGTCCTGTCACCTTCCAGATTGCTTCTTGTCTCTCATTCAACAGTCCCACATGGGCCTTGGGTCTAGTGATGACTTCAGGTAGTTTGGAGCTGGACCCTGTCCTGGGTCTTCCAGAGCGTAGCATCTTGCTGTATCCTCTACTGACTGTAAACAGTCTCTGCACCATCTTGTCTATACTGGGGCCCAAATGGAGTTCTTTAAACCAGATGAAAGTGTCTCCTCTTGCCTTCCCTATGTACCCCAGAAAAACAAGTCTCTAAAATCTTTCCCTTCCACTTCAAGCACAAAAGAGGGAAATGTTCCCCTGATAAAGAAACCTAATGGGGGTGGGGGAGAAGGAGAAAAAGCAGATCTCCCCTTGAAGCATAACATAGTTCCAGCCCTCTCTAACCTGTGTACATGGAGGGGAAACACAGACAAATAAACAAACATTAAGTACCCCACAGAGCACAGAATGGTGTACACCAAAAGACAATCTCTGCTCAGCTCCAAGGGATAAAATAATGAGTGACTTGTTTTCCTTGGTATTTTATTAAAATGCCTTGCTTTTAAATTGCTATGTAGTTATTAGAGGGCAAAATGCCCACCATATAATATTTATGAGATAAAATAAGAGCACTCATAGTTTACCCATACACCCACATGCCCTAGACTGAATTTGGCCACTCTTCTAGGTCCCTGTAAGCTTTCCCTCAACAATTCTCCCTAGGAGCTACATCCCCAAACACTACCATCCCAAATTTGATTTTCCACAACTCAAGGCCATTCTTTTTGCATCCTAAGACTGGTTCTTCCCCTCGGCATGATGGTCCTGAGGCATGGGGTGAACAGTTTGCCCTTCCGTTCTGCTGTGATGAGCATGTGGATTTCCCCCCTACCAGGAATGATGCAGGGACCTTCTCATCCATGACCCCTGGAGCACCTCCAGTGACTTTCTAGATGCTTCTAGAAGGATCTGCTGGATCACACAGTGTGAGAGCACCCCTAGCTTTTCTAGGCAAAGATGACTTGTCTTGCATAGAAACAGGTCCATCCAATGTACCTTCTGCAGTGGTTAGGGCTGAAGATGTAGGTCTACCTGGAAGGTTCCAAATAAAGGCCATACTTCAAAAGCTCCCCTGGACGCATCTGCCTAGACTACTGGAGCTGCTGTGAGATCGTGACATGGCTCTTCCTAGATACTGCTTTCCGGACAGTCAAGAGCATTTGAGAGCACCCGAAAGCGCCCCCTATGGTCACAGATGCTACTGTGGCTCACCAGCTCTGGGATCTCTGAGAAATGTTCTTACATAAGTCTCATGCACTCTGAGCCAGAGAAGCCGCTCGGAAGCCCCTGAGGAGCCCCGTGGACACAGGAGAGTTACATCATGGCTCATTCCTTTTCTTTACTCACCATGTGACACCCTCTTCCCCAGGAATCTCTGCGATGAATAAAAGACACGTTTATTCATCTCAGGGTTCCCTCCATCTTTGAGAGCTGCATGGCCTGAGGACTATTCTGACCACATCCTGGGTCTTCATCAAAACCCCACCCCAATCCCTGACAAAATCTGTAGATTAAGATGAGATCATAGTTCTGTCAGCCTCAGGCCAGTGATGAACACCGGGCCTTCTGCAGCCTGCCTCAGCCTGATCCCTCCAGGTTGTTTCCTACTGGGTGCTCGGTGATCAGTGCTCCCATGAGCAACCTAAGAGGCCCTTCCATCCTTGTCTTCCTTCCTTACCATACAGAAGAGGGAAATCACCAAACCGGGAGCCAAATCCTGACTTATTTGCCTTTTCAAACTGTGGGAATGAATCTCTTGCTTAACCTCTCTAAGGTTCCATTTGCACAACAGCAAAGCTACCACCATTCTGGCCTGTTGTGAAGTCTCAAAGAGATCATGCCAATGCCCGGCATGTAGTTGCTACAAAATCAGTCTCCTTTTGGAAGGAGCAGGGACACCCCAGGTCTCTAGGTTAGCCTAAACTTGGAGGATTCAGCTCCTTGCGTTTTATGACTTCTCTAGGAGAGTGGATTTTCTGAAACTACAGATGTTGGAGGGAAGGAAGGGTGGAGACTCAAACAGGGACATAGGAGGCTCTCGTGCGAGTCAAAGACATAGTTCCCTACCTCCTCTTACAATGCCCTGTGATGTACAGTTCAACCAGATTAGGTGGGCCTAACTCTAACCTTGTGCTGTCTTCTCTTAATGTACTGATCACAGTCAACTGTGTACTAGGTTGGTACATGGATCAGGGAATACATGAATGCAAAATACACCTGCCCAACTCTTGTTTATCCTGTGTGAACATCTGAGCACAGAGGTTGAGTTAGGTTCATGCCTCAATCTGCCAGGAAACTCAACAAGAAGTTTTTTACACATGATCACACTCAACAAACACAAGGTGTTCAGCAACTACCATCAACGTCAATCAAATACCTCTTTTCTGAAAGACAAGAGCTTGCCAGGGCCTTAAACTACCAAAAGGTGCTGCCCTTGGAGATCTTGTAAGTCAATAGAGAAGGCAAAGCCAAAGTCTACCAGGAAAGCAGCCAGAGTGTGAGGATTCTAGAAAAACACATCAGTCTGAGCAAAACAGAGGCAGGAAGTTACATCCTATGACCACCACAGTCAACTAGCTGGAGCAGCTGCACACTGGCTCCATGGAGCGGCTTTGTGTGATGAGACTACAGAAGTGTGCTGAGGTCCACCGAGCATACCCAAGTCATGAGCCTTGCCAGGCAATGGAAGGCCATGGGAGGCTTCAGGCTGTGGGGCCTGTGTTTCAGAAGAATCACTCTAGACTTTTAAAAGATAAAGTTAGATGATTAGACAATCTAGGAAGTCTAATACTGTATGAATTACAATATTTCTCAAAAGACTAAAACAAAAGACACACAGGGAGGGAAAACATCTAAGAACTATTTTAGGTAAGTCTTCCTAAATCACAGGGCACGAGTTTCTAAACCTAAAGTTCCATCAGGTGGGCAGTGTGGCATGTGGATGTGGGTCTTCACCACAGCCTGGCAAGATCAGTGCTTGGAGCGATGGCAGAAGCACCAAGAATACAAGCACCATACAAAGAATCCAGAAGCACACGGGCATGGACTCCTTTACTGATTAATGCTTCTGAGGGGACAAAAACAGATGACAACAGTGAAAACAGTTCATATTATTAATGGTGAAAGGTAGAATTTTCTTTGTAGAACTAAACCTTGAATTCTATACCCAAGCAAAAGAACTGAAAATCTTGTACAGAAAGTTGCCCTACCCTGTGCACCCTTTTTGAGAAGGTCTAGAAAGATGAGCCCTACCCAAAACAAAGCCGTAAGCTACAAGTACAAGGAGACAGACAGAAGAGGCAGGAAATTCTGACAAGGAGAATATCCTAAAAGAGTTTATCTTATTTTTCTATTGTTGTAAAGACGTACTCATAACTACAGCGACTTATAGAAGAAAGCCAATAGGGTCCATGGGCACCATGGAGAGGAGCATGGCAGCAGGCAGGCCGGCATGATGCTGGAGCCATAGCTGAGAATTTCCAACCGATCCATAGCAGGAGGTGGAAACGGAAGCCGAGAAAGATAACTAGAAATAATACATGCTTTTGAAACCTCAGCACCTGACCCCAGTAACACACCTCCTCCAAGAAGGATGCACCTTCTAATCTTCCCAAAAGCCTTCACCCACTGAGGACCAAATATTAAGTCTCGGAGCCTATAGGGACCATGCTCATTCAAACCAACACAGGTTGGGAGGGGGGCTTCAGAAAGAAACTGTCCAGGTATCCAGAGTTCCTGGAAAGCACAGTCTTTGAAAGCAGAGTGTTGGGAGGTTGTAGGGGGGTTCTTCACATAACATAGCTAATGGCAGCATCAAAACAACCAGCAGAGGCTCTGGAGTTCAATCGGGAACACAAATTTAATGGGCAAGCAAGCAAAGAGCAGAGATAGATTTTGGCCCTAAAGAGGACAAAAAGTCACAAGGAAAGGAAAATAGTACTGTGTGTCTCTTTAAGCTCTATGCACGTGTAACTTTGAAATGCAAACAGCCAATTTATTTCTATAAATACACCCAGAGTCGTCCTACCCCCAACACTACCATTTTGAAGTGCCCAGAGGAGGAACCAAAGTCCAAGTACCCATCCCACATACCCTGAACACTCTAAGAAGGCACTTTGCCTTTAAGGGATGGGAACTACTGGGACCAGAGATGAGGCTGGAGGAGAAAATAAATTTGCAAAGAGACTTTTAAGGCTGAAAGAGAGAAACATGGTAATTAGTGCTTTGGACAGAGAATAGATTCAGCCTCTCTCCCACGCAGCCCTAGGAGTGGAGCGTGTGGAATGGATCTGGCAGCCTGGAGAGCCCATCAGCTCACCTTAATTTCACTTTTTGTCTTATGTGATTTAAATTACTCAGTACCTTTGAAAACCAGTTGTACTGACTTCGTAAGATCAGACAGCCCAGCTCACAGGGGTGCCAAGTTCAAATCTTCTGCATGGACTAGGGCAAGAGCCTCTGGGTTCCTATGCTGTGAAGACTAGAGATTTGTAGTACTTATTCCTGGGCCCCACTTCTAGCTCACTCCTTTCCCACCTCATTCTGCTGCCTGAGGATCTCCTCTCTCTCTCTCTCTCTCTCTCTCTCTCTCTCTCTCTCTCTCTCTCTCTCTCTCAGCATGACTGACATGCAGCCACATATAGGGTTCATAGTACAGGAAGAACAGAGCCAGAGTGAGGTGGAGAAAAATCAGCAAAGGAAGGTACTGATGTCCCAGGTTCCAGAAATTTCTTGCTGCAGCCCAGACACCAGTTTTTTTACTCCCCATTCATAAGACTTCATGAGGTAGGGACTACCATTGTATCCATTTCACAGATAAAACAACAAAAGCACAAAGACAGAAGGAAGCTGCCTAAGGCCCTGCAGCTCACAGGCAGGAGATCTGAAATCTGAATTAAAGTCCCCCTGGCCACACAGGTCACTTTACTCTTTTGGTTTTGAGAATCCCCTCTGAGTGGACCTAGGGCTGAGCCAAGAGATTTAAGAGTAAAGTGGAGGATACTTCCTTAAAAGGGTACATCCAGAGGACAGTCAGGTCTAAGAGACAGTGTCCCATCATATCAAAGACAGCTTCTCAAAGAGGACTGTGAGCATAGGCTTTGGCATGATGAACCTGTGCCAGGGGTCACCTGTCCCTCCATGTTGGGACTGACTGGGAGAGAGCATGTGTGAGGGAGGGTTCAGGAAGCCACAGGCCAAATCCCAGGCAGGCATAGCTATTGTGAGCAGTCTCTTGGTACAGAGACCATAGAAGGGTGTGGGATGGACAGGAAGCATGTACCATGTGTGCTGGGAGGGATTTCTATGCAAGAGTGCATGATTCTTGACATGGAAACTGACAAAAGGTACCATGCCAGCAACCCAGCCTAGAGAGGAACCTGGGGTCAGCAGCGAGGCCAGGATCTGTTCCTGCTCCCCTTCCTCAAGCATTCCATTACTGCCCATAGCCATCTGACAGTCAGGATGGAAGCAGCCCCTTGCCCATTATGGAATAATTGAACAGCATTACGGTTTGAATGCAAAATGTCTCTCCATAGGCTCATGCACTTAAACACCTGGTCCCCACCTGGTAGCACTGTTTGAGAAAGTTGTAGAACCTTTAGGAAGTGAAGCTTTATTGGAGAAAGTGAATCCGCAAGGTGCAAACATTGAGGTCTTTTAGACCAGCCCTACTTCCTGGTGACTCCTTGCTTCCTGACTATATAAGCAATGTGCCAACTGCTTCCTGCTTCTGCTGCAATGCCTTTCCCACCATGATGGACTGCGTCCCTTATAACGGTAAGCCAAAATAATTGTTTCTTCCCTTAAGTTGCTGCTCATCAAGTAATAGATGCAGGAGGACCACATGGAGAAGCCAGGACACAGAGAGATCGAGAATATGCCCAAGGTCCCAGAGCTTGCAGACCAGGCTTTCTTTCACTGCACTGTCTTCCTTTGAAACCAGTTGGTTGTTCCTTCTTCCATGGTGGTCCCATCATGGTTGGCAACTGTTTTGCATCCCTGGTGACAGAGAGGAACTGGGTACTCCAGATGATAGAGGAAGAATGGAGTCTGAATTTGGGGCCCAAACAACTCATCTGGAACCCTTGTCCATAAGAATTGCCCAATCTACAGCCTTTAGGTGCATGTGACCCCATGGGATCAAGGATAGTTGTGACTGTGACCCAACACAAAACAGTCAACTTATTTAAACCTTATGGGTATTTGCTCTTAGCTTGTTCTTGTTAACTGAATTTCAGAGTTCTTGAGCATGAGCTTTGTAAATAATAACATCATTTTGTAACTCAAAAGGACAGACACACCTGAATGCTAGCCCAAGCTTGGGACAGCCCCAAATTCTGAGAATACTGAAGGCTGGTAGAAAAGGAGCTGATCTTCAATTTGGAAGTCACACTCCCTTCCCACCTTCCACCATGACCTTGCACATGGGTCTCAGTTTTAAAGCCCCTCCCCAAAATATCACACCCACTCTAAGTGGTTTATCCTCCTGAGAAAAAGCCCTCTGTTAGCTAGTGGACTTGAAAAGTACAGTAAGAAAAACACAACAAAAATACAACTGCCATGTCATATGCACATCCTGAGATAAAGACTTATGTTTCCCAATGTTATGAAATCACTCCTGGGAAAAGCTGGAGGGAATAGCAAAAGCAGGCCGGGCCTGTAACATCGCAGCCAGTTTCAGACCCTGCAGAGAGCTCTAGAACATGATTGTGCCATGTTGATTGAGTTTGCCTGCCTTTCCTCCTATGGTCACTGGCTGAAGCCACTTGGGGGCACTTCCAGCACTCACAGTACTAAGAAAGAGCAGCTGTCAGAGCCTGAAAAATGTCCCTGAAAAAAAAAAAAAGCAGCCTTATGCTCTGCAAGAGGAGAAGCATGCAGAAGCTGGGACTCATAGGGGAGAGTGAAGGGGATGGGAGCAGGGAACTGACACTCGGTACATATGGTGTCCCTTAATTAGCATTTGTCCCGATGTCACAGGACTGCTAGTATAGTCACAATATTAGCATCACTGGTCCACCATTCCCTGTGCTCAGTTATCACCAACTTCTCACAGGGCTACGGACTCTGACAACCATGGACGTCTCTAGCACTGGTGTCCATATGGAATGACAAAACACACAATGCACAATGCTGGTGGAATGGTAGCCCCTGTACACACTGAGATGGAGACAGTGGCAGTGGTGGTAGTGATGGGAGATGCAGCCATGATGGGAGAACTGGTCTGATCATAGCAATCATTTAGGACTAGAGATGCTGGTGGTGAATGCTGGTTGTACGGTGAACACAGCGGAAGGGTGCTGATGGTGAGAACAAGAACGGGGGAGATGATGGTGGAGAAGGTGCTAGCTTGGGCTCAGAAGAGGTAGTAGTAGTGGAGGCAGAGGGAGCAGAGGTGATGTTGGTTGTGGTAATGGCAGCCATGGAGAGGGGTGATCGCCATGGTGGGAATAGGTGTGGAAAGAGGAGCAATGGAGAAGGTGATGGTGGAAATAGTTGTGACATAGGTACTGTTGGCATGGTAACGGTGGTAGAGGTGATAATGGTGATGATCATGGTGGCAGTGGTGATGAGGCTGATGATAATGGTGATCATGATGGGAGTAGACACCATCGGAGGGATGGTGGTGATGGCTGAGGGATGATCAAGGTGACACGGATACAATGGCAATAAGGGTTGTATCCATGGAGTATCAATATGACAGATATAGTACAGTGATGAGGATGGATGTGATGAGGCAATAAAGCACAGAAGTGACGTGATGGTAGAGGTGAAGGTGATGGCGAAGTGGTAATGGAGGTGGAGGGAGCGATAGGGGATAGTGAAGGAAGGAGGTAATGACCATGGTGGAGGTGATGTGGTTAGAGACAGTGTTGACCATGGTGATGATGGTGGTAGTATGGTGAGATGGAGGTGGAGGTTGTAGGGCTAGAGAACGTGCTGACCATGGTAATGGTGGTGGTAGTATGGTGAGATGGAGGTGGTAGGGCCGGTGGAGGTGATAATGGTGGTGATGGTGGTGATTATGGTGGTGGTGGTGGTGGTGGTTATGATGGTGGTAGTGGTGGTTATGGTGGTGGTAGTGGTAGTGGTGGTGGTGTGGTTATGTTTGTAGTGGTGTTTGTGGGGGTAGGGGTGGTTATGGCAGTGGTGGTTATGGTGGTGGTAGTTGTAGTGGTAGTGATGTGGTTATGGTTGTAGTGGTGGTTATGGTAGTGGTGGTGGTGGTTATGATGATAGAGGTGGTGGTGGTTATGATGGTAGTGGTTATGGTGGTAGTTATAGTTATGGTGGTGGTGGTAGTAGTAGTGGTAGTGGTGTGGTTATGGTTGTAGTGGTGGTTATGGTGGTGGTGGTTATGGTGGTGGTTAAGGTTGTGGTGGTGGTGGTTATGGTTGTGGTGGTGGTGGTTATAGTGGTGGTTATGGTTATGATGGTAGTGGTTATGGTGGTGGTTATGGTTGTGGTGGTTGTGGTTATGGTGGTGGTTATGGTTATGGTGGTAGTTATGGTGGTGGTGGTTATGGTGGTGGCTATGGTTGTGGTGGTGGTGGTTACGGTGGTAGTGGTGGTGGTTATGGTGGTAGTGGTTATGGTGGTGGTTATGGTTGTGGTGGTGGTGGTTATGGTGGTGGTTATGGTTATGGTGGTAGTGGTTATGGTGGTGGTTATGGTTGTGGTGGTTGTGGTTATGGTGGTGGTTATGGTTATGGTGGTAGTTATGGTGGTGGTAGTTATGGTGGTGGTTATGGTGGTGGTGGTCACAGTGGTGGTGGTGGTTATGGTGCTGGTTAGATGGTGGTGTGGAGGTAATGGGAATGTGGCATGTGATGCTGAGAATGCTGTTTAGCAGTGGTAACACTGTTGTCATCGGTGATGAATGACAGTGACTTGCCCAGCAGACAGCAGTAGTCATCCTGTCTCTGAGAAACATCACACAGCCAAGCCCTCTGAGAGACTCGTCTGGAATGAAAACACAGTCTGCCATGTCAGGTCCAACTCTGCAGACATCCATCCGTGTTGGGGATGAGGGTGGCAGGACAAGCAGACTGTGAGTGAGTCAGTCACACCATCTTTTGGTAACAGCGTGGAGCTGCTTGTTAGCAGAGATCTGCTTTCCAATGGCAAATAATAAAATTATGCTTTTTGTGCAGCTAATGAAATGCAAATTGAAGCTGGATGCGCGTTAATGCAAAGAGTTGAATATCCATTTAATCAGCTCCTCCCTGCAGGGGCCAATGATAAAAATGACAGAGGAATTGCATTGCTAATTCCAGGCCTGTCACTTCTTATACTTCCTTACCTTGTAAACCCACCACTCCTGTGGTTGACACCTGCCTGAAGGGCCCAAGGTTTATGTTGTTCAGGGAGCCTGGGAATTCCTTTGGGAGTGGGGGGAAAGGGGGCTGGCATGAGGGGAGGGAGACCTGGAGGGAGAAAATGAATAGGTAGAATCTTTCCTGTAGTGCCAAAATAAATTGTCCCTATCCTTCCTCCTCCCTAGCAGGCAGCCTGTATCCCCCGGGACTGTGGTATGACAGTGGACCCCCTCATTCCTGTGGTAGAAGTCAAAAGTCAGTGGGGCAGCCTGTATCCCCCGGGACTGTGGTATGACAGTGGACCCCCTCATTCCTGTGGTAGAAGTCAAAAGTCAGTGGCTTGACACTAACAACCCACATGTTCCAACTTTGTTCTATGCCAGGTGCTGATCTGGGGGATGTACCTGTGTTCACCATTCCTTCAGTATCCATGAGCTAGGTATCATCACTCCCAAACAAGGAAACTGAGGTTCAGACAGAAGGACACATAACAAGGAAGAGACCTGAACTGAAATAGTGTGATCCTATTCTTAACTATGCTTGCATGGGGAAGATGAAACTAATCTACAACTAGTCAATCACTGCCCTGCACCCTGTCAAGAGGAAGAGCTGGAAGGAGGGAGAGGTGATGAAGAGCCAAGGAGGGAATAGACCATTCCAGTAGATAGGAAGCTGTGGTCAGAAAGAGAGATCAGTGTTCAGCTTTTCACGGATCCTAGTCCAACCAAAGCAAAGGTCAGAGTCTCAGGGAGGGGAGGGTGTTCAGGGCAGGGGCCAAAGCCTTCAGATTGGAACAGGAGATCTTGAATGCCAGGCTCAGGTGGAAGGACTTCATGATGCAGTTTAGCCAGTTGTGCATTTGGTCAGTCCAGGAGAAAAGACAATCAATATTGACTTGTGATTCCAGGAACAGCAAGGAGGACAGGTTAAGAGATGGAGCATCAATGTAAAGAGAGCCTGCTACATAGCAGTTGTGGAGGTAAAGAGCTAGAGGATGTTGACCTGGACATCTTGTCTGAGCCACTGTCACATAGGCAAAAGCAACAGAGCACAGCACCAAGGCACCCAAACCCCCAGAGTCCTCTCCTCCACCACCATCCAACACCAAGAGAAGCCCTGGCAGGCTCAGGTGGGCTCCACCCTCTTCTGTAAGCACACCGGAGTGGCAGTGGTGATGTGCAAGTATCAAGCCTTCCTTTGTGTGGTCATGTAGGGGACAGGCATCCACAATCTGCAGCTTGTGGTTTTTTGTTTTTGTTTTTATGTTTGTTTGTTTTGTTGTTGGTGGTTTTTGCAGAGCCTATGCTGTGACAGCCTGTCTCAGGATTCTACTGGGGCCTGACAGATCCCTTCCAACCTTAACATGGCTGCTGTTCAGACAACCTTGACTTCTTGCATGGCTCTGATGGAACACAACTGAGAATGGACCAGCTCCAAGCTCTGCTGTAAACAGCTCCCAGCACCTATGTAAAAAATTTAAGACCCCACATCTATAATCACTAGGAAGGTAGAGACAGAAGGCTTCCATGAGGCATGCTGGCCAGCCAGTCTAGCAGATTCAGTAAACTCCAGGTTCAGTGATAAACCATGACTCAAAAATTAAAATGAAGAGTTATTGTGCTGACTAGTTTGTATGTCAGTTTGACACAACTAGGGTCATCTGAAAAAATGGAACATCAATTGAGAAAATGCCTCCATAAGACCAGTCTATGGACAAGCCTGTAGGGCATTTTCTTAATTAGCAATTAGTGAGGGATGGCCCAGACCCTTGTGGGTGGTGGCATTTCTGGACATGGAGAACAAGCCAGTAAGCAGCTCTCTTCTATGACCTCTGCATCAGTTTCTGGTTCCAGTTTCTTGCCTTGTTTGTGTCCCTGCCATGACTGCCTATTGATGAACTGTGTGGTAGTCTGTATGAGCATGGACCCATAGGCATATGTTTTTGAATACTTAGTCCTCAGTTGATAAAACTGTTTGGGAAGAATTTGGAGGTGTGGCCTCATTGGAGAAAGTATGTCACTGAGGGCAGTCTTTAAGCTTTGAAAAGCCCATGGAATTCCCAGTTAGCTTTCTCTCTTTGACCCCTGCTTATGCATCAGATGTAAGCTCTCAGCTACTGTTCCAGCACCATGCCTTCCTACCTACCTCCAAGTTCCCTGCCAAGGGAACTCAATATGGACTCACCATCTGAAACCGTAAGCTCCAATAAACTCTTTCTTCTGTAAGTTGCCTTGGTCATAGTGTTCCTTCACAGCATTGAAAAGTAATTAAGACACACTGTAATATGGAAGTACAAGCAAAATAAACCCTTTCATCCTCAAGTGGCTTTTGGTAGTGGTGTGTCATCACAGCAATAGAAACCCTAAGACAGTGATTGAAGCAGATGCTCAGTTTCATTCCGTGGCCTGTACACAGGCAAAGATTTTCATGTTTAATGCCACACTCACATACTATAAAAATTAAAAAGAAAAAATAAATTCCAGTATTTATCTAAGGATTCCTTTGGTACAGAAGGCTGATCCAGGCACATGGACATGGTCACCTTGAGTTTTGACTTTGAAGAAGAGGGGTCCTGCTTCACTTCCCACTTTTACCTAGATCTCACATGCCCATTAGAACTCCAATCTTACACCAGCAATTGCCTCTCCTCCCAGGGCATCACGCAAGACCAACTTTATCTTTTTAGATAGAGTCTATTGTGGGACTGGGGAAATTGAGAGCAAAGGAAGTTCTATGTAGAGGTTCCAGCCCACACCTGAGAGCATCTTAGCAATATCTAGCTTCCCACCCACTGTTCCCACTCCAAGGGCAGCCATATGGGAGCACCAACCCCACACTCACTCCAGAATCTGCCTCCAGACATGATAAGCTTCAAGGTACAGCATGGGAATATGATTCTTGGATTCCAGAACAGGATTCCTTGCCCTAAACCCAGGTGGGAAGTGCTGGATGTGAACCTATACCTCACAGCCTGCTCCCCTGCCAGTGAGCCTTACCCTTGGGCCGGTATTCATCATCTCTTAAGGCCAGAAGGGGCAGTGCCAGTTTATGAGAGTCACTGCTGAGAAATACATGGAGAGCCAGTCACTTCCCCCTTAGGGCCAGAAGGGACCAGTCAGTGTTAGTTTATGAGAGTCACAGCTAGGAAACATGTGGACAGCCAGTCACTTCCTTCCAGAAGAACTTGCATTTAAGGTTGTCCTTTATGTGACTGAACAGTAGGATCAAAATGATATCAAAAAAGGCAGACAAGAAACAGAGAAAATAATTCTATAGTTTTGAATGTAGCTATTTGTCAACTTTTCATCAGAAGAAATGTGAGATAATTAACTGATAGAGAGAAAATGGTTTCATTGGGTCACAGGTGTGAAAGCTCCAAACCATGATAAGTTGATGAATATAGTAGCTTGTGAACAGCCTGGAAGAAAAAGGAGGAGGAGGAAGAGGAGGAGATGGAGGAAAAGGAGGAGAGAAGGAAGAGAACGAAGAGGAAGAAGGTAAGAGGAAGAGGAGGAAGAAGAGGAAGAAGAAGAGGAAGAGGAAGAAGAGAAAGAAGAGGAAAAAGAAGAGGGAGGAGGAAGAGGAGGAAGAAGAGGAGGAAGAGGAAGAGGAAGAAGAGGAAGAGGAAGGAGGAGGAGGAGGAGATAGTGTTCCATAATTACCTTTGAAAGCATACTCCCAGTGAGTCAGCCTCTACCCCTCAAAGGTTTGCCCCCTTCCAAAAGACCCCTGCTGGGCACCAATCTTTTAATGCATAGGCCTTTGAGACACATTTAATACTCAGACTATAGCCCAGGACTTCTCTCCCAACATATTTTATTATAAATCCTGACCTGGTATGGGCTCCCATGAAGTAAACAGCTCAGTGCAACATGTGCCCACAGTGCAGCTGACATACAGCTGGTTTCACTGAGGACTTGAGTGTTCATATGTAAGTTTCTGTTCATTTAATTAGTGATCTAAGGAAAGTGGCTACTTCGGGAGAAGTTTCTGGAAGAAAGAAGGTGAGCAAAGCTGTTGGCACACAGAAGTCACTTGGTCAGATCTCAGATCTCAGAGGATTCAGATTGTCATGGACAATGTTTGTGAAGGAGAGAATCATTATCTTGGGGAACTTCCAGACATTCTGCCAAGGGTGGAGGGTCAAACTAATCCCACTCACCCAAGTTGAACCTCAACTGTCTGGTTTCACCAAAACCCAGGATGCTGCACCCCCAAAATAATCCTTGAGCTAGCTGAGTTTGGGGTGGCTTTGTCTTTGTTTAGGCTGTTTGTTTTGAGTGGTATCATTATTTTATTTTTAAATTACCTATAATGCACCCTTTAAAATTCCCTAATTATGGATAGGATAAATACATAATTGCAGACTTTAAAAAAAACCACATATTATCTACTCAATACTCCATAATTATGGTCTTTTCCATGAAATGTATTATTTCCTGGTTGGTCCATAATCACTCTTTTGTAAGCCAGCTGGAGAAGGCCAAGTTTCTTCTCAGATTTAGTTCACAGGTCACTGGGCACGACCAGTGAAGCAGCTTAGAGGTAAGGCTAAGGGCTATTGGAGCCCCGCAGGCCTTCACCCACAAGAAACTCAGGGCCAAGTGGCTGAGCAGTCAGATTATTGCTCTCTGGGCACTGGTGTTGATGAAGATGGGTGGCATTTGGAACAGAGGGTAGAGTCTCCTGTTTGTCTTCAGTTCTCCCAGTAACTGGTCATGGGCTCAGACTTAAGGCTAGATCAATGCACCCTACACTTGGATGAGTATCTTACTTTGGGTTCTACCCAAATCAGCTGATGAACCTAGGACTAGGCATAGGTGACCTCAAGGAATGCAGAGTAGGGTATGGGAAGTTAAGGCAGGGAGGAGGGAACAGCCATGGAGTGTGCTTTTATGGGTAAGACGGCAGACTACGCCACACACCTAGGGATCATTCCTTAGCAGCCAAGCATTAGAGTGAGTAGTCACCCACTCCTGTGCTTGTTGTTGTGGGAACCGTGATCTCAGGCTGCTCTGTGCACAGGCCACTTGATACGGGAATCTACTAGAGACTCATCCCCCAGCAGCAAAGAAGACCTCTAAGAAGGACCAAAGGGCAATAGAGGGTACCTGCTAATGACCACTGCCCTCTCTTGGTCATCTCAACTTTCTTGTGCAAAGAGGAAGATGCAAACAGACTTGTGGGAGGAAGAGGGGAGACTAGTAGGCAGGACTTCCCAACAAATCAACAGAAGCTATTGTTACTGTGGGTGACAGTGGACAGGGACACAGCTCTGTCCTGGATTGTTCTCTTCTAGGCTTCCCTCAAAGTATCCCTTGGAGATGAAGGGACAAGCAGCGCCAGCCAGAGAGGTTCCCAGATGAGCCAACTCTTCTCTAAGCACACAGAACCTAACCTGGCATGATAGCTGATCATTTTTCATGCGACTGTGACCTCACACCATCATCTCCAATCAGGCCTGTCCCTCACACCCACTCCTCTTGTGCCTCACTGTAGACCCCCATGTTGGTCCACGTATGAGTGGCTTCAGGAGAAGTAAGACGGGTTAGGCTCCGGTGACTGCAGCAAGTCCATCCCCTTTCCAAAAGTTAGGGGCATTTGACTTGTTTCTAGTCAAACAAATTACAAGAACATCATTTCAGAAAAATATCCTCTCCATGGTCAAATGCATACTTAGCATGATCTTGGTTCAATTCCTATTGCAACAAAAAATAGATAACAAAGAGAAGAAAGATTTCCCCTCTCTCTGAAAAAAGAAAAGAGTGGTTCTCTCTCTCCTCTGGCTTTGCACAGTGCTGTAGGAGGAGTGATGTTTGGTGCAGTGAGGGGACAAATCTGAGGATGAAGTCGCTATATTATCAGTAGCAGGGCAGGCCAGGGAGAAATGCCGGTGCTTTTCTTAACTCACAGGCCCACTACAGTAATGATTTTTAGAAACATCAGAGCCAGGGAATAAATAACAGTTAATGCTCATGTAGCATTCTTCCTCAGTCTGGTTTCAGCTCAGAACTCTTTAACCATTCGACTCAGTGACCACCTTCTGGTTCTTGGCCCTTGCAAAAAAATAAAATATTCTTATGCTCAAAGGCATGTGAGTTGGTCCTTGTCTTGCATGCAGCTGGGAATATCCCAGTCAATGCACATAGCTGGATTGAGCAAAGGAAAAGATTAAATGCAAGGAGTTCTTCCAGGTGCCAGCTGGGCCTCAGGAAGGTGGTACCCAGATGCTTACCCCTCATGTCCTTCATTGGCTGCACTTATCCCATGGTTTGCAAACTCGACCAGCCTGGTACTGCTGTCATGATTAGCATAGACTTATGTTGAGCCAAAGCCTGAGCCCAACACTTCTATAGGGCATACAGCTTGGCCAGAAGCCTAGTCTACAAGGCAAGTACCAGCTCATCCATTAGGATACCATAATAATTCTATGTGGCATTCATTAAGTCCTGTCCCATGTCACCTCCAAGCTGTATGTAAGTCCCAGTCCACTTTCACTTAATCTTCACCACAAGGTCACTATCATCACCTAAATGAAAACCATTAAGGTTCGGATGATGACTAAGTATCATTAATAATTACTAAGTATCAAACTCAAGGCCACAAGATCATATGCAGACCACGCTTCAAATTCCATGTTGTGACTCCAAGCAGGGGTGGGGTCTGTAGAGGAAAAACAGGACCAACCAGAGAATCAGCTGTGACTCACCAAGAAATGGTCAGAGACCTTAGGACCCTGAGCCCAAGCTGATGGCCTTTGCTATAGGAAGGAAAGATGAGGAGCAGATACCTGCTGGAAGGCCGAGCTCCTCATTAGAGGAATGGACAACAGAGCAGAGACGGACAAAGCAAAACTGCAGAGAGGTCGGTCACCAAGATCTCAATTCAGAAAAAGAGTAAGCATTTGAGGGCTCTTGAATTCCACAGCAATTGTCGAAGTCCTCCCTCAAACCACATTTCCTGTTCATTCAAGGAGAAGCTCTGTGACAAAAGTTCAGAAGACTAGATTTGTCACTCTGCCATTAGCAGGGCTTGGGGACTCTAGACCATCCCATGTTGCCTTGGCAGGTGTCAATCCAAGGCACTGTAGGCGGCATGGGGGTCTAGTGGTAAAATGAGGAAAGGGGGTGTGTGCAATATAAAGACAGTGGCCATTAAATACCAGCCAGTTCAGAGGATTTTTCAGAGGAGTGGCCTGCTGGCTGGCAAGGAGACCTTTACTATCCTGTCTAGGCCTTCAGGTTCCCACATCTGTTCACAGTATAGCCGCCATCTTGGGTTTGCTAGTTCTTTAGGAAATATCCAAGCAGTTCTCTTTTCCAGTCCTAGCCCTTCCTTCTGTAAAATGGGGATATAAATAGGAAACTTCTAAAAATCACTCACTCACACACCACACACACACACACACACACACACACACACACACACACACACACGCCACACACACACACCACACACACACACACACACACACATACACACACACCACACATACATACACACACACACACACACACACACACACACACATACACAATCTGGAGCAGAGGATGCCATAGCTTTCTGGCACCAGCATCTGGGCTTGCCACAGATGCAGCCCTATCTGTAAGCATGTCTAAGCAAGGTTTCCAGCCCTCGAGGAGGGTGACTTCTAAGATCCTACAGCGAGAAAGTAGGAAATATGTGACAGGCCACCCCCAGCACACACCTTCACCCTGTCCTCCTCCATCCTTTGTGACCACATATGATCTTCAAGATTCACCCAGAAAAATAAGCTTCAGAGTGATCTTGCTTGCCCTTCAGCTACCATTAGGGACCCTCAGGAAGGTAGCAAGGGCACAAAATAAGCCAGATGGAAGTTACCAGACCTGTCCCTTACTGGCTGTGCACCCATGACCAAGCCCTCCTTTTTGCTTTTTTGAAAGGGGAGTGTGTTATTCTATGAACGCACCACTGTGAGGCTGGAATGAAAGAAGCTAATACAGGTTCCAGCAGAGTATGCAAAGTACACAGCTGGCACTCAATAAGTGGCCAGTCTCTTTCCACAGACAAGGCCGGAGCTCCACCTGTTTCCATGGATAAAGGTAATTGAAGGCTTGCTTTAAACACTAAGCATAACAGTAGTATCTTTCCTGTGTCCCATGGCATGATTCCTGCAGCCAGGGAAGCCAGCTGGGATGCGGATGTGTTCTCAGGCCAGATAAAGGACAAAGGAGGGTCCAGAGAGGAGCTGTGTCAGCAGTTAGGAAGGACAGCGCTGACAGTGACACAGGGCCCAGCCCACTCTTCTGATTCGATGCCCCAGAAATCACAATTGGCCTGGAGAAGCGTGCACTGCCTAACAATCAGTTCATGCCTGTCCTTCTCCTTCTCCTACCTTGCTTCCCTGCTGTCTCTGGCTCCACCTGAAGGTCTCAGCTCCCCATTTCAGAACAGCCGCCCCTGCCCCAGCCTGCAGGGACATCTCCAATCTGAGCTCTGGGGAATGGGCTTTTCTGCAGCCAGCATGTATGAACTTGGTGGCTGCAGTTGGCCTCGAGTCAGTGCAGAGAGAGACAAAGAAAAACAGGCCACCTGTACTCCAGTTCCATACTCTTGCCCTGAAGGAACTTCATAGGCTGGAGTTCTGTGGAATGAAGCCCTATCCCCAAGCCCCAGTATCTCCTGGCCAGCCATAGGTTCTAGGAGCCCCACACAAGATCTGAGCCTCGAAAATACCATTTCTCTTTGCAAAGAAGTGTCATGGCATCAAATGCCCCTCAGGGGTCAGGGGGATGCTGAGTTCCTCAGTTGCATAGTTAGGGTGAGGCTGGGGCCCTCTAAGACTCCCCTCAAAGAAACTCAGTGAGCCTAGGAGCTCTAACAGGCCCAATTAGCCCTAAGTCCTGTTGCCCATTTCCAAATACACTATTATTCAAGGCCTTGACTGAGGGGTGGGTTCCTGCAAAGAGACCCCTCAGCAGAGAGTGTGGCATAGGGTGAGAGCTAGCAAAGAGATGTCTATTCTAACAGTCTTAGGAAGCCATCCCCAAAGCCCTTACTTGCATGGGGAAGTCTTGGCTGGGTGTAACAAACTGGTCAGAAAGGCTACTGTCCGGAATCACCATATCACCTTTGCTTATTCCCAAGACCCCCTGTGACATTCTTTTTTCTGAAGTATAGAGATCAATCAAGTATCTTAGACATGCTATGCAGGCACCCCACCACTGAGCTACACCCTTGGTCCTTATCTTCTGGTGGGCAGTGGGGGCATGGTCTTGCTGTGTAGCTGTGTGCTCTTGGATTCTCTCTGTAGACAAGGCTGACCTCAAACTCATGATTTGCCTCCTAAACACTGAGATTAGAGGCATAAACCCCTGGAGGGTCTCCCTGAGACATCTTTGCCTTCTACATGTTGAGTCACTTGTCCTGAACACACATCTGGTCAGGCTATCAAGAAATTAACACACCCCACCAACACCTCTACCTATCAGCGAGGGGTGCACCTTGGCCCCACCCCACAGCAGGCTGTGGAGAAATGTGTCTGCTAACATCCTGCCAGACACCCACAGTGGAACTGAGCCCAGTTGCTCACAAGCATATGCATACACAGTCCCTGCAGCTATAGCATCTGGGGTGACCTGGCTCAGCTGGTCAGAAGCAACTGCTGGGCTTTTTAATCAGAGATGAGAACATGCAAAAAATAATAAAAAGCAAGGCAGAGGGCTGGAGATAGTGCTCAGCGGGTAAGAGCATTAGCTGTACATGCATGAGGGACAGAGCTTAGCACCCATATAAAAAGCTGGACATGGACACATAGGCTTGTAACTCTGGGGAGTCAGAAGGATTGCTGGGGCTTGCTACTTGCCAACCCCAATGTTCAGTGAGAGGCCCTGTCTCAAGGGATTAAGTTAGACAGTCATAGGATAGGACACTTGTGGGAACAAATCCATATATGCATGTGTGCATATCACACACACACACACACACACACACACACACACACACACACACACACACACACAGCAGTAAAGGTTCCACCTTGATGACACTGCGCCCAATGCACAAACATATCTCCCATAGACACTGTGTCACAAAGCCACAGAGCTGCCCAGTGGGATGCCTGCCGAGGTCCTCATCCCTAAAGACTTTGGTGACATGATTGAAGTTGTGGTTCTAGCTGCCATTAGGGCCTCTGCCCAGCCTGCACTTAATCCAACATGTTTCCTGCTGCTAAACATGGATCCATTCTCTGCCCTTTCCATGTCACTTCCTCTCTGCTCCAGTCAGCATCAGCTTCAGTGGCTCAGAAGCAAAACACCAAACCCCAATTGCTGTGCACCTGAATACTGGGGCCTGACCCGTCTGTCACAGGAAGAAGGTGCTGACTCCAGAAAGATGCTGGGAGTGTAGACTGGGTGGCCAGGCTAATGCCCCACAATGAAGCAGAGTCGGCCACAGGAAGTCTGAGCCTACACACAAGGAGCTCCAGGTCCAGGAAAGATGGACATGCAAGCAGATGCAGGCTTTGAAGACATGGTAGCTCAGTGTCTTACAAAATAAAGCCTGTGGCAATTAACACAACCAGTCCTCCATGTTGTCTCCAGCAGCTCAGATCATTAGCATATTTTTAGCGATAAACTACTTTTTAATTAAGGTATATACATTGTTTCTTTTAACACAACACCACAATGACATACCTAATAAGGTATAGTATAGTGCAGAGATAACTTTTATAGTCATGGAGAGAATGAAAAATTCAGATAACTTGTCTTATTGTGGCGTTTGCTTTATTACCCAGAGAGGGGAGGAAAACCTCCTAATGTGACTAGCCCTGATGGCTTACCTTCCGTCAGTCACTCTCCTCCACTTCAGCCCTGCCATTTTTCTCATTGAGAACAGTAACAAATGGAAGAAACCTGCTCCTAAGAGGGGAAGCCATGGAAGTCTAAGGTCTGCCTGCAGGAAAGCCAGCCCAAGGTGGAAGCTAGGAGGATAAGAAGGGGCCCACGCTCAGAGACCAGTGAGGATGTTCTGAGCATTGCCAACTAAAAATTAAGAAGAAATCAGGCAGGAGCGAGCAAACAGGCTGATGCTTCAAGGCAGCCCTGAGAGACTGGCCAAAAGCCCAGCTCTAGGTAAATCACAGTGCCGTGCCCAGCTCTGTAAATCTGAGAGATTGATGGGTAGCTCCCTGGAGGGACTGATGCTCTCTGAGGAGGTCCTCAACTTCGTTACCAGATAATTGGGAGTAACAGCACCTCTGTTTGGATGTAGGGCTATATGCCTGTACGTGTGCAGATACACACCCCTGTGAGCACATGCGCGCGCACGTGTGCACACGCACACACACACACACACACACACACATGCCCTGCATGCACATATCCCCCAGGATACAGAGCAGAAATAGCAATGTGTAGCAGACAGGTCTTTACAATGACAGTGTTTGATCATGACAAGACTCTCCCTGTCTTCACAGAAGAGACTTGCCAGCCAGCCTTGCCATGGCTTTGCCTTGTTGCTGCTCTCAAAAGAAAAGATGACAGCATGGAAGTGAGAGGAGAGTGCCAGTTTGGGAGGTTGGCCATCAGGGTTGATCATTTTAGGAGAATTCCCTCTCTCTGGGCCTCAGTTTCACCACTCAGGAGCTTTTGAGGATATTAAATCTAGATCAGCCAACGGAAGAGAGTTTGCTAGCATATTACATGCGGCTTTAACCAATCCATTGCACTTTCTAATAACACTTGAATGAGAAGGAACCTCTGCTTAACAAAAGCATAATTGATTAGTGATGTCTGCCATAGGTACAAGTGGGGATGAAAGAAGCCTGTGCGCTACTCCATCTTCTTGATTACTGATGCCTTAGAAGCCACTAACTTGACTCCTGAGTCCACACTGAACCCCATGCTGTGCTGGGGCTTACACTCAAACACAAGAGCCATCTGTGCTCATCCCTTTCCACATTCGGTGACATCATAGGCATCTTGGAGTTGACAGTGGTGAAAGTGTTTACATGGGAATGGCTAGAATGCATTTTCTAAGGTATCGTTTCAACACTTAGCAGCTCAACACTGGTTCTATCCCTCTCACAGCAGGCAAGGGCTGTGGTGGATGGGAACTCCAAGAAGTCCCTTCAGTCTGAGCTCTGGGGCAATCCTTCTCCCCTAGAGACCACCAGTGCCTACAGACACTATAATCCAGACTCAAAGCTCTAACACCTTTCTCACACAGTCTGTTACATTGCTCATCCATCTGGGTACTGCTCAAGTGCTCTTCCTCCAGGAAGCCTCTCCAGCTTGCTTTCATTCCCAAAGCTCCCCTGGAGCTCTCCTTGCACCTTCCATGTTTTCTGCTTCTGAGGAAAACTGTCTGCCCAAGAAAGAGTCTATGTGTCCTCCTTCAGCACCCATGGTCAAGGCCTCATGCAGGTCTGGCCATGATAGAGACCTAGATGATATCATCTAAGCCACTTTCTGCCTGAAATGTCCATTTCTGTCATCCACAACCCTTCAACGTCCTGTGTGGGGAAAGTGGAGCTAGACAGCATGCTCACCCTAGAGCAAGGTATCTTGACTCCTATGACAGATTCAGAGGCAGAACCTATGACTCAGAGGGCAGAAATTCAGGGAAGATCAAGGAGCTCCTAGTAGCACAGACTTAGGGTCCCAGTGTCCATCTCCGGCAGGACTCCCTGTCTGTCCTTCCTTTCAGCTCACCACTGGCCACCTCAACTAGGCCAGGCTCTGGGGCTGGCCTCCTGCCCCATCTCTGCCTCCAGGATTGGCCAAGACCAAACATCAGTCGGCTCCTCCCAGCTCTCTCCTGTCCCTGCTTAACATGCACACAAGAGCTGGAAGCGGTGCGTATAGATTTCTCTTTGTCTTTGGTGGTAATTATTAGCTGTCTCGGCGGGTGAATGCAGGCAGAAACAAAGGCAGCCAGGGTTGTAAAACCTTTTATCTCGATCAAGCCGCATTATTTGATAAGGTGCTAAGCTAATAGCAACGCATGTCAAATTGTGTTTAGACAGATCGAGAGGCTGCTGTGGAGGGTATATTTGTCTCCAGAAACCTGCTCCTGAAAGGATGAAGGAAAAGGCACAGAGATATCCGCATCTCGGTGTAGAACGCAAACAGCCCACCTCTGGGGTGATGAGTGGCTTCCTGCAAACTTGGAGCTGAGAGGGGAGACAGGTGGCCCTGAGGTACTTATCCCTACTCATGATTACCTCAGGGCTTTGCCCTGAGCCCCATGGATCCTCATAGGGGTCATCTGCAGAAATGGGGCTCAAATCCAGGCTCTCCTAGCCAATTATTAATTAATTAATTTGTTTATTAAGGCCTGTGTGTGTCACCTGTCCTATGGGTGACACTGACTTTTACAGACAATCACTACCTATAGGAGGCAGCATAGACCAGACAAAATTAGCCTTGCAATGGAGCCCACAAGGATAGAAGCTCAGGAAGGCTTTGTAGACTAAGAACCTAGAGAGAAACACCCTCCCACCAAGCTGTAGAAGCTCCTCTGCGAGCCTACAAATAGGTGTCCATCTGTCACCCTGGGTTCTGCTCAGTGCCTCCTCTAGGCTGCTTTTCTGGGTGACTTCCAAGACCCCAAAGCATACTCATAAATGGTCCCTCTGTGTACCCTGTAGACTGCAAGGTGGCATTAAGCCCAGATTAGAAGGGAAGATCTGGATACCAGGAACATTCATCAAAACTGTAGAAAAAGGAACTCATATCCAGAGCAGCAGGTCTGTGTATAGAAATGTTGCAAGAAAATGACAAAGAATACACACAGGGCTAGGGAGATAGCTGTCTGTAAAGTGATCGCTGCACAAGCATTGCAAACTGAGTTTGATACCCTGCACCCAAGCAAAAACACCAGGGATCATAGCATACACTTGGAATCTCAGCATTGCAGAAACAGGCTGATCCTTAGGGTTCACTGAACAGCTGGTCTAGCTCAGGCACTGGCCTTGCAAGCTCGAGACATCCTGCCTCAATAAATAAGGTAGATGGTGCCTAAGGAACAGCACTGAAGTTGACTTCTGGCTTCCATGTACATGCATGTGTGTGTGAGCATACACACACAGACACACACAGACACACACTCAAGCATGTTCTCTACAGGAATGTGCAGCATATTCATATTGAGTCATTAAAATGGACCACTGTGGGCTAATGTGTTGGCTCAGTGGGTAAAGATGCTTGCCACCACGGCTGATGACCTAAATTTGATACCCGGGACCAGAGTTAGGGAAAAAAACAACTCCTGCTAACTGTTCTCTGACCTCCACATGCATGTAAGAGCATGGGCATGTACATGTTTGGCTCTGAGCCCTGGGTCCCTTCAGCAGGTCCAGAATTCAAATGCAGACTGTGCTTAATGGAGGGAGGTAAGTGGAGGTGTGCGTGACTGAGATAAGGAAGGAGAGTGGCTATAGCTGGGTATATATGCAAGAATAGGATGGAGTTCATTCTTCTGGGAACTCAGGGTCTGCATGAGAGCGTTAGCCTCACAGCCATGCCACTGGAGGAAGCTGGGAAGCTGGGACTCCTCATGCCATAGCTCCAAGTCGCAACTGAAGACTGTTAGGGTCTGGGGACAAAGTAGCGCTTCCACACTTCTGACCTTCCCTCAGTCCCTTCAGCAACTGGAAGCCCTTAGGCCAGACCCTGAAGAAACAGCAAGTTGAATTGGGCTAGCAGTGCCCAGGAGCAGAGAGGGGCAGCCACTGCCTCTACGCTCCATACTCTGTGTCTCTTGTGCTGCAGCTCTCTTATGGGGGTAACCTGGGCCTAATGAAGGCAAACTTGTTTCTTTTCCTCAGGACACCCCCTGATACACTAAGGGGAACCCAGTGACTTTCCAAGGACATCCCTTGACTATATTCCCCTCCATGCCCATTTGATGCCTTTTCTTCCTAGGACACCAGGCAAGGTCTCACTGCATACAGGGCACTGGTGGCCAGTCTGCCTAATGCTGCTGTGGCTGCCTTCTTATGATCATGGACACTTGGGAAGGCAGGTTCTCACAGCAGCAGTCAAAGGCCCTCCCATTCTTGCTAATGTGTGAAAGGAGAATGATCAGTAGCAATTTCTCATTTCCATTGACTTAGAGAGGCAGAGTAACAAGGAGGCCTTTGACCTAGAACGGTGGCAACAGAGAAGCAATAGATCACAGTGGAAGCAATCAGAATGTCCATCCAAGGGGATATGGCTAAATAAACTTTGGCCTGTGCCTGCCGGGGAGCTCTATCCTACGGCTTTGACAGATGGGTGAGTGTTCTGAACACCGTCACCGAGACAACCTGGAAAATAGTAGTCAAGAGACAAAGGTCACAGCAAGAAGCAATGCACATGGCATGATACCATTCAGGTTGAAAAAAAATCCAGACACACAGAATTGAAAGCCAGCATCTCAGGCTGAGGATGGTAGAGTGGGTGCTTGCTGAGCATGTGAGAAGTCCTGGGGTCTATCCTCAGCACTGCGTAAACTAAGCACAGTGGTGCATGCCTGTAAGCCCAGCACTTGGGCAGTGGAGGCAGGAAGATCAGAAGTTCAACATCATCTTCAGCTATATATGGAGTTCAAGGCCAGCCTGGGCTACATGAGATGCGTTCCCATGTGAGCATATCCAAAGATGTATGAATGCAATTTTTATACCTTTTACTTATCCTATAAGAATTTTATATATGTATACAAAGTATCTAGATGATGTTCACTCTCAAATCCCCTCTCTAACCCTCCTCAGACACTCCCTCAATATTGTCTGTCACATTCACGGGTGGCTCTCCGGAAACTTGTTGGAATGACTGATCTTGCTGGCCTCATCTCCTGCACCTAGCCACAGCTGAGCGAGTTTGTGAGTGCAGCGGCCATCATGTCCTGAAGACAGCTTCTCACAGTCCTCGTCCCCATTCTCCCCATCTGACCTGCTTTCTGACTCCTCTCTAGGATGTTTCTTGAGCCTCGGCTGGTTGATATAGATGTCCGATTTATGGCTAAGCACTCAACAGTCACACACTCTCAACCAACACTTGGACCAGTTATGAGCTCTGCATTAGCAGCTGCCCACTGCAGAAGAAAACTTCCTTGGCCAAGGAGGAGGTAGCACTCAGCTAGGGATCTAAGCTTAAACACATAGAAGGTAGCTTGAAGATGTGTCCATCTGCTAGGCTCTCCCTAGGAACCTCTTGGCTCATGGGCTTTTGACCAGGTTTGCAGTACTAGCCCGTGTGTATGAACTTTAAACAATGAGCAATGGCACACATCAAAATTCCCTTCAGCAAGGAGAAAGCATGACTTTTGAGGGGGGTGAGAGATTCCAGCTTGATCGGAATTGTGAGAATTTTTCTAACAAGAATATATTCCAATAGTCTATGTGTAATTAAAAATAAAATGTTTTTTAAAAGGAAAAGATAAACCGTGGTGGTGTGCCCGCCAAAACTCCCTAACGTCTCTGCGAGTCAGAGAGTCAGAATTCTGGGTGTCTGATTTTCTTCTGTTATCTGTATTTTTAAGTTTTCTACAAGGAGTACATACTGTTTTTGTAAAACAATGGAGGAAACCATATAGGAATTTTTAAGTCAAAGTCATCCTTGCTCTAGCTGAAGCCAGAAGCCATTTCTTTCCAGAGTCCCTCCTGATATTTGGATGGCTACTCCAGGCTTCTTAGACAGGCCTCAGGGACAAAGGAATTGACCCTTCAAACCCTCCTGAGCACAGGCCCTCTGAATCTTTTCCTGTGTGACCTCATGGCCTCTCAATACCCCCTCTTGGCCTCCCTCACCCCACAGCAATCCTAGAATTGACCCTTCCTTTCCCGTTGCAACCAAGTAGTGAGAAGAGTCATGGGTTTTACTGTGTGGAGCGGTGTGCTTACCTTCCGGTCACAGCTCTAACGATCAGTGGGAGAAGGGCAAGCCTGACCAAGAGCCATTGCAGCCATGGATAGAACACACTCTAGGGGGCTTGCTCCAGGAAAAGCCTAAGAGCAGCTGTAGAGGTTGCCGAGGATTTTAGGAAAGCCAGGAGCATCATGAGGCCGAGGTTTTGGGATCTGTATGTAGAAGCTTGCTCTTGTCCTGAGGAAGAGGCCTGGCCTGCTAGAGGCGCATTAGCAGTGTTAGCATAAAGAAAAGGTTAGCCCCCCTATCCAACCCCTCACACACACACACCCCCACAGTGATGGTAACAAGGAATGAACATCTTTCATGGGAACAGTCTCCATGCAAAATCCTGGTGCTTGCAGCTTCACCCAAGCCTTCCAGTCTGTGCACCCACCTACATCATGCTGGAACATAGACATAGTCACCCATGAACTTGGCAAGAGCCCTCTCTCAATACATACATACATACACTCTCTCTCTCTCTCTCTCTCTCTCTCTCTCTCTCTCTCTCTCTCTCTCTC
>CM052708.1:74680731-74698393 GCA_028551405.1 Uromys caudimaculatus | reverse complement strand
CTCTCTCTCTCTCTCTCTCTCTCTCTCTCTCTCTCTCTCTCTCTCTCTCTCCAGATCAGGCACCCACAACTCATATGTCCTCAGCACACACATCACACACACAAACATCGCACCTTGTTTAATGGAGCACGGGAAATAAGAGTCGTGATTTTTATTTAAAACAAAACAAAATGAAAAACCTCAAATGCCAGTAGATTCTACTGTGGTTTTGGTCTTTTTATTTTTCCCCCAGTGTGAAAAGCAAAAGTCACCCAACAGTGCCACCTGCTGAAGGCTGGCTTTTCCTGCTCCCCTCCCCTATCCTAAGCGGACTGAGACTCTCCCTTAATTTCCCCCAAAGGACCCAAGACCTAGGATCTGAATGAAGAGGTGAGGAGGTGGGCAAAGAAACGGGTAGGAAAATCAGGTTCCAGACCCAGACAGTAAATAACTGAGGTTGAGATCCAGTGTGAAGAAAAATTGAAAAGAGGAGAAAGACTGAGAGAGGCACCCACATGCACAGAGAGACAAACACCAGAGAAACCAGCAGGAAGAAGGATCTGAGGAGAGCCAGACAGGCTGCCTGCTTTTGCTGCCCGCTGCCTGCAGGCTGGAGAAAATTCAGAGACCAAGGTGGCTTCCAGGGGTTCAGTAGACATGCAGAAGGCTCTTCCCACTGTCCCACATACCATAGCTGGAGCAAGCCTGGCCAGCCAGCCCTATTCTTCCTCCCTTCAGGGGCAACTCTGTGCAGGAACCTGGGGCCATAGTGCCAGCTTGGGCCTGGAATCTCCCTGTGTCATTTCAGCCTTCCAAACTGCTTGTTATTAAGCCCCTGACCCTTCAGATCTCTCTCTCTCTCTCTCTCTCTCTCTCTCTCTCTCTCTGTCTCTCTCTCTCTCTCTCTCTCTGTCTCTCTCTCTGTCTCTCTCTCTCTCTGCTTCTCTCTCTCTCTGCTTCTCTCTCTCTCTCTCTCTCTCTCTCTCTCTCTCTCTGTAGTGGGGGGTCAGGTGGGGGGGGAGGTGATGAAGTCCTGAATGAATGTGCACTGTTGTCATGAGCACAGTCATGTCAAGGATGCAATACATCCAAGATGGCTGCAGTCTGAGACTGCTCCTGAACAGAGACACCCCACCTCCACTACCAAGACTAACTAATCTGCCTTTCTGTGTAGTATAGCATAAATGCAATGAGCTTCAGGGCTGCTGATGTGTCTCCATCGGAGTGTACAGCCCACCTGATCCTAGCTTTAGGTGACCTATATCTACCATATCTCCATTTCCTGTCAGGTAATTCCCTGCAATAGTCAGGTCGTGTCCAAAGCTGTGCAGGTGGTATCAAGTATGCAAATGCCTACCAACTAGATCAAAAGGCTCTCCTCAACAGGAGAAGGTCTCCTTTACATGTCTGGTCAATTTCTGAGGCACAGACTGATTGCCAGAGAGGAAATCTGTCCAAGACCATACAGCCAATTAGGCAGTAATTCTAGAAACTTCTGGAAGGCAGCCATGCTGTCCCTAGGGGAGGGTCCTCATCCTCCTGTGTCACTAGAGGGAGGCTATTGCATGCTACACACACTCATGAGCACGCATGTGCTGGGAACTAGAAGTCAGCTTTGTATAACTTCCTTTCTCATTCTTCGGAAGCTTGCTGCTTCAGCTAAACTGACTGGCCAGAGAGTCCCCAGGATCTCACTGTCTCAGCTCCCAGTCCCGAGATTACAGGCACATGACACATGCCTTGTCTTGTTACATATGTGCTGGGGATTTGAACTTGGGTCTTCATGCTTGTGCAGCAAGCACTTTGTTCACTGAGTGGAAAACTTCCTTTCTCCTGTGCTCTGGGTTTGCTTTCCCACTCACAGGAGTCCAATGAGCCTCAGTCCACAACAACTACTGGGCACATCTTCAAGGTAGGTAAGGCAAGAGGTGACCACAGAGTCCCCTCAGAGGAGCCCTGCCGCACAGAGGGAGGCCGATCCGGATAGACATCGGATCAAGAGAAAGCACAGCCCTCTGTATACCCAGCATTATCTGGGGGGCCCTGAGACTGCTCAGCTCTGGACAGAGGCATAAGCATCCAGACCCCCACCAGGACACACTTAGGGAGGCCTCCAAACTTCTGTAACCCCTTGGGCTTCATCCCTGCCTTCTGGAGTTTACATCCTGGGACTTCTTTCTCTCCCAGAGAAGTCTTGATGCACTTTTCTTTTTCACATAATGTCTGGTACATCTATCTAGTCAGAGCTCTAAAGACTGGCCAACCTTCCTCCCTGCAGCCCACAGTGCCTGAGTACACAAAGCACACAGCAGGTGCTGGCTTGCATCTCATTTGCATATAGTTTGCATATGTTTTCTGACTTCTCACAGTACCCAGGGACCATCCTCCAAGCTACAACTCAGAACTTCCTGGCATTTACAGGCCAATGCCAATTGACACCAGGCATCTCGGTGCTATGGCCTATTATTTTCTTAGCTTAGAAAGGTTTTCAGCAGTAATTAGCACAAATCAAAACTTCTCAAAAAGACAGTCTAATGTCAGGGATCATCACGTGCTCCACCAGGTCAGTAAGCACCTCACTGAAAATTCCCTGATGTCTAGAGTTGCAAGTCCTGAGAGACCCTTTCCTCTCCCTCTCTATCTGGAAAACTCCTATTTAGTCCTCAAGGCCCCACTCAAATAAGGACTTCTGCAAAACCAATCTCTCTCTCTCTCTCTCTCTCTCTCTCTCTCTCTCTCTCTCTCTCTCTCTCTCTGTTAACTCCCCACCACAGTGCTCTGAGCACCATCATCACCTCTCTGACATGTCAGTGAGTAAAGTTTGTTGTGCAAACACAAGGACCTGGGTTGAGGTCCCCCAGAACCCACTTAAAAAGCTGGGTGCAGTAGCACACATTGTACTGAGAGGAGACAGGAGGATTCCAGGAGCTTGCTGGCCAGCCTGACTGGGCAATTGGCTCTAGGTTCAGCAAGGGACTCAGTTGAAAAAATAAGGTAAAGAATGATTGAGGACACCTGACTCCAACCTCCAACCTCCAAATGCACAACCCTCACACCACATACACACACACACACACACACAAAGAGAATGGGGACACAGTTATCAAACCATGAATGACATTGTCTGGCACCTATCTTTCCACTGAGGAACCAAGGGTGGGACTCATCATGCCAGAGGTCGGAGATATGACTGCTTAAGCAATGTTTGAAGAATGAAGTCATGCTCTTCAGAGACTTTCTCTCCCAACACCCTGAGTCTCCCACTCTAATAACTAGCTCTGAGCGGGTTAAATACTACTGGTATCCCACGTATGGTTTTACAATTCAAATTAATAGCCTAGAGCAGAAGGCTCCCCAGCACCCAGCTCCAGATGGACAGTCAAAGTTTGCTTAGGAATGCCCACCTTTTCCAAAGGAAAGCCCCAGCCAGGGTCCCGGCTCTGGACCCACAGGTGATGGAGGCTTTGGGGCTGAGCTGCTGTCTGGGAAGCAAATCGACACTCAGAGAAATTTACCACCATCTAATTGGCAGCTCTGGGTACAGTCGAGGGCAGTAGATTAAGTGTTTTCCTGTAAATCAGGTTTATGATTTGCACTGGAGAGGTAATTGTTAAAACCGTTAGTTTTATCCGCAAATAGCAGCTGAAAGAAACCAATTTAGGAGCGACAGATTGGTTTTGATTCTAAATGTAGTGCTAAAACAGTTAATTTTAATATCATCCATTGGACAGGAGTCTGCCTGTTACTTAATATCATAGTCAACAATTTGAAAACTGCGTGTTCAGCTGACACTTCTTTCGCCAAAATTTAATCCCAACCCCCACCCTACCCCATAGGGGCATCTCTCAGCAGGAAGCTGCAGATCCCTGCAGAAGGGTTCTGCCTTCTTTCCAACTTTACCAGGCCTGCTGGAGCAGGAGGCCACTAGAAGGTCAGCGTAAGCAAAAACAGAAGGAACCTAGATAGAATGTTGGGACCACAGGGGCCCTTTGCCAATGTAAGAACAGCCTCTGTGGCAACTGAGTTCATGGTGGAGAGCTTCTGCCTTCATTGCCTCTTGAATGTGTCCCTTTAGAGGACAGTTGCTCAGCTCTACATTCCAGGATGAAACAGACAGTCTGCTCCAAGAGATCAGTCCTCTAATGCCTGGGAGAGTCTCTCGATCTCTGTCTCTCCAGAAGGATCCTTTTAGACAAGGCTGAGCAAGCATGTGCCTTCACCCAACTCACACTCTCTAGAGTACACAGGGCCCTCCAACACTAGTGGATACCCACTGGGCCAGTCTTGCCTTCCACTGTCTCCCTTCCCTTCCCCCTCACCATATCTCAGGGTGCACACACAAGCATTTCAAAATTTAATCAAAGTCTAGTAGTCAGGACTGGGCCTGCTAATTGGTCATTGACTAGCATAAAACCTAAGCATTTGGTGGGTGGGTCTCTAGCTCCCAAGACCTTCTAGAAGCCAACAGAATTAGGGGGTCTGTGACTCTGAGCAGCTCTCTCTGTCCTGGACCTGCTTCCAGTTTGTGTGCATCATGGCTTCTGACACAGTTTTTCCTTTCCCTGTTACTCCAACTTCACAGCCTGGACAGAGTCAAGGTAGGGGTGTCTCTAGCAAGCGTTTGGTTTCCTGACTCTGAGCAGAACTGAGGCAGACCTGTTACCATTGCCACCTCAGCTGTTACTGAAGATGGAGCAGCTAAGCCAGAGTCTGGAGAGACAGACACCCCTGAACCTCCACATGATGCCAGCCTGGCAGTCCAATGGCTTCACTGCCTGGAGACCAACCTTTTTTGACATTCCCCAAGGGCGGGGAATCCAGACTCCCTTCAGGGAAGAGTCACAGCTCAGTCTATTGCCTCAGTTAACTCAATTAACTTCAGGAGAGAGTGAAAAGAAGAACTTCCAGCTGGGCTTATTGCTTCAGACCTGAATAACAGATCCTCAGGAGACTGAGGCAGGAGGTAGGAGGTTACAAGCTCAAGGCTAGCCTGAGGAATTCACAGAAGGTCTCAAAAGAAAAAGTTCAAGAAAGGACTAGGCCTGTATAGCTCAGCAGTAGAGCACCTGTGTGAATACCATTTTAGCTCAATCCCCAGGACTGAAAAAAGAAAGAAAAAGGAAGAAGAGAAGGGAGGAAGAGAGGGAGGGAGGAGGGAGGAGGGAGGGAGGGAGGAAGAGAAAGAGGAGAAGGAGGCGGGCAGGCTTTTATAGAAGTTGCTCACTTCATGGCCCCCACTTGCAGGAAGACTTCTGGAGCCTGCGTGATCGCCTGTAGAGTCTGTTATAAAAAGAAGCCTAAATCACATTTATGGCTCATACTGCACAGCAAATGTAGGTATTAAAATTGTTCCTTTTAAATGATAAACGTTCCCCGGAATGGCCCGATAGAGCCCCATCAGAGGCTGTTTCCATTCAAAACAAACTGACTCAGGATGGGAGTAACTACAGAATCTGCCTTCGGTCCTCATAACTACTGTTCCCCATCAGATCAGGGTGGGAGGGGCAGGCAGGAGCATCCACACAGGACACTGACGGCAGCCTCCATCTTCCTTCTGGCACTGTTAAGACACCAGGCTAACACTTTTCTCCCTGAAGGGCCACACCCCTCAGGTAGCAATGCCTGTGCTCTCCCCAGCTTCCTGGGGTGTAGCGTCCATTTTGCTGTGCCTATCACAATCGTGGGTTTGCTTCCGAGAGAGAAGTAATGGAAAAAATAGCTAATCGCCCATTCATAATCTCTTAAACATTATATTTAAGCTGATAGTTGCAAAACAAAATGCAATCTCTCTAACTCCATCAAGCAATTACCCGCCATTTTTCTGGGGATTGTAATAAAAGGAAATGAGATATCCGGTGGAGAGGAGGGAACAAACTCCCGACTTTGAGTCTGGGGAAGATAAAGGACAAACAAAAAGGAACGCTTGCTTGTGTTGTTGCAGCAGAAGAGTCAAACCATGGAATTGGGGGTGCGCTTCTCCTGGCCATGCCTATCCAAGTGTGATGTGATGTGGAGTCTAACTACCTGATCGTGACTGAACAAACCTGCTTCTGCCCACCTCATAAAGGAATTTGAGGCTCAGGCCTTTCCTTGTCTCCCATATGTCTTAAAAGATGAGTCATAGATGCTGATTTCAGTTCCTCTGAGCATAGGGTTAATGGCGGATGGATGGATGGATGGATGGATGGATGGATGGATGGATGGATGGATGGATGGATGGATGAATGGATGGATAAATGGATAAATGGATAGATGGATGAGTGGATAAAATAGATAAATTGATGATGGATACATGGATATATGGGTAGATAAATGGGTGGATGGTGGATGAAAGATAGATGAAGATAACCATTGTTTGATACATCATCCATGCTGAGACAAGATGTCTTATACTCTCAAAGTGGAAGGACTTGTGAGGTGCCACATTCCAACAGCAATGCTCACAGAGCTAGGCTTCCAACCCAGACCTCCTGGGCTCCCAACTAGTGCATTTCCTGACCCTGACCTCTAGAGGCAGACTTAAAGGCTGTGGACTGAAGAAATTGATGCCCTCAGCATTAGTTTCTATCACTGTAATCAAATACGAGAGGTTAAATGCTTTACAAAGTAGAGAGGTTTGTTTATCTCATAGTTATGAGGCATTTTGGTACATGGTTCTAAAGCATGCTTGGCTCTAGTGAGATTCTCTTTGGCTGCATCACATAGCAAATGGCATCAGGATCTGAAACACTGAAAAGAACGTTTGAGTAGAGAGACAGGAAGCGGATAGCAGGGGAGGAGGACCAGTCTTGAAAGAACTAACCAGAGACCTATGAAAACTGTCTTAATTCCTTCTGCAAACAGTAACCTAACCACTTTTCACTAGATCCCACCTCCTCTAGATCCTAAGGGTACTTGCCTTCCAAAAACCTTAGGGGACATGATTAAAGCATGTCCAAACCTTGCCATTTTCTCTCTCCACCCTACCCGTCCAGTTTGAACACTTGCGGAGGCCTTCTGCAAGGCCTCAAGGCAGAAGTTTGGAGGCAAGGATACTCTGTATGGAGTGTGGGAATCATGAGAAACCAGACCAGCCTGGGAAAGGACAAAGAACCTGGCTGACAAGGCTGACCTGGTGAAGCCAGGAAGCTTTCCTGGAAGCTGGTCATGCAACGGTGGCATGGGACCAGAATGGAACAATGAACAGACTGAGCCCTATAATTCTTCGTGCCTTGCCCAGTGCTTGCCTTGATCCTGGACTTCCCATTCTGAAACCGTAGAGCAGAAGTTGGCATTAAAATATATATGGGGAGTTAGGGGATATGGCTTCGTAGAGTGCTTACCCAGCATGCACAAAGTCTTAGGTTCAAGCCCCCGTGTTCACACAAACTGGGAGTGGCGGTACGCACCTGCAATCCCACCACTTGAGAAGCGGAGGCAGCAGGACCAGAAGTTCAATGCCATTCTCAGCTATATTAACAAGTTCAAAGCCAGCCTCAGGTACATGAAAACTGATCAAAATAACAAAAGTAAAGTGAGAAGAAGACACTGTGGTATTTTCTCTTGAAAAGTATTAGAGAGTCCAGCAGGATCCAGGGGGCTCCAGGTTTCCTTCCTCAGAGCACCAAGGCCAAGACTAGATGATAGAGGCCCAATGAATGAGGGAGTCAGAGGTCTGTCAGCTGCCCTCAAACCCTGGGCAAAGTGAGCTTCACTTTGTTCAGAGACCTTTGGGTAGACCGAGACTTAGATATGCTCTCCCTACAGCTTCCGGAGACCCACCCTACTTGTCATTCAGACTCTTCAGGAAGGAAGGACCAGTTGTCACTTCTCAGGAAATCTCTCTCACCTAATGGTCAGATGATCATCTGGTTGACCTAGCATTATGAAGAGAGATCCCACTGTTCAGGCTCTGTGCTGAGTGGAGGAGATGGTGGGTGTTGAGGTAGAGGGAAGTCTTGGGTCATGAGAACCAAGAAGGAGCTTCCTGAGCCAGGGAAGGTATTCAGAGTCTGCCTGGAGGAAGAAGGCCTACCTGAAGAGAGCCAAGTGGAAGGATAGATAAAGAAGGAAGGCTGAGCTGCAGGTACACGCACACCATCACTTCAAGTGTCCTCACACATGTGCCACCACACAGAACAAGATACTTGGGCTCAGAAAGCTGAAACCAACCTGTCCCCAATCCATGGACCTGGGAAGTGGCAGAGCTCGGAATCAGATCCGAGGATATTTTTCCTCCTGCAGCTTCGGTCTTTGTCCTCAAGGAATGGGCCTTGTAACCTTGTAGGTGCAGAGAGTCCAAAGCTCTAATCAGGGGAACTGAAACAAGGAGAAGCTATGTCAGGGACAGGGAGTGGGTGGGGAGGACCCAAGGCTCCTGAGTGGTGAGAGGCTGAGTAGATAACGAGCTAGGGGGATGACTCAATCAATAAAGTGATTGTTGTACAATGGAAGGATGTGAATTTGGATCCCCAGAACCCACATAAAAATGCAGGCACAGTGGTACATACCTGCAAGCCCAGCACTGGGAAGGAGGAGACAGGAGACAGGAGCTCTAGTCAATCAGTCTAGCCAAAATGGAGACTTTTAGGTTCAGTAAAAGACCCTGTTTAAAGATAGGTAGATAGATAGATAGACAGACAGACAAATAGTTAAGTTAGATACCTACTGGGAAAGACATCAGACATCAATTTCTGGTCTGTGCACACATAAATGCACACACATGCACATGCATGGAGACACACAAAGATTTGGTGGATGAGAGTCCCTTCAATGCAATGGCTCTGGGGTAGCTGGAGTATACAGCACTGCATGCAGAGGAATTCTGAGGACCACAGCAGGCCTGGGGTGGGCAGCAGTCCTCCCAGGAAGAGCATTGGTGGGGCTCCTCAGAAAGAGTCAGCAAAAGTTTCAACAGGGTATTCCACCCCACAAAGCCTTCACCTGCGAAGCTTCTGAGGTGGGCTGTAGACAATGATATGGAAAGGTTGGAAGAGCTGCAGCTATTCCTTCATACAGGGCATATGAAGGGCAGCCTGGCCAGATGACTGCGTGATGACCTCAGTCCTCAACACAAACCCAGTTGCTTCTCACCCACCTCTTGCCTCCAGAGGAAGCCAAAGACCAGAAAGAGCAGGGTTCTCCCCAGGACAGTCATACCACTGCTCGGTGTGCTACAGTGAGAGACCTCCAACATGGAGGTTTAGACCCTGCTCTGTATCTCCACAAAACCCATGCATATCCATGGGTGGTAGACAGCAGAGGACTTATGGGGAGCTTTCCTAACACCCAGATGAGAAAGCCAAGAGAGTTTTCCAAGGTGCAGAGGTCTACTGTCCTCTTGTTGTAGATAGCCACATTACACTCTGTAGCCGTAAAAACTGAGACTAGGGGCCAGAGAGATGGCTCGGAGGTTAAGAACACTGACAGCTCTTCCAGAGGTCCTGAGTTCAATTCCCAGCAACCACATGGTGGCTCACAACCATCTATATGGGTATCTGATGCCCTCTTCTGGTGTGTTTGAAGTCTTGTTAGGGTACTCAAATACATAAGACAAATAAATAAATCGTTTTTAGAAAAACTGAGAATATATCATTTCTAAATCCAGAGATCTATAGATAGAAGATTAGATAGATAGATAGATAGATCACATAGATTGTAGATACATAATTAGATAAGAGATGAGATATATAGATGATAGATGTAGATAAATGAGATAGATAAATAGATAGAAGATAGGTAGATGAGATATACAAATGATAGATGAGATAGATATGTAGGTAGGTAGATAGATAGATAGATAGATAGATAGATAGATAGATAGATAGATAGATAGATAGATAGATAGATACATACATACATACATACATACATACATACATACATACATAGATACATGGATACATGGATACATAGATACATATACATATAGATACATAGATTAGATAGATAAATAGGTAGGTAGATAGATAGATAGATAGATAGACAGACAGACAGACAGACAGACAGACAGATAGATAGATAGATAGATAGATAGATAGATAGATAGACAGATAGATAGATAAGATTTAAACTCCTTCTCTCCCATTTCACCTGTTGCAATGGAATGATACCCACTTGAAGATCTTGCCACATGCCCAGGCTTAAATGACCTTGCCTCAAACCTACGAAACTGAGAACATTATTTTTCTCTATTAGTCCTTCAGTTGCTGCTGTTTGGATATAGCAACACAGGGAAGACTAACAGCCCTGGGCCAGGGAACTTGGAGCCAAATCCACTGAGTTGAGCATCTCACCTGCCAACAGCTGTGAGTGAGGTCAGCATCCTCTGAGTGAGGAGGGACAATCACCCTGGTTCCTGCGCATCTTCAGTCAGGGTCAGGGCAGCAGACCTCAGACCTTCCTTAAATTCCATATAGATATCTAAAATTAATTAGCAGCATAAGAAGGTGTGATTACTGTTCTGGGGCTGGATGGGGGTGGTTATGACTGGTTTGGAATAGGTGGTGAGGCTGTGATCAGATTATAGATCTGCAAGTCTTTCCTCACGGACCATCAACCCCAGGAAGTCAGGGCAAAACAAGGGAAGTCCTCGGGATTTGCCTTCCAGGTGTGGCAAGAAAGCCATGGAGCTGGGGACCCAAGAACGGGCATAGGTGGAGAGATGAGCACTTAAGAGGCAGAGCCTGGGGCTTAGACCTTACGAAACTCAGTGTTCCCAGCAGGGCTCATTGTGTAAAACTGTACAATGTATCAATCAAATCAGGAAATGTCTTTACCTTTCTATTAAACCATATGAAACTGAGGTTTGACTTATCAGAAGCATTTGATATTGGCAGTGCCAATTGACCCCATCTCAGAATAACCAGGCCAGGACACTGGGCAATGGTTGGGATTGTTATACAAACCAAGATGGTCCATCACCCTGTGGCTCATGACCATGCCTCCTGCCACCCCTACTGACTTCGAATGTGAAGCCCCAGCCTGTCTCGCAGCCCCTCTGTCATTAAGCTGAGGTATAAAGATTAAGTTAATGGCGGGCGAAGAAAATCAGCTTTGTTGGCAAATTGTCTCTGATATTTATTTTGAACATTAAAACGAATCATTCCAACTAAAGAGGGCCGTAGCGCGTGGCCCATTAAAACACATGCATTATGTATAACCCTCCTAGCTTCACCTCCCAAGTATTATCACCCTAAAAAGCAAACATGGTTTTTAAAGCCCCTTGTTTACGACATCCCCTGACAGTTGATGAATGGCCGCAGTTCCGGGATCTGAAAGCTTAGTAACCCAAGCTAGAAAATTCAATCTTATTCTAATATAGATGGGGGAGGGAGGGGTGGACAACAAGATGGGAACTGAAGTCAAGCTTTGCAAAGGGTACCCAGGCAGGATGTGGGCTTCGGCAGGGCAAGGCTAGCTGGGCTCCCTGGGTGAGCATCTCATCCGATTCCTGGGGCCTGCCATAGAACATTACCACAGATGAGTGGCCAAAAGCTACTGCAATGTAGTCTCACAATTCCAGACGCTTCCAGAGATCTGAAGTTTAGGTGTCCACAGAGCTACACACTTTCCAAGGGTAGCTGTCCCTAGACTCCTCCAACTTCTAATGGCTCCCCAGGTGGCTTGACTTGTGGACATCTCACCTGGTGTCTGCCAATGTCTTCTCGATACCCTCCTTCCTAGGTCTTGAGTCTTCTCTATCTCCTATGACACTGGGTTTAGGACATAGTCTAACACTTGTCTTTGATTCTTACAGTAATTGCATTGGCAATGACCTTTGTAACAAGTCAGGTCAGGACATAGTTGACAGAGACACTGTTCAACCTCCCAGTAAACAACTCCTTCCAGTTTTCATCCCCTCCAAACCTGTGGATCCCCCTTCTATCTGGACACCTTCGTCTCTTTGATGCCACTTGTCTAGCTCTGGACTCTAGCCCTTTGTCCTTTAGGGCTCCCACATGCTTATAACATAGAACCTGAGAGCTTCCTTATCTGTCAACACTTTGGAAGTAGAATGTTGTGACTGGCCTGTTCCAAAGCTCCTGTTACAAAAGCCCCAAATACTTGATCCTCACCAGGCACAGTCCTGTGTCACAGGTCCCACCTCTCCCAGCCCAGCCTCCTCTTCTCCTGCACACACTGGGCTCCGGCCACAGCAACTTCCTTCTGCTTCCCATAGAATGCAAAATCCACTCCTACTTCAGTGCCTTTGAGCACCAGATTGTTTTGCTTGAAATGTTCCTCTTCTACACTGTCCCGATTTGCACCAAGCAGGTCACAGTTCTGATGGTACCTCCTAGACACAGTGCTCTTTGACTGGCATCTACCCCCTTCTATGTCTTCTAGAAATCACCCCCATGGAGTTACTGCCGATCGCTTTTGTTTTATTTCTGGTCTGTGTTTTGTTTTCTGGATTGCCTTCTGTCCTCTTTGACTAGGGAGGAAACTTCCCAGGAGAGATGTGATTGTCTTAGTCACTGCTGTGTCCCACAGGCCTGGGAAGCGCTACCCCCCCACAGTCTGTTGAATGAGGAGAGGAGATATTGAACTTTTACATGATCTGTGAGCCCCAGGAAGGGAAAGAATTAGTGAGTCTGGGGCCTGGGGCTGGTTCTCAGGACAGAGAGCCTAAAACAAATTCTCTCTTCCATGCATTATATCTGTGGTTCTCAACTTGTGGGTCACCATCCCTTTGGGAATCACATAGCGGATAACTTGCACACCAGATATTTACATTATGATTCAAAACAGTAGCAAAATTACGTTTATGAAGTTGCAACAAAATAATTTACCGGTTGAAGATCACCACAACATGAGCAACTGTATTAAAGGGTCGCACTAGGAAGGCTGAGAACCACTGCATTATGGGGAAAAAGTGTCCTTCTCAGGGTGTCTACAAGTGTACATCTACAGTCACTATTGCTTGACACACACAATCACAAACATGCACAATCACATACACACTCACTCACAAGGGCACACACTTGACCTACACAATCACAAACATGCACAATCACACACACACTCACAAATGCACACATACTCACATACTCGCACACAAAGACACACTCAACACACTTACAAACACACACATATGCTCACACACCTACACTCCTCTACATGCATGCACAATCACACAAACACAGATACTCTCATGCACAACAAATGCATATATGCCTGTACACTCATGCGCAAACATACACAAACATTCATATAGATACCGATGCACATACACACAAACTCAGGCACATTTGCTCACATGTTGTGAACCCCACTTCTGACCTGCTGCATACCCTCATGTGTGGTCTCACATCACCTGACCATAGCTGGAGAAGCTAGGTGGCAACCTCTGGCCCTGGCTAGGCTGAAGTCCCACGCAGGGATGTCACTCAGGGCTCTGTCATTTCCCAACCCCAGCCTCATTGTCAGCAGCAAGTTCTCCTTGCTTAGAATGCCACCTTGCCAAGCCCTCTGTCAAATCCCTCCCCTCCAACAGGAAGCCTTCCCTGATTGCTCCCAGCCACCATCAGGCCTTTCATGCTCAACACAGACGTAAACTATATGTGACTTCTCTTGTTCGCATTAGTCTCCTTGTATGGAGGACCACCATCTGCTCACCTGGGCTGTGAGCTCCAGGAGCAGGGACTCTGTTTTATGTATCTCTTGGTCCACAGGGGATAGCATATTGCCTGTCACAAAGTGGTACTCAATACACATTTGTTGTTTGCCTCTAATTGGGCAGTCAGACCTTGCCAGTTTAGACTCAAGGGAGGAAGACTGTTTGAATGAGTGCCACAACTGAAGTCAGGGACAACCAAAAGAAATACAAGTTACTCTTTCTGTGCACATGACAATCTGCAAGCAAAAACCTTATACCATGCCTCCTGCACCTAGAGACTCCTGACCTGTCCCCAAAGCCCAGAGTAGATGTCACCTTCTTAGGAAGCCTTTAGCAGGCACAGACAAACCACTATCTCCAGCCTTGGTCCCTTTTAGGTACCCTATACTCTACCTTTGTCCCACACTGGGAGGCTAGAAATCGTCCAGCTATACCCCAAGGCTGCTATGGAAGACACAGGACCCCAAGATAGGCAGTGCATGCTACCTACCACTCCAGCCTGGGCACATCTGGTACCCAGGACCCTCCTCCTCTCTATCTCTGCTTCCCATGGGTACCCCTATGTCCCTCCTTTCTCCCCCATAAGCATCACTGTCACTAGGGCAGCATTGGATGAAATTTCAGAAAAGGAAATGTCCTGGGAACTCTCCCTGTAGCCACAGCTACCTGAGGCTGGACATCTGGGATCTGCAGTCTGATTTAAAGAATGAGAAGCTATAAGGTGACAGAGCCTCAACCTCGAAGCTTCTGCTTCTGAATGGCATCAGGAGATGACAGGGCAGGGCAAGGACATGGATCTGTTGGCAGAGTGCTTACTTAACGTGCAGGAAACCCTGGGTACAATGCCCACCTTTTGTATAAAGGGGCATAGTGGCACACACACGCTATCCCAGAACTTGGGAGATGGAGGCAGGAGGATCAGAATCTCAAGGCTACCCTCAACTACATAACTTTAAGACAGATTTTGGCTACACAGAACCCTGGTATGAATGAATGAATGCTACATGGTACCCGTGTCATCCTGCCAGGACATCTATGGGAAGCCGGCCACACTAATTCCTTGTTGAGTTTTGAGATCTGATCTGAGACTGGTCCAGCGGGGCTCTGCGGCACCATACTCACCATCTTAGAGATGCATGGATTGAGGTCAGCCCTGGGGCATTGATGCATCCTTCCATTCTGCAAACCCCACATTTGCAATCTTGCAGTCTCCACTGACATTCTACAATGAGTTCTCTGGTGTGGATCCTGACCGTGTATTCCCTGGGGTCTCTCACCACACCCCTCAACTCACATCTGTTCCTCATTCACACCTCTCCCCACTCATTCTCTCCATGTGGCTCCCCATGGAGCAGAAGGCAATGGGGTATGACTGTACCCCAGAAAGATTGTCATTGACATCTATAGACCCAAGAGACAAAAGACACAAAGTATGCCCTCAGGTAGTGTGGGGACAGGGGAGCCTTGGAGCCATGGGGAGCAGGCTGGAGCAAGAGTAGGGTCAAGGCATATCCAAACCCCAGAAATCTCATCTTGAGACTGACAGGAGTAGGATCGCTCCCTCCCCCACCTCTGCCCTAGGCCTGCATGTTCCTGAACACATGGCACTGTGCCCCTATCTTTGCCCTACTAGTGGAGGTCACATAGCCCAGTAGCCAGGTTAAGTTTCCTCCCTCCTTATAAGGTCATATCCAGCAGCATCTGAAATGCCTCCTTATGCAAATGAGGCATCTCCAGCACCCTGGCCCTGGCCAAATGATGTACACTCACCCTGGCAGCCCCTACTCACCCCTTAAATAGCCTTTGCCTCCCCCCCCCCCCCGTTAAAATAAGCCATCTCACTGAATCCTGTCTCTGGGAGACTGTTCTCATGAAGCTTGTTCCTACCTTGCTCTCCAGCTCAGGATCTACCTGTTGTGATCTCGGGCGGGCCATCACCCACGGTGGGTGGGGCAGCGGGGCCCGGGAAGGACAAGGGAGAGAAGCCTAGAGCTTTGCCCATGTGTGGCAAGTGTTCTATCTAAGCCACACCCCCCAGCCTGCTTTTCACTTTATATATGAGGACAGTTTCACTCTTTAACACATATATGCCTTGAACTTGTACCTCTCCAGCCTCAGTTTCCTAGTTGGCTAGGGACACGGGCTATTCGGCTCAAAGAAGTTTCTTGATTCTACAGTGTATGAACCTATTTGGAGGGCTTTCCCATTGGTGGGCCCCACTGCACAGTCTCTACTGAAGCAGTAGATCTGGAGTGGAGCTACCTAATTTGTACTTCTAACAACGACCTTGATGACACTGATTTTGACACTGAATCTGCTGCTGCTGCTGCTGCTGCTGCTGCTGCTGCTGCTGCTGCTGCTGCTGCTGTCCTGGTACTGATGCTGAAGCTGATAGCGAGCGATGCTAAGGTTGAAGCTGATTTTGATACTGATGATGCTGAAATTGATGCTAATGTTGCTGTTGGTAGTCTGAGTTTAGAGCCAGAGGTATAAACAGTCTAAAGAACTGCTTAGCCATCAAAGATGCAACTGCAGGTTGAAATAAGCTGGTGGTGGAGGGAGAAGAGCAGGGAGAGCCCTAACCATTTATAGTTGCTTGAGTCAGGAGCAGTGTGATGACAAGAGAGAACATAGCATTTCAGACAGATGGAGCATCTGTGAGGTAGGAAGAGCAGCCTTTGGATGGACCAGAGAAAAGTAGCATCTGGAATGGTCAAGACACCACAGGTAAGAAGATAGCAGGGCTCAGGCCGCCCAGCTGTATCTGTTTCTCAGCCTGCCTTGCACATGACCAAGTTCTGGAACGTGGATAGGAGGAAAGTCTGCCTCTTCCAATCTGACACTTCTGGAGCATTTAAAACATGCTGCTGTTTCTTACTTGGTGTCGACCAGATAGACAAGGACATGCCCCGTGAGACAAGGGAGAAGATTGTGATGTAGAGAGATTTGTTTATGGCATTAAATGTTTTTTTTGATGGGACTGGAGAGACAGCTTAGCAGTCAAAAAGTGCTGGCTGCTCTTCCAGAGGACCCCAGTTCAATTCCCAGCACCCACATGGCAGCTCCCAACTGTCTGTAACTCTAGTTCCAGAGGATCCAACACGTTCACACAGACATACATGCAGGCAAAACACCAGTGTACATTAAAGATTTAAAAAAAAAAAAAAAAAAAGTCTGTTTTACAGGAAGGAGAAAGGGCTCCTGAAGGGACAGAGCTGACTAGAGCATCCTATTCCTCTTGTCACTGGAACCCCACTTTGTCCTTGCAGCTAAGGATTTGGAGTCACTTTGTTCCACTGTCAAACTTAGCATCACATCTTGGGGTTTCCACTCCTTCCTGGATCAGACCAACTGTAGCCTCTGTTGGTCATACCACCTCTCTGGTCCTCATTTTCTTCCTCTGTAAAGTGGGCCAACATAAGGCTCGCACTGCACTTCTTATGGTTGTCATGGGAGCAAAGGGAAGACTCAGTGCTCATCCATAAGTGAGACATCCATATCAGCCCCTCCAAGAACATTGTGGGAGAAGAGGTGGGAAGAATGTAGAGCCAGAAGAAGAACTGGACTCTTGTGGGACACTGACTTCAGGGCACGCACAGCTGTTGCCATCCTTGAACTCACAGCAGATGTGATTACATGCACTAGATCTGTAAAAGACTGGGTCTGTCTATGTCTTGTCATGGAGGAGGGAGGAGTCACAAGGCCATCCCTATCTGAGGATTTATAAGTAGCTTAATGGTTGATGAGGAAAGCATACATCTTCTTCAGTGGCGTAGTCACTGGTAAGGTACCCAAGTTCCTATAAACAATCCTAATGGAATTCATTGGATCATCATGGGAAAGGAAGGAAGGAAGGAAGGAAGGAAGGAAGGAAGGAAGGAAGGAAGGAAGGAAGGAAGGAAGAAAGAAAGAAAGAAAGAAAGAAAGAAAGAAAGAAAGAAAGAAAGAAAGAAAGGAAAGTTAAGAAGGAAGGAGAAGGACTACTTGGGAAGAGGAAGCAAATGACAGGGGTGGGAGAGTACTGAGAGATGAAAATACTCAAAATACATTGTGTACATGTATGAAAATGCCATAACAAAACCC